>CP092865.1:171006477-171102276 GCA_030710605.1 Cordylochernes scorpioides | reverse complement strand
GTGTCTTAATAAAGGCTTTTGTGTGTGTGTGTGTGTGTGTGTTTATTTGAAATTGTATTTCGTCATTTTCATTCTGCTTCTCTATAAAATTTACCTCTGCAGGAAGACTTCCATAAGCCAATGTTTGGTCTTTCATAATTTTTAAAGGTCGAGGATAAGGGTTCGTTATCCAGATATGGGTTTTCTTATCCGTGACAGTAAACAAACTTCTTGCCAATCGAAGACCATTTGTTTGAGTCATTCTGTTGTTCTCTTCGATGACATATTCCCCATCCTATGCTACTATTGAGGCCCTAATCAATTTAATAGATAGTTTAGGTATAACGGTATCTGTAGTGCTCTTTATTTTTTAGATCATAATTGCTTACGTCATGATTACTCATCAAATTATATTTTATCGTTTCTCGTTTACAATCAATTTAAGCATTCATTTTTTTTATGGAAATCTCGTCCAAGAATAAGAGTTCGTAGATGCGCGCCCATTACTACAAATTCGTGGGATAATTCAGTGTCATCAATTTTTAAATCTAAAATAATGCTACCTACCATATCTAATTTTTTCCCATCGGGTCCTGAACACGTTTTAGTGAGACTATTTATTTCACGGCCAGCAAAAAGTGCTGTCCTTAGGTCGACCACTGAAAGATCGGTGCCTGTATCAATCAAAGCTTCGCATAACCCTATCTTGTCCACACTAATATTAATTTTGTACCTAGGGTCCAACTTTCTAATTCCATTTATGGTCGACTTGCTTTGATTGAAGGAATCAGGCGCGACACTTAGTTTAAATCTTCCAACACGGACTATCTATTCCGTGTAGGAATATTCGTTTGTGTGTCATTACAAACATCCGCATAGAGGCGAGGCCGTGTATAATATTTTCTTTCGTCCATTTGAAGATTTTCTTGACTCTTGTCTTGGGAAACTGAGGGGTCCTCTTCTACGATCCTCACAAATTTGACTCTGCAATACCGCGCTACGTGTCCTGGCTTGTTACACATGAAACATATTGGTCTCCCGTCTTCTGTCCTATTCCTGTTTGAATCTGGACTCTTATTGTATGTTTTCTTTGGGTAGACCGGTTTTAGCTCAGGATTGGGAGTGTAAAATCGTCTAGGGGCAGATACCTGGGACAGCGGCTTGTTCTGGTAGTACTTCGGAGCGGGGGCCTGGGGCTTGGGGGTGTTCTGGTAGTACCTCGGAGCGGGGGCCTGGGGCTTGGAGGTGTTCTGGTCTGGTCTTCTGAACGACGGAGCGTTCTTCCATTGCTCTTGATGATGGGAACGAGGAGAGCGTGGTACATTATATAGAGCCTTTGATTTTTCTATACGTTCTTGATAATTATTTTCAAACAAATCCATCTTTTTACACAATCTTAGGAGTTCGTTGGTATTCTTAGGAGGGTTTAAGTAGAGGGCAAAAGAGTATTCTTTCTTTATCCCTCCAATAACCCAATTTATTTTATTCTCTTCTTCCATTTGGGGGTCGACATTGTTGCACAGAACCAGGATATCCTCTGCAAACCTGATTGCAGGTTCATTCCACTGCTGCATTCTGTTCATCCTCATCTTCATTTCTTCTTTGTTGGCGTCTGAGGCAAAATCCTGAATTAGGCGGCTCTTGAAATGTTCCAAGCTGGTAAAACTTATCTTGTGTAGGTCCAGCCAGGTTTTGGCGCTACCAATCATGTTCATGGCTGCATAGCGATAAATAATATATTCTGCCCAATGGTACAGGAAGCCAATTTCTTCAAGGGACTCAATCCATGGGCGAGGGTCTTCTGTTCCATCATATTTGGGGATGTCTATGTTGGGGTTCAAGACAACTGGGTCGGCACTTGTATCTCTACTAATTGTTGCACTGGGCTGCGGTTTGGCAGATTCTTCAGTCTTGAGTCTCTCCTCAGACGTGTCTTGCATCTTTCCAGAACGTGTCTCAACCATCTTGCAAGGTTAAACCAGTCAATAATAAGACAACTATATATTTAGGTAGCATCTAGAATATCTCTTTATTTATCATATCAAAGTTTAAAGCAGGTGGGGTATTTTAGTGTATCTCTCAAAATACAAATGTTTCATAGTACATAATATTTTATAGTAATAATCTGTTTATAAAATAAATAAATATATAATTTAAATTTTGAATATTTTAAAAATAATATTATAAATAATTTTTAAAATACGCGCATTAATCATGATGCAACAATATATATAATATATATTTTTACCTAGGTATATTATGTCATTAATTTAGTAGACCAATAGCTGTAAAACCTCTGGAAACTTCCATACCCTGTGTGAATATTCTATAAGAAAAGAGCGATCCAATTCTATGAGCCGCTATCCTGTAAAACCAGAATTGTACTCCATCCAATATTTTTTTCCAATGGTAGCTGCTGTGTAGCACAGGGCACACCAGTAAGATATTTCCAGGCTTTTTTTTTTGCTGTCATATAATTCGAAAAACAAGAAGACTACACTATTTGATCTAGTTCATATCTAGCATCTGTATGAGCTCAATAAGCAAAATAGTAATTTAAGCAGACTTTATTTTATTATGTTCTAACTAATTCGTAATGCTATATATTTCCTTTTTTGTTTTACAAGGTGACTATCTCGCCGAGTGTGTTTAAAGTTTAAAGATCATGAACTATCAGGATGGTGCAGAATTAATACCAATTAATATTTCCATTCTGATATGAAGTAAAAGCAGAGACACTAGCGGCTCTATTTGTATACCGCCATAGCTAGCCATGGTTTCAATACATCCCGGAACGAGCTTATCTCCTCAAGGGGAGATAAGGGGATGAAAACAAGTCCTGAGGAATTTTCCTCGAAATTTTCGCGGCGGCCCGCTAATCTTCCACCCTGCGCAAGTGTTAGACGTTAGCATGAAGCTGGCAGGGGAGGATGGAGTCTACCAGAATAACTCTAAATGAAGAATGATAATAGATCGGGATCCGAATCCCGATGAAGGGTTTCATGTTGGGAACTACTGAGGGATGGAAATGGAAAGGATGATAGATAAATGATAGAAAGGTAAAAGGAGGATAGATAAATGATGGAAAGATGATAGAGAGGTTATAGAAAGTTGATAATAGTAGTGTATAGCAAGAAAGATGATATAAATATTATGTTAAAGCGATGAATTATGAATGAAAAATAATAGAAAGATGGTGAGAAATGATAGTAAGATTATAGAAGGTTGATAAAAGACAATAGAAGAATGAAAGAATGACAGTATAATTAATGTTGAAAGAGAGGTAGTTACTGATTCTTCTATTATCTTCATAGAGCAAGTTTGGCTCTTTAGCTTGTAGTATCCATAGATAATTTGTTTTGGCTTTGGCCTAGAGGCCAATATTTGTAAATTGTATAAAATATGCACTGAGAGATTAAATAGGCTGATTTGCCTGAAGTGCAGAAACTGTATGCACTAACTTGTGTAAATGGTGTGTATGCAGTGAAACATGTTCCAGTTCATCTGAATTATTGTCTTTGGTTATATTAAATAACAAAATTATAATCTCCTAGTCTGTCCCAGATTTTTTTAAAGTTATATTTTTTGTTTTAGTGTCAAGATAAACAATATAATGCACTGTGGCCTGTGATTGTAAAACGACACTTGAAGTTACACCGCATGTGTTTCTTTTAAACGAAAAAACAAGATTTATTTCAAGGTGAATTATCGACTATTTCTAACCTTTTGGATGAGGTATGAAAGGGTGAATTATGAAGAGTAATGATGAACGGAAAAATAAAAGTGTCCTGGAATGGGTGCCTAGTGGACATGGCATCTGCCTGGTAAGCGGAACATTGTGGGTTCGATTTCCATTCCTGGACACTTTTATTTTTCGTTCATCATTACTCTTCATAATTCACCCTTTCATACCTCATCCAAAAAGGTTAGAAATAGTCGATATTTCACCTTGAAATACATTTTGATTTTTCGTTTAAAAGATACTCATGCGGTGTAACTTCAAGTGTCGTTTTACAGTGTCAAGATATGATGCAAGATTGAAGTGAGTTCAACAGTATTTTTTAAAGGTTCCTAGTGGAGGTAAATAATAATAGAGTAAGATGATTGTTGCTTCTACTCAAGAAGCCAAGTTCTTACAATTAAAGATTGATGAAGCATAAAATCCTAGTCAATTCCATTCAGGCCTTGGAGCAGTGTTGGGTAGCCTGAAGCCCTCTAATTCGCTATATCCAAGGTATGAACGGGATTGGCTAATTAATAAGTGCAGAAATATCAATGAGAAGCTTTAATTGTGGGAGCTGAAGAGGAGGCAGATAGATCTCAGCCAAGGGACAGAGAGAAGATGCTGCATAGTAACATGCTGATGATAGGATGAGTTTAGCTGGAAATATACCAGTTTTAATATAGAGTGGTGGGTACCAAAAACTCTATAATGCGTTCAACGTTAAAACTGGGTACAGCCCTGTCAACAGCAGATACCAGGATAAGAGCAGCAAGTAGATCTACAGGAAGTAGTCCCTGGGAGGTTGACGAGATATCAGAAGTTGACAAAAAGCTTTAAGAGTTGAGTTTGGTGATCCAGTATAGCTCTATTTACAAGTAAATGTTTTACTAAACCATCTTTGCCATGACAACTAGTGTTAGGGCAAGGGTAATCTCACTTTTCTTTTAAATGTTAGGATTAGTTTACAGATGAGGCACTATTGGCCATTTCTTGAATATAAATGGTTAGATAAGAGATTGTATGAGGCATAGGGTAATTATAATCAAAGGGAATATAGTTCCCAAGTTTTTTTTCTTTTATGTTTGATTTCCCATATGATGAGTCCTGAAATGTCATTAATCTTAGGTATATTTATATCATGAGAAAGGAGTAACTTTGGTTTGTACAATAGATTCTAAAATTTGGATTGATGCGCAAGGTGATTGTGAAATGGGAAGGGGGGGGGGGGAGTATGAATGGTTTCTTGCAATGAATGTCGTCACAAGGATAGAATTTAATATACTGTTAATCCAAAGATATACATTAGAATAAGGTTAGGGAATTTAATAGGCTCGGTTTACTTTTGATTTCTTTATTTGCTAGGATCGGAAGCCTCGCAGGACTGTACAACTCTATTAATAGGAAATAATCGCTCCAAAATGTTAGTTTCTCTCCTCAGGGAGTATAATTTTGATTTCTTTAATTTTTGAGGTGAATTTGAGATCTAGCGAGACGAGGCCTTATACACATGAGGAAGAATTTTGGAGATTTCAGTTAGCCTACATGCTGGGGGTATCTTGAATTTAGAATTGATGATTGATGGTCTTCTTTCTCAATTTTTAGGTAAGAAGATAATGGGTGGTGTATTAGACCATAAGACAATGCCCATTCTTCGCCTCGCAAGAGGGAACGCTGAGGTATAGATGTATTGTTTGATAAAGTATTGTAGGTGAGGTTTTTGATGTCGAGCAATCCTCCTCGGTCTCCTGGTCCTGGTCGTCCTTGCATTTCCTTCTATGCCCGGTTGATGTCGAAGGGGGGGGGGCTCCTCATTCCTCAGCTCCTGGCGCCTACTATCTTCAGAAGCACCCATGGTACTTTCCGTAATTGGCAGGCGTGTGAGGTGAAGCCTGTTTCGCCTAACTTTTCTTTGAGGAGTTTGTACCCAATAGGAGCGAGGTTCTTGGGATTTGTGTAGAGCTTTCCTTTCTACCCTTTGATCTCTAATCCAAACGCTGTCTCCCTGTTGAAGCTGAGGCAAGCTATGTACGTCATGTCGTTTATCATATAGACGCTTCTGGTTGATCATCCTCCTTTTCTCTCTTTCTTGCAAGGCTTTGGAGTCCAAGTATCTTGGCATCAGTGATGACTCTATAGCGGGAACCGAGGTCGTAAGGCGTCGTCCCATTAATAGTTCAGCTGGACTATACCCACTTTCCAGAGGCATCGTCCTATATGCTTGAAGAGTCAGGTACCATCGTCTTCTTTCTTAAGACTTTGCTTTATGTTCTTAATGATTGCTTCAATAAATCCATTGCTTTGAGGGAATCTCGGGCTGGAGGTGATGTGCCTGAAAGACCATTCCTTCGAAAATCTTTAAAATTCGGAACCAAGAACCTTTTGGAATTGGGATCCATTATCGCTTCTAACTGTCTCAGGCGTTCCGTGCCTAGCAAATATAGATTTAAGACGGCTTATCACTTCTTGAGCAGTTAGATTTTGTAAAAGTGATATTTCTGGGTACCTGGAATAGTAATCACAAACAATTAGGTACCATCTCCCATTTAGGTAAAAGAGGTCCATTCCGACTTTTTGCCAAGGTCTGATCGGGAATTCAGAGGACATCAAAGCTTCATGCTTGGGTCTTTTCTCCTTCAAGCACTTTGTACACGACGAAACCATCCTTTCAATTTCTTGGGAAATTCCCAACCACCATACCGACTCTTTTGCTCTAGATCTGCATTTATTGATCCCAAAATGGCCTTGGTGCAATTTTTCAAGGATCTCTTTCCGCATTAACCTAGGGATCAGAATTATTTGTCCTCTAAGAAGAAGACCATTCTGATAGGTCAGGTCGTTCTGAAATTGCCAGTATCCTCTTATTTCTGGATCTACTTCTTTTTTGTTCTTAGGCCATCCACCTGTACAATAATTAACCACTTGAGAGCAAAGTGAATCTTCCTTTTGCTTTCTCGAAATCTCCAGAAGTCTATCTTCTGCTGCTGGAAATTCAATGGATTGGATGTACGCAGAAAGTTCTTCTTCCAGTTCATCATTATGCCGTTTCGAGATAGGCTTCCTTGATAATACATCATCATCCTCATTTTCAATCGCTGAAGTCTGGGAGTTATGTCCTCCAAGGGTTTGGATGTAAAAATGGCAATCAGGGGCTTGTGGTCTGTTTCAATATGGATTTTAATTCCTGTAACATAATCTTTTAGTTGATCGCAAGTCCATACTATAGCCAGTCCTTCTTTTTCAATTTGGCTGTATATTCTTTCCGTTTCTGAAAGTGTTCTAGATACATAAGCTACAGGTTTTAAAGATCCACCAGGTTATTCTTGTCTTAGGACTCCACCTATTCCAAACGAGGAAGCATCAGCTGATATTATGGTCAGTCTTGAGGGATTATATAAGGCTAGATTAGGTCTGGATGCCAATTCTTGCTTCAGTAGATTAAAGCTCTTTTTCTGAGGTTCTTCCCAAACCCACTCATTTTTTTGTGCTTAATAATGAGTTCAAAGGTTGTATTTTGTCCGCAAGGTTGGGAATGAATTTTCCTAAGTAATTCACCATGCCTAAGAAAGACTTCAATTCGTTTGCTGATCTAGGCTCTGCCATTTTTGTAACAGCGTCGAGCTTTTCTTTGTCAATGAATAAGCCTTCTGAACTCATTGTGTGTCCCAGGAATTTTATAGTTTTAACTCCAAATTGGCACTTTTCTGGGTTGAGTGTCATCCCTTTTTCTCGAAATTTCTTCAAAACTTGGCGTACCCTTTCGTTATGTTCTTCTAAGGAGGATCCGTATAAAACAATATCATCCATGAAGCATACCACCCCTTCTATTTTGCCCAGAAGTCGAGTCATCTTTCTTTGAAAGATTTCTGGTGCCGATGATATTCCAAATGGGATTCTTTTGAAGAGGAACCTGCCGAATGGCGTTATAAAAGTGGTTAGTTTTTGGGATTCTTTAGCTAACTCGAACTGCCAAAATCCAGAATTTGCATATAACTTGGAAAAATAGCAAGCATTTCCAAGCTGTCCCAGGATATGCTCTGTTGCCGGTAGTAGATAATATTTTCTTCTTATATACTGATTTAGCTTTGTTAAATCAACACAAATTCTTAATTTCCCTCCTGGTTTAGGTACTGCAACCATTCCCGCACACCACTCAGTTGGCTCTTCTACTGATTCAATGACTCCTAGCCTGGTCATCTCTTCAAGTTGTTCCTTCAACTGTTTCATTAAGGGAATTGGAACTCTCCTAGGGGTGCACAAGGCATATGGTTTCGCATCAGGTTGTAGGGATATTTTGTAATTTATTTTAGCAAGTCCTAAACCATTAAATAATTTTGGAAACTCTCTTTTTGGGTTAAAAGGATTTGATGATAATTGCTGAATCATTCTCACAATATTTGATTTCAAGTTTGTCTCCCTAGAGAGAAGTGGTTGTTTCAGTTTATCAACAATGTATATTTTCTGGTTTAAGTGCTGGCCTTTATTTTGAAGTATTACGTGGATCATTCCAACTGTTTTCAAGGGTATTCCATTCGGACCTTGTAATATTTTATCCGATTTTTCTAATTTTATTCTTTGGAAACTTTGACAATATTGTTGAAAGGGGAGCACGTTGACATCAGCTCCCGTGTCAATTTTAAAATTAATTTGTCAATTGTTTACCTTAATTGGTACTACCCATTTCTTAGACGATTCAATTTTTACAGATCCCAGAAAAGTTTTCTTTGATTTTACTTCATTTATGGCTACTGATCTGCAAACTTGGTATAATGACCATTCCTCTTGCATTTATTACAATACGAGTTCATGGCTGGGCAATTTTCCAATCATGATTATTTGAATTGCCACACCTGGTGCATCCATGTGATGATCTTCCTGACTGGTTTGACTTAAATTGTCTTATATTTGACTCTTGCTTTTTGGTTTCTTTTATGTAATTAGGCATTTTCTTTATTTGATCTACAAAATTTTGTTGGTAAAGGCTAGACTGCTGTTCTTTGACACTTTCTAATTGTTTTGCCATCTGTGTGGCTTTCACTAAGGTCAAGTCTGTATCAAGTTGCATTTTTTCAGACAACGCTCTATCTCTTACTCCAACAACTATCCTATCCCTAATCAACTCATCATATAACACCCCAAAATTACAGTGCTCGGCTAGGCTATGCAGTGCTGTGATAAAGTCATTCACCCTTTCTCCTTCCTGTTGACATCTTTGATTAAATCTTGGCCTTTCATAAATTATATTCCGTCTTGGAATAAAGTGACTTTCAAAACATTTGATAACTTTATCATATTTCTCGAGTTGGTCACCTGCTATTTTACATGACAACAATATATCATCTGCATTATCCCCCATGCAATACACGAGCATGTTAACTTGCTCATTTTCTGGGTTGTTAATTAACCCACTTGCCTGCCTAAAGCGTTCAAACCTCCTAATCCATTTAAGCCAATCACCTGGATTTGAGAAATTAAAAGGTTCTGGGGCTACGCAATTATATTTTTGAGCCATTTTGGATTTGTATAATTAATAATTTTGCTTATAAATAATTTGCTTAATGTCGAATTTCAAATTTTCTTTTCTTCGAGCAACGATATTCTTTGTGAATTCAATTTACCGCTGCGAGTTTGCTTGATGTCGAGTTTCAAATTTTCTTCGAACAACGACCTTCTTTAAGAAATCAGTCCACCGCTGCGAGTTTACCGCTGCAAGTTTACCGCTGCAACCATGTGTTGTCAGTCAGGACAAAATACCAGATTAGCTAAACAAATTATTTTAATAATTATGTCTATATATATTTGCATCTTTACAAGTCAAAAGATATATATCAGCAGAGTATCATTCCTTTTCTTATCAGAGCTCTACAATCCCTGAGCCTAATACTCTGCACAGTATCTGGGTGGTTTAGCAATAAATAACTATAAATTATATATTGATGCTAAAATTAACTGCCATATCCTGACTATCTCCTTAAACTAGCAGACTCCGGTCGGTGACAAAGCCACAACACCAGATTTGGAAAACCCAGAATATCGACCTGTCAATCTTGATTTCTGGCTAATTAAATTGGTCAGTTAAAGTTGGCTCTGATTTAATGAGATTCTCCAGGGTTCGTGGAATCTTCATAAATTCTCCAGAGATGTGCGTGTTTAGTTGGAAAAGTGGCTAAGCCGAAATATAGGTGGAAAATTTCGATGAGATAATATTGTTACCTATAAAAAAAGATCACTTCCCTAGTTAAAATAAACGGTAAAACTAAGGGTCATCTATTGACCGATTCCTAAACAAGCGGACTCGGGTCGGTGTTTAGCCACAGCTTATAATTTTTTCACATATTTTTAAATAAATGCTCTCTTTCTATATGTAGCCGGGTAAATATGAACTCAGGAAAAACGTTGGCATCCCTCAAGTAATTCATATTGTGATGCATCAGCGCGCCATCTGTTATGAAAATTCAAAACTATTATAGACGCGTATGGTTATTTTACAAATTAAACTATTTCTACTGTCCCTTACTGATGAGCCAGGCCCTCCCATTAATTTTTTCATTGCAGTAAGGGCAGTAGAAATTGTTTAATTTGTAAAATATTCATACGCGCCTATAATAGTTTTGAAATCATATTGTATATTATAACCAACAATCATATTATAAAAATCACCAATAAAAATATTTTAATTTTAAACTCTCTCGCCCGAATTATTTTTATAATACCGCAAACAAATACCTTTAAAATTTTGAAATAGGGTAATCACTTAATACATTTTTATATAGGTAAGAGTTAATTCAGAAAAGTTGTTTAAACTGTTTAGTTGGCAAGCAGTATTCAACATGGGAACAAACATGCGCCATTTTCTTATATAGAGAGATTGCTCTAGGGAAGTCATGATGGTATGGTGTTATGAGAATATTAGTCTTCTGGAGGATATAGGAGGTTTTCTACCGTCGATTGTTGACATATAAATGTAATTTAAGTGTAACAATTGAACCACTCCCTTAGCAACTCTCAACGAAGTAGCATCAAGCGAACTTTGCGAACGTAATCCAAGCGCCCTATCTAATCGAGCAACCAACACCTGTCAAGATGAGTTGGCTCCAGCGACTGTTGTGCTGGAAGAAGAAGCGTCCAGTCCCTCCTCGGAGGACCTGGGCTGACGTCTGGGACGACGTCATGGCCATGCGGGCCGCGGAGCGACGTTGGGAGAGGCACGTCGCACGCCTCGTCCGGGAGGACCGCTGAATCCGGCCAGTAGAGCGGCCTAGAAGACATCGCTAGCGGGCCCCCATGTCTCTTCTATCCTCGGAAATGAACTATGATTTCACCAACCTTACCTCGATGTCCTCATAGAAGACCAATGTCCTCTCCCACTGCACCTCTTGTCCTTCCCCTATTCCTCAATCGGGATGTCTCCACCCCATCGGTCCATTGTGCGGCCACTCAAGGCGACGGGACCTAAGAAGGCGAAGAGCCACGAGCACGACCAGCACCGCAGTTGTGGCCCCAGAGGCGAGTGCGGCGCTACAACCGGTCCATTGTGCGGCCATTCAAGGCGACGGGACCTAAGAAGGCGAAGAGCCACGAGCACGACCTGCACCGCAGCTGTGGCCCCAGAGGCGAGTGCGGCGCTACAACAGGTCCATTGTGCGGCCATTCAAGGCGACGGGACCTAAGAAGGCGAAGAGCCACGAGCACGAACCTGCACCACAACTGTGGCCCCAGAGGCGAGTGCGGCGCTTCAACCGGTCCATTGTGCGGCCACTCAAGGCGACGGGACCTAAGAAGGCGACGAGCCACGAGCACGACCTGTACCGCAACTGTGGCCCCAGAGGCGAGTGCGGCGCTTCAACCGGTCCACTGTGCGGCCACTCAAGGCGACGGGACATATGGTGACGAGAAGCTACGAGTACTACAAGCGCCGCAGCTGAGGCCCCAGAGGCGAGAGAGGCGCTTCAACCGATCCACTGTGCGGCCACTAAAGGCGACGGGACCTATGGTGACGAGAAGCCACGAGCATGACCAGCGCCGTAGCTGTGGCCCCAGAGGCGAGAGCGGTGCTTCAACCGGTCCATCGTGCGGCGACTCAAGGCGACGGGACCTCTAACTGGACTGTCACAACCAATGTCACAGCTGACACCTCAGTCAAACATCTCGTGGCTCTCAATAAATTTTAAAATAAAATAAATCGTTTCATTTAAGTGAATACTTCCTCAACATTCTCAACTCCACCTTTAACTTCTCTTATAAACACGATATATGGGTTTTTTATATTAATCAAAAATGCGATTAGGTATTTGTTAAAATGCATTACTCAAACACGGCTTGTTGATATCCATATTCAATGTGACAGACTGTTGTTATATATGATTCTGGCAAAGTAATAAAATAGAATTCAGACAGCGAATCTACCACAGCAATTATTTATTTGGTACACATCTCAAGATTAGGTACAAATCCCCATATCAACTTTAGCAGAAATGAAGGTTTTCCCACCATTTTGAATATATTATTTGCCAAAATATTAATTGGTATATTAATTTTAATGTCAATATAGAATTTTCCCCTATTCTTTCCATAACGGAACTCTTTCAATTTTATTTTATTTCGACTTAGAGCGCTACGTCCTCTTAGAGAAACTTGCACTATAAAGGTTAACTAAACATTGAAAAAAAAAAGAAAGGGAGAAGTGGATAAGTGATTAACAACCTATTTAAGCGTTAAAATAAATGATATTTTTATTTGAAGCTTTTTTTATTTGTTAGACACAAATTATATAGAGTTGGTTAGATATTTTACTTTTGGAAGATAAACCCATTCATTCAAACCTATTGTTACGCGTAGAATAAAAAAAGGGCGCATCCCAGATTAGAATGTTTTAGAACGTTCAAGAATAATGTAGAAAATCGGAGAACAACTGATTCACCAATCTAAAGCGATTGCGCAAGGCTTATCGCTGGCGGCTTTCTGAATGGCTGACCAACCATGACCGTTCTGGAAATATCTACTTCGGGATATATGGGGATGAGGAACTCCTGCCAAGGGTAGTAGAACGAAGCTACGTGGTGGATTCCGAGTAAGCTGCTGTCTCAAGATTTCGGGCTGCTGCTTACCACCGAAGCCGGTGTACTTCCTGGAAGATTCTAGAAGGTTCTACCAACTTCTGTCTCCTGTTCTGCTCCTGCTTTCCTTCACTGTCCTGCTGTTGGTGAGTTTGTGACTGCTGTTTTCTTTATTTTTGATTTATTTTGCACTCTTCTGTAATTTATTTTATTGATTAGGCTTAAATAAAGTCCTAAAGTTCCTTTGTACCCACGGAAGTTATTCTTTGCCAACCAACAACTTAACAATATCATAAAAGCGGTAACATGCTGAATAGACACTCTGCCGAACATAAATAATCTCCATTACTCAGCTACATAATTGTATATATTTTTAACGTAATATTTTATTATTTATATATTCTTTCTCTTTATCAAAGTGCCAAGCCGGTATTGTAACTTAGAATAGTATTTTGTTTCTCTCCAACTATTGATTTGTGTGGTCAATAAAATCTTTCAATAAAATTCTTTAACATTAGCTGAGACCCCTATAGTCCTCTGAGATAAAACCATGTTTAAATTCAATAGGAATCTTCTCATCGTGGAGCTTTGTGTTTCTGGAGTCTTGTGTCATCTATTGGAGTATTTTTGTGCGGGAACTAAAAGATATTTATAAAGTTTTCCTGATAAATCGTCCATAATAGGTATTTGCATAATTACATAACAGCTGTTTTTGAATGATTAAAATACAATTTCCTGATTTATAAAAGGTGATTTTTTTATTTAAACGTTACTTGATGGAACTCCCGTACACCATAGTGAATTATTTTAAACCTGTCAGTTCCGTCGACCTAATCAAAAATACCAACAATGAAGGCAATAACCTGTGAGCACAGACCACCAACCACCCGGGCTGTCCAGCTGATCATCAGTTATAATAGCTGAGCAATTGACCAGGTTGAAGGCGAGCCTGGAAGACTGGCAATGGATACAAGATTGAGGTTTACATGTTGTGTACCTAAAATATTAACAAATAAAGAGAAAGTGATCCGTTTGTCTGCGGTTATTCCGAACAATGAAGACACTTGCTGTCAGGATGCTTGAGCGTAAGTTTTGCCCCGACATGGCCGTGACTTCATCGTGGCGGATCTTAGGCAAAGTTAATGATCTCTCCTGACTTTAACCCACTAGCTAACAAAGACACCAAAGGACTCTCTTCCCTATTTAAGTCGATAACCTAAATATTGTTTTCTTTTTAAAGTACCACCACACAACAAACATACATTTTAGAGCAGGGATGTCCCCGAAACTTCTTACTGACTCCATTGGAAACGCTTTTTTATGTAAACCTTCCCTGTGGATGCTTCAATCAGTGATGTGGACGATTAATTTAGGTTGTGTTCAGAGATTAGATTAGCAAGGTGAAATTCAAAACAAGGATCTGCGACTGGATTGGACTGCTCAATCTGATAAAAAAATCAACTCGAGTGAGTAAATCACACGTGTCCTCTAATTCATACATCGTCGTAGCTGACAGCATCAACCTATATGATCTACCAATGGATTTCTTTAAAACATTGAAGTCCTGGGGATAAATCAAGATTGGCATTGGTGAGTGCAAAAAAAGTTATCAACTTGTCATAACAGTTCTAAGGCCAATTAACCCAACTGTCAAATGACACAAAGGTCTGAAATACGTTGCCTTAGATAACTTCTATAATCAAGTGTTAGTCCCATGTATCGGCCATAGATTTGGGATTTAGGGGAAATAGCCTTAAGCATACAAATTCGTTTAAAATGAGGCTGTAAGAACAAATTCCGCTTCAATTGCTATGTGCAAGATTTATCCGAAGATCTAACCATCAGATATAAAGACCAGACTGTGCAGATACCAGCTTTCTAATACCAGGAAAGTTACCACGAGAAAAGCTAGATATGATCACAAACCTTCTTATCCTCTTCTTTTGATATAAATATCAAATAGATTTTTTAATTAAATATTTTCAACATGTTAATTGTACCTTTGTTTGTCCCAGGTACTCGAAGATCAAGAGATTATTTTCTTCATTGTAAATATTTTAAATGAAACTTTATAGCATTGGATTTATTGAAAAAAAATCGAAATTCTATATATTTAAATAAGTTTGTACTCTATTTTATCAATATATATTGTCTGAATGTTTAATCGCCATTAATGACCTTGATACTGCTCGAAATGGATAGAACAGAATGGTTAGCACTGGTGAATTTGGCAGTGAGTGTCACACTCTGACTGCCACAGAGGTCAAGTCAGATCTCTGCTTCCCGCGAAGAGCGAGAAGACCAATCATGCCCAAGATAAATAATTTCGATATTGACATAACCAAGGATTCACCTGAGTTTATTTCTAGGAAGAAAATCTATACAGAAACGGCTTTAAAATTGACCAAGGAACAGAATGAGCAGGTACAGCCTGAGATAGAGAGATTCAACTAAAGAATATCTTTCCGACTTGATAAAAACTGCTTCATTTTCCCAGAAAAAGCCACCGCAATTGCATAAAAGGTTAATATATCTTCAGAATCCAATGTTGCAACAGATAGTGACCAATCTCTCACGAAGCCGAGGTATTTCGCTGGGGAACTTCAAATCTTCAATAGAACTCGGTCTCCAAACAGCCTTTCTTAGACGTTTACAGATTTAAAGAAAGAAGCAAACACCAAAATGGCCGCTTTCATTCATTAAATAAAAACATTCTCATTTCTTTCGATGACGCGCGAGGTAGAAATAAATTAAGCATTTCTGAGAGTTTAGAAAACAAGATTTAAACATCAAAGAAAGGTGGTTATTTCAGATCATTCCTAACCTTTCACTATTCAGAAGCAAATATATTTCCATCAATTTATGCACAGTACTTCAACTCAACATCCGTTTATAATACTCATATCCATGGCATTTACACTACACATACCCAACACACTCATAATACACATACACGAAAGCCACTCACAATACATATGAACAATCATTCACAATATATATACTAAAGGTGTATTCAAATATGCATGCGCTATACACACGATCAACAATCATAGAAACAAATACTCTCATTATACTTAAACTGGCGAAACCTCTGAGAGAGTTAATCACTGATGAATCAAGCCCTCCAAATATTTCTCCATCGCAATAAGACATCGATGGACCGTGGACTGTCTAGACCGAATTCTGTGCATCAATAAAATTTCGATAACTTTCTCATGAGGCCAATGGGGAGCTACACCTTTTTTTTTAAATAATCACCCCAAGGGTCAATGTTTGGAGGATTTCTCCCCGGCACTTTGGATTTCGCCCAGATTTCCCCCCAAAACCATTGGGAAACAACTTATCCAGCGGAGTTCACAGGAAAGTAGCATAGGTCAGAATCTGTCTCAATCCTGGACTCTCTAGACGGAAAGGTGGAATAGAGGGTATGGAGTTATATATAGTGTTATGACTCCACCTTTGCTGTTCCTCAGAACCTTATTCTGTCGATCCACGCGCGACTCACCTTTTTTGATTCTACAGACGTGAAGATTCAAGAAGGTAGTGTATTGGATCTGTACATGGATCTTCACAAGCATAGTGTTCCTCTGTTGTAATCTTGCTAGGTATTCTGGGGAGGGCTCAAGTCCGGTCACAAATAGGTTCATTCTTGGTGTTATTGGTTGGCTGGCGAAGCTTTGGAGAGTACTGTTGGTGCTGTAGCAGACAGTGATTCTAAGGGCTTCGTTCCCTCCAGAGTACGGCGTAGGTTTTCCTCATATGATTCCTCATAGATTAACAGGTTAGCATGTTCAGCGCAGGAGAAGTTAAATCTTCTGTTGATGCCTCCAAAGGATATTTCTATGCCTATTATAAATCTTCTCAGTTTCTAGAACGTGTTCTGTGCTTTCTTTGACATTTAGGTAATATGGTGCTGTTCCAGGAGACTGTTGTCTTTATTCAGGAAATTTTCATCATTGAATTCGTTAACCATTAACCCTATGGCAGACATTAATGTCTATTGTAGGGATGGTTCGCCTGGATCTTCTGAATCCAGATTTGTAGATGAGTCTCCTGGACTTGTCTGGATTGAAATGTAGCTTCCTCTTGATGACCATTTTAAGATCACTGCCAATGTAGCGGTCTTTACCTTCCTTAGGGGATTTTTCCTTGATGATGACTGTGATATTAGTTGTGGTTACTATTGTGCTCCTGGTCTGTGGTCCAGATAATTTTAATCATTGACCCTGACTTATCATCGTATAGACAACGAGGCTGCTTTTTACGCTTTCGAAAGTAGGCTGTCGAGAGGCATTCCATACTTGAATGCCACAGCTGTTTGATCCCGGGTCTCCCAAGAAAAAGCATCTTTTATTTAAGTTTCGTCCAAAAAAAAGTGAAGTTTGAAGTTTTTTGCGTGTGAACCAAGGTATCAAGATGTTCATCCTAGGTTGGAAAGTACACTGAAGCGCAGATGATTAAGTGGTTTCTTATTTTCCTCCTTACACTGGCAACTTCTTCCTGGAACATAACTTCTAGGAAGGGAACTTCCTCTCTAACAGAGATTGCCGCTTTGTGGCTTCTGCAGATAAAGGTAGCTTAACCCGTGCTACCCTCGACGAGGAAAGGTT
This sequence comes from Cordylochernes scorpioides, assembly GCA_030710605.1. Taxonomy (NCBI): domain Eukaryota; kingdom Metazoa; phylum Arthropoda; class Arachnida; order Pseudoscorpiones; family Chernetidae; genus Cordylochernes; species Cordylochernes scorpioides. The sequence continues at coordinate 171,084,910 of CP092865.1, read as the reverse complement.
CCTGCAAAAGTGAGAAAATAGACTTCTCCTTCCTGAAAATAAAGTTCACCCCCCCCCCCCCCCCCCTTAGACGTTGCGAGACGGAATCTCCAAAATCTCTGAACTGAAGGAACTCCGGGTTTAGAAGTGGATCTTGTTCAGGTTCCTTTGTGAGGATCATTGTTGCTTCGTCTCCGCCCATGTCGAAGCTGCGCAGATTTATGAGCTTTGCTCAGCTTTCTAACAAATTTTCTGAATTCTTTCATTCTTATCCATCAGTTTATAGGATATCTGAGGTAGACGTTATCGCCTTGCACGCTTTCACACTTCCTGCACCTTGGAATTCATTTTGTGCAATGCTTAGTAATGTGCCCGAGCCTTGAACATTGAAAGGGCATAGGAACCGCTTCATTTGGTCTTTATTGTTCCCATAGTGAGGTTTTTTTTTATGATTCAGAAGGACCCTTCTATAGTCACCATAGAATCATTTATCGACTACTTTACTTCCCGGGATGACTTATCTATTTACGGATAAGTAGGCTGCAGTTTCTGGGAAAGCATTCAGTTGTTCTGCATAATGATGAGCTGCCTCAGCTCGGCCTTGTTGTATGGAGCACTCGGCTCTATCCCAATAAGAAGTTGTTCTTTTTGGCCATTCTTCAGGATCCCGATCTTGAGTTTAGTCTTCTTCATTATTGAGGAAATGATCAGTTCCATGTCCACGCTTTCACACTTCCTGCACCTTGGGACCTCTTTCAGCTTAGCAATGTCCCCGAGCCTCAAACATTAAAAGCGTGTAGGGACCGCTTTATTTTGCCTGACTGTCGCCTTTCTTATTCCAATAGTGAGTCCTTTCTCACGTCGTCATGGAATCCAGCTATCGCTCAGTTTACTACCGGGATGACTTATCTATTCACGGATAAGTAGGAAGCAGCTTCTGGGAAAGCCCCCAGTTGATCCACATAATGATGAGCTGCCTCAGCTCGCCCTTGCTGTACTCCGGTTCCATCGCAATAAGAAGCTGTTTTTTTTGGCCCTTATTCAGGATCTCGATTTTGAATTTAGGCTTTTTCATTATTAAGGAAATGATCAGTTCCATGTCCACTTCAATTTTTTTTATTAGAACCAGGGAAGTTCCATTTATTATTTCTTTGATACCATACTCGCTGACAGCGACAAATCCAGAGAAACATTTGACTGCTACCTACATCATGGAGGTGTCCCTATATCTGTATCTAGCTTCTACCGGTATTTAAATTGCCTCTATTTTACTGAAGCATTTATTGAACTGTACCACCATCTTTTACATCTTAATTCATATATCATTTTGTTGGAATAATGGCGGTCAGGATATGCCTTTTTTTGTTGTTTTTAATATCAACCTGACTTTTTAATATGTTTTATTTTTTTCCACATGAACAGTGTATTTACGCAAATTTGGCCTTAAATACCTATTTCTTGATTTCTCAGGAAGCCTCTTTGGCCAATTTTGTCTTTGAGGTACATTCTGAACCACGCTGACGACGGCTAACAGCCAAAAACGCTTTCGTTGTTGGATTTTTTTAAATTTTCAAGAAAATGGGTTGGCCAAATATTACGGTACAAGTTGAATAACGTTTAGTTGATTTTTTATTCTACTAGATGGCGCTCTAAAAATGCTCACGTGAGCGGTATCAGTATATGCCTTTTTTAAATATACAGTGGTACCTCGACATACGAGCGCCCCAACATACGAGTTTTTCGAGATACGAGCCGACGAGCAAGTGATTTTTTGCTTTTAGTTACGAGCGAAATTCGAGATACGAGTTCGGTTCGGTAGTAACACGCAGTCGCGCCATCACGCGCACACCCAGGAACTAACGACTGAGGAGATACAAGAGTTACAGTCACAGCAGCATACTGAGGTTATGCAAGTAATTGGTTTTGAGGAGTCAGAGGAGGAGGTTATTTCTACAAGTGAGATAAAGGAGATCTTAGGAATGTGGGAGAGAGTTTCACAGTTCGTGGAAAAAAAACACCCAGAAAAGGTTGCAACAGGTCGTGCATCTTACCTTTTTAATGACACTTGCCTAACTCATTTCCGGAACATTCTAAGAGGGAGGAAGAAACAAACCTCCTCGGACATGTTTTTTTCTAAACAGCCTACAGGTGAAATCGAGAAAAATGTAGCGAAAAAGGCAAAGACCAGTGAGGATATCTAATTTATTTCTTTACATTCTCTTTTTTGTTTTTTTGCAATAAATATTTGATATTTATAAATACGTTTTTATTATTTAAAACCACGTAACAAAAATAACTGGGGTGACATTTTGGAGGTTGGAACGGATTAATGGTAGTTCAATTGTTTGGATGGTGAAATTTGCTTCGAGATACGAGTAATTCAAGATACGAGCAAGGTTGCGGAACGAATTAAACTCGTATGTCGAGGTACCACTGTATATATATTTTTAGAATATTTTCGTGTGTATACATATATATATTCTATGTTATATACATAACATTTATTCACGTGAATACTTAGTACCTAAGTTTGAGCATATGTGCTACCCAGCCATGATGTGTCTTAAGTGACCGGCCAACATATCGTATATATATTTACATAGAGAAGCCTTTATTTCACATTGATTATGTAAATTTTATTTAAGACTCTATGGCGTAGTCCAGACAAAGTACAATTCTAATAAAGACAGACAAGATAATGTTCATCATGACACATTTCAAAATCGTAAAGATAGAGGCTGCCTGGCCGGCATTCATATTTATATAAAAATTGACACTTTGGCCAGCTGGAGTTTTTTATTTTCTCAACGTTTTGACAAAAATATTTTGTCTTCGTCAGGAGAAGCAAATAAAAATAAAGCATTTGGCAAGGCGTTAAAAAATGTTCTGAGAATAAAAATTGTCTCAGAACAATTTTTAACGCCTTGCCAAATGCTTTATTTTTATTTACTTCTCCTGACGAAGACAAAATATTTTTGTCGAAACGTTGAGAAAATAAAAAAACTCCAACTGGCCGCGAAGTGTCTATTTTTTAAATAAACGTTTAAAAATGGTGACAGATGTGAGGAACACTGCAGCAATATAGAAATAATCATGAGCTGATAAAATTACACCTAAAACTAGCATTATATAGTCGGTTATATTGGAAATCCCGTTTGTCGAAAGAAGAATAAAGCTTTACAGAAATTTTAAATTAGCATTTTATTTTGAAATTTTACATAATTATTTGATCATACATCTATAAAATATTCTCTTGCCCACACGCCTTGTTGTATTGTCCTTTGTAAATTACGGAAAAAGAATAACCTCTAATCCCAGGACCTAAACGATCTTTTTACAGAAGATGCAGAAAGTGTAGGTGTCACTGAGGTAAGTTTGAAAAGTTTATGTTTCTTCGAGACGTGAATTGAAAGAAACTCAGCCATATCAACCAATAGGTTAACTCCTGATGCTTCAGTGACTTCCTGCCACTCTCTTCAGGTAAACTTCGGAAGTTGAAATAAAGTATTGGTTGATGTGTTTTTCTCTGAATCAACTTCCAACAAATGATCTTCAGAATGGAAGAAACTGTTACTTAAGAACTTTATTCTGGTCCTTACATCCATAAGGACAAGGCACCTCAGTTAGCCGGTATTGTGATCAGGGTGCACGGACCGATCTGATCTGCTCCATGGACAAGACACCACCACCACTCTAGTCCTTTCTCGATTTTTTTTTGATTCCCATATTTCTTTCACTACCAATTAATACAAATAAAAGTGTTTATTTATCATTAGTGCTTTCTTTTATTATAAACTCATACAAAGGAAAGTGTTAACTCGTCATTAGTGCTTCGGGAAGCGCACAGATATCAGGAATATTTTACTCTCTACATCTCAGTTGGCCGGCTATGGAGGCTGAAGCAGTGTGAAGCGGGGGAGCTAAGACTCATCAAGCTGGGTCAACAGTCAAAGGGCGCTGATGAGGGGATCCCAGGGGCGGCAATCAGGCGTCTGTTGGCCGGGCTGTTAGGTTTGGGCATTGGAGACGGCTAATTGAGAGTGGAACAAAATATACTTTTATTGTAAAAGTGGTTCTAATTTGTTTATTTATTTATAATTAGCTTTAAATAAACCACCCAGCACCTAAAGTGGTCCATCATTAACACTCCAGAACTTATGGTAACCTAATTCTACCATCCAGGTACCTACAGCTGTCCAACTCCGCCAACCACGAACGCGCCTCTGACAGAGCGTGGGGCAGAATGCACCTAATTTGTATTTTTACGGAGCTGAAACTATCCCATAGACTCCTTACTTTCCACACCCTATCCTGTTAAATTCTGTATTGTTCAGTATAATTCAAGGGGGGGACACCTAGTTGTAAACATCGAGACACCCAGTTTGTAGAGGCAGCGACAACCTGTCAGGGGACTTAAGTTAAATAGAGACAACACACGCAGTCTTTAAATTATATTGTCACGTTGAAAATTAAGAAAAGCAAACTTCAGAAGAGAGAATATGGTTTTACGGGATAATAACCAAAGTGTATGGTTTTCGAGCCCAAAAATGAATGTAGCAAGCAGACAAACCACAATACACTATAGCAAAGTACTAAGGTGCTGCACGCCACCAAAGTTGTTCAAAAAAGGTTAGATACCCAGAATTTAAGGCAAGAACAAAATCAACATTTATAAAATACAAGATAAGCAATGAGGGAAGTTTCCAGAGTAGCAATATATACAAATAATAAAAATATCAAAATATTAATAATCTGGATATAAAATATAATAAATACTTTGCTACAATAGGTTTACGCGATAAATATAAAAGGTCCAAAACTTCGTTTTATATCAACGGGAATCAAGGATCTTATATACATACTGTATATTCAACTTTAAATATGTAATTTAGTAAATAAAGTTGAAGACAGTATATAATACCTTTGACCTTTGAAGGAACTATGTAGCAAAGTATTTATTATATGAACAGATTATTAATTTTCAAAATATTTATATTATTTATATTTTGCTACTCTAGAAACTTCCCTCATTGCTTATCTTGTATCTTATAAATGTTTATTTCGTTCTTACATTAAATAAATTTCCATGTCATTCTGAAGTTTGTCTTTCCTAATTTTCTACGTGAAAATATCTATAAGATGGTGTGTTATGGAATATTAGCACCAATACCTTTAATTATGGGATGATGTGCAAAATGTATGGTTTTAATGTATTTATAAATAGAAAAATTGACTTTTGTGGAACCTGAATGCCATTCACGCATGATATATTCTGATAATATTTAATAATATCAATACATTTATATATATATATATATTTCCAAAACCTTTTATATAAATCATAAATTCAAAATTATAAATATAAATTCCTAAAATTAAACAACCAATTGACAATATGGAAATACAAACTATCTTAATAAAAATATGTATATATATATTTTTTTCCTAACATAAAGCAATATGCAAAATTATTCTAATATTTATATGTATTGTTACGTCGTATCCAGATGCTTTTTGTGTTCTTTGTCTAATCAGGATGCCACAAAGATACACACGTGAGTTCGAAGGGATGCAGCAAAAGTTAGTGCTTTATTATACGTGGCACTAAACAGAGGGAGTACAATAAGTGGGACTTGCCTTCAACCTCCCTGTCAGAAGAATCCTTGGCACCGTGGATGTCACTCTTGTAAAAAGTCCCGCTCCATACTATACATGTCCATCCTGGACTACACCGCCTTGTAGGCCGTTCCGATGTCAGGCTCTTCTGGCACTGTCTTGTAGGATCATCCACACGCCAGGAGGTAGCTCCTCACGTCTTATACTTGCCGCAGATGTGACCAGACTGTACTCCCCCCAAGCTGGAATGCCGTTTTTGGCGACTCACACATGGAAGCTGGAGTCTACCCATCTTTCCCCAACTTTACTCTGGAATCTTGGCCTCTCGGATAGCTTGTCATCCATTTTACAGTATATATAAATAAATTAGCATCTTAACGGCGTTTATATGTTTTATGCATTTATGTAAATAGGCAGAGATGCCTGAAAGCTCGATAATATGTTTTAATAAGATAAAATAAACTTATCTCTCCAGAAACCTGTCGCATTTGTTTAAAAAATGTCATTCTCTCGAACTATGCGCTGTATTCTGGCCTCAAAAGATCAGCCTGAAGACCTTTTTGGCAAATTTGACCGATTTTACAGTTCCTATTGTAGGATGTTATAAATTCGAAGCCGCGTATAATTGAACTGATGGGAATCATAGCCCGAAACCATGGTATACTGGATGTTGGCTTTTTCTCTGAATTTGCCAGAAATGGTGAAACGACGCATTGTACAGGTGATGTCTGTTTTTTAATCTATTTATAAAGGAAGAGGTGCTTATATTAGTAAAATAATACTTTTTTACGTTATAATATTATAACATATAACTGTATATGTGAAAAAATAAATAAAAAGGTCAGGTGTTGGTACTAAAATCAAAAAGGCATATCCTGACCGCGAGCACATGAACTTTTTAGATAGCAGAGCGCTCTGATGATAGCGCTCTTCTATCTAAAAACCTCATGTACTCGTGGTCAGGATATGTCATCTTTGATTTAAAAAATTATATATAATATAAACTTGTATTAAAAATAAGATATTTATCCAAAACTTGGAAATATTAATGCCACTTATTATATTGCCACGTGGAAAATTAGGGAAGACAAAAACTTCAGGAGGAAACAAAATTTATTTCAGGGAAGGACAAACTATGAAAGGTAAACAAAAGATAAGCTACGAGGGAAATTTTCAGAGTCGCAAGATATAAAAATAAAAATGACCACTCTGTTAATAAAAAATAATAAAATTAATAAATACTATATTACATAGCTTCTTCCCTATGGGAGCTGTGACCCACAGCTAGCAATTATTGTATATACTGACATGGATCTGACGTGCTTCTGCCAAGGATTCCATCGAAGTCTTGGAACTTTGTCCTTTGTACCTTTGCGTCCTTTTTCTTGCGGCGTGAAGAGCGGCTGTGTCGTCGTATCGTCTATAGGGACATCGTCATCTTCGAGGGAAGTCTTGGCTTTAGCACGTGGTGGAATCCTGGAGCCAGTCTCCGAAAATGCAGATCACAGCACCCATGGCTTCAAGGTCTTCTCGGCGGTGTTCAAGTTTGTCTTCCCTAAATTTTCTACCCAGCATCTCCACCAAAATGCCACGTGGAAAATTAGGGAAGACAAAAACTTCAGGAGGAAACAAAATTTATTTCAGGGAAGGACAAACTATGAAAGGTAAACAAAAGATAAGCTACGAGGGAAATTTTCAGAGTCGCAAGATATAAAAATAAAAATGACCACTCTGTTAATAAAAAATAATAAAATTAATAAATACTATATTTCAATATAAACAAACTGTAAACTCTTCATGAAACAAAATGTGAAAGTTGTATAATTTTATCATAGGTAACAGATCTCTCAAAAGGTGGCAAAAAGGTTTTTTCAAAATATACATGACTACTCGTGTACACATCTCTCTGTAGTTATCTAAATTATGCAACCTAATAGAGGGTTTTAATTATTAAACTAGCTCCTTGACTATGGCTGCAGAATTCACTGTGAGGTGTGAACCAAGGCAGGAATCCACAAACTGCCATTTGAAAAGTTTAACAGACTTTAAATCAAAACTTTGGCACATCACGTTCTACCCTGTGACGTGAACGTGCTGTGGCGATAAAAAGTTGTGTGTTTCTTTAAAAAAACAAACAAACAAACTGTGGCCATTATGAAATCCAAAGTGACTCATGGAAAATTCACCGCGGAGGGATGACTGCCTCTGATGATTATTTAATGAGAGCAGTTAATAATTCCACCGGGATGTTGCGGTGACAAATGACAGATATTACAGCGCGACGTGACGGAGCGACGTGCGGCGCCAACACTCCGTCCATCATTGTTCTGATTCTTCTGTTGTTGAACTTCTCGGATTGTCTTCTGAGCAGCTCCTTCAATCGCTGTAATATACATCTGTGTCAGGTCATTCCTATATTGTCTATGTCCTGGGCTGATCCTTCAACCACTATAATACACATGCTGCTGATTCTTCTGTTGTTGATGAGGGTTGAACTTCTCGGATTGTCTTCTGAGCAGCTCCTTCAATCGCTGTAATATACATCTGTGTCAGGTCATTCCTATATTGTCTATGTCCTGGGCTGATCCTTCAACCACTATAATACACATGCTGCTGATTCTTCTGTTGTTGATGAGGGTTGAACTTCTCGGATTGTCTTCTGAGCAGCTCTTTCAATCGCTGTAATATACATCTGTGTCAGGTCATTCCTATATTGTCTATGTCCTGGGCTGATCCTTCAACCACTATAATACACATGCTGCTGATTCTTCTGTTGTTGATGAGGGTTGAACTTCTCGGATTGTCTTCTGAGCAGCTCCTTCAATCGCTGTAATATACATCTGTGTCAGGTCATTCCTATATTGTCTATGTCCTGGGCTGATCCTTCAACACTATAATACACATGCTGCTGATTCTTCTGTTGTTGATGAGGGTTGAACTTCTCGGATTGTCTTCTGAGCAGCTCCTTCAATCGCTGTAATATACATCTGTGTCAGGTCATTCCTATATTGTCTATGTCCTGGGCTGATCCTTCAACCACTATAATACACATGCTGCTGATTCTTCTGTTGTTGATGAGGGTTGAACTTCTCGGATTGTCTTCTGAGCAGCTCTTTCAATCGCTGTAATATACATCTGTGTCAGGTCATTCCTATATTGTCTATGTCCTGGGCTGATCCTTCAACGACTATAATACACATGCTGCTGATTCTTCTGTTGTTGATGAGGGTTGAACTTCTCGGATTGTCTTCTGAGCAGCTCCTTCAATCGCTGTAATATACATCTGTGTCAGGTCATTCCTATATTGTCTATGTCCTGGGCTGATCCTTCAACCACTATAATACACATCTGTGTCATACAACGCTTCTTCATTCAGATCCTTCCTACATTGTCTATGTCCTGGGCAGCTCCTTCAACTGATATAATACACATTTGTGTCATGGAGTCCTTCTTCATTCAGATCCTTCCTATATTGTCTATGTCCTGGGCAGCTCCTTCAACTGCTATAATACACATTTGTGTCATGGAGAGCTTCCTCAATCAGGTTATTCCTACATTGTCTATGTCCTGGGCAGCTCCTTCAACTGCTATAATACACATCTGTGTCGTGGAACGCTTCTTTAATCAGGTCCTTCCTATATTGTCTATGTCCTGGGCAGCTCCTTCAACTGCTATAATACACATTTGTGTCATGGAGAGCTTCTTCAATCAGGTTCTTCCTACATTGTCTATGTCCTGGGCAGCTCCTTCAACTGCTATAATACACATCTGTGTCATGGAACGCTTCTTTAATCAGGTCCTTCCTATATTGTCTATGTCCTGGGCAGCTCCTTCAACTGCTATAATACACATTTGTGTCATGGAGAGCTTCTTCAATCAGGTTCTTCCTATATTGTCTATGTCCTGGGCAGCTCCTTCAACTGCTATAATACACATCTGTGTCATGGAACGCTTTTTCATTCAGGTTCTTCCTATATTGTCTATGTCCTGGGCAGCTCCTTCAACTTATATATTACACATCTGTGTCATGGAACGCTTCTTCATTCAGGTTCTTCCTATATTGTCTATGTCCTGGGCAGCTCCTTCAACTTATATATTACACATCTGTGTCATGGGAACGCTTCTTCATTCAGGTTCTTCCTATATTGTCTATGTCCTGGGCAGCTCCTTCAACTGATATAGTACATATTTGTGTCATGGAACGCTTCTTCATTCAGGTCCTTCCTATATTGTCTACTAGCCGAATGACCCGGGCAACGCTCGGGTTTTACCCTATTAAATGTACCCCTGTTTCGCCCGTGGTCTCTGTTTTTTGGGATTTTTCCCGATATAATTTTGTATCTGATAATCACACATGATACAGCAAAATTTTTAAAATAGCCTATCGTCTTCCCAGTATTCTTTTACCTATGTATGGAAATTTTGGTTTGAATTAGTGAACTACTGCGAATTTGTAGACGAATGACCCGGGCAACGCCCGGGTTTACACGATTAAATGTATATTACACTAGACGAATGACCCGGGCAACGCCCGGGTTTACCCGATTAAATGTTTTATTCAAACACTATTCGTTACAATTATAAATTGGCGCCGTGGATGTCACTCTTGTGAAACGTCCCGCTCCAAACTTTACAGTCAGATTAGTTACGATATAAATCTTCAAATCGAGCGAGCGTCTATAAATATTTCGATTTAGATCAAGTAATCTAATTATTAAGCGAACTATTATTGATAAAATTTTGAGAAGATTTCGATTTTAAACGTATTTATAACCTTGATAGAGGGCGCTGTTCGTGAGCTAAGTAGAATAATTTGAATATATAGTTTTAATATTTAATTTATATATAATTTAAAATAGCCTATCGTTTTCCTCGTATTTTTTCACCTATGTATGGAAATTTTGGTTTGAATTAGTGAACTACTGCGAATTTGTATACCGGACATACAAACCAACAAACAAACATACAAACATTCATTTTTATATATATAGAAGATATAATATAAATGAGTTTTAAAAATTGTTAACAAAAAATGCATCGGCCGGGAATCGAACCCGGGCCGCCGGCGTGGCAGGCGAGCATTCTACCACTGAGCCACCGATGCGTATACAAAATTGCCTTATTTGGGTATTCATTCCATTCCGGATTACTCCGCGTAAAAAAATAGTTCTTCAAATTAAAAAAAGAAATAGCCAAAAATAATAAGCAAAATGTAGCCAAAAATTTTCCTCAGGTTTATAAAAAGCGACATGCAAAATTTGGAACCAATTGGTTCAGTAGTTTTTGAGTTTATCGCGAAACAGACAGACAGACAGGAATTGACTTATATATATAGAGAGATATGGAAGATGGACGTAGTTACCGGAGGGCGCGCACACACACACACACCCGCGAGGTCACTCTGTCCCCGCGCAACTGTCCAACTGGGAGCGCCCCGCGCCGTCAAAATCGTCACGCGTTCTAGAGGGCGCTGCTCGTGAGCTAAGTTGAATAATTTGAATATATAGTTTTAATAAATGATTTATATATATTTTAAAATATCCTATCGTCATCCTCGTTATTTTTTACCTATGTATGGAAATTTTGGTTTGAATTAGTGAACTACTGCGAATTTGTATAGGAGTCATACAGACAAACAAACAAACATACAAACATTCATTTTTATATATATAGATGTCCTGGGTATCTCCTTCAACCGCTATAATACACATCTGTGTCATGGAACGCTTCTTTAATCAGGTCCTTCCTACTTTGTCTATGTCCTGGGCAGCTCCTTTAAATTTTATAATACACATCTATGGCATACAAGGCTTAATAATTCAGGTCCTTCCTATATTTTCTATGTCCTGGACAGATCCTTAAATCGCTATAATACACACCTGTGTTATGGAACCTTCTTCATTTAGGTCCTTCCTATATTGTCTATGTGTCCTGGGCAGGTCTATCAACGACTAATTCTTCATTGAAGTTCCTCTCACATTGCTTGTTATGGGCAGCTTTAATCCTGCCTAGTCTTTCCCTGTAGTAGAACGCTTCCTCTCGGACAGCTCTTTATCAGATTTACTATCTGTTGTACAGCTCCCCATTTCATATTATTTCTGTTTGATAAAACTTCTTTATTCAGGTCTAAGTATCGGTTTTATAATATAATACACTTCTTATTTAAGAAAAGGCGCTTAGTCAATATTGTCAAATAATTGAAAACCAACGATCATTTGATATTTATCCCAACAAATGATGCAAGACATCATCACCTTTCAGTTGCACTAGCAGGAGATGCTTTTTTTCTTAGTCAATTTGATGTTTCTGCTTAATGAATATATTTCGACAGGCAACAATGAATGTCCCGGAAACCAGTCTTATCCAGAAACCCTGTAATTGGGGCTTCACAATAAACAGGTAGTTTAAAGAAGCATTATTACAGTCGTTACGTTACACTCTTGAGCTGTAAAATGTACGTAGATACAAGTTCTAACTGATTCTATATGTGTAGACACGTTAGCATACTTGCGGGATATAGGCACCATTGGATAGTGGGCGACCTAGACCGAAGTCTCTACGCCTGTACGTAATATAGGCAGTGGCCAACATCTGGTATGTTAAAATACAAGTACAAGGTTGTCCCAAAAGTTCGTAAACATTTGAAAAAATTGGAATACCAATATTATTCGCCGTTATGTATAATGTATTTGTACTATGTATAAAGTAATTGTATATGTATCATTATGCATTCACCGTAATAATATTATTCGCCAAGTAATAAGAAAAACAATGTTTTAAGAAAAACACGAACTTTTGAGTCAACCTTATATCTATGTTATTTTATCTATCCTTGTTTGTTTGAGTGGGCCTCTCCATGTCGGATTTTGGGTCGATATTTCAGGAGATGGCTTGGAGTGGAGGCACACACAATTCTCCTGAGATAATATTTACATTAGAAGGCCTTTAAATTCCCTCCCATGATTTATGCTGATTTCCCCGAGAATAGGTCAAAATATATTAATTTATATAAAATATTTTTCAAAAATTATATTAAAAATATCGTAATAAACATATTTAAATACAAATATATAATGAGACAGGTTATATGTAGTTTGTGACTTATACATATGTCACATGAGCAGAAACTGAAGAACGTGAGTTCAATAAAATATAAGTACATTGTAGGATTGTGTAAATGACTTTCTTACTCGCTGTTGTTCCTTCTTCACCAAGAAAGAATCTTCTCCTGATATTGGTTTTCACAGTCGGAGTTTAGTTCCCTAAAGGCTCACTAGATGGCAGCTGTCGTCCAGAGCTGTCCAGCGCCAAGTGCCCTGGTAAATCCCCATCCAATCAGTCTTCCCCACACATTAGATTAGTGAGACGTGTTCCTCCTCATTTTTTGAGGCTCGTGCGTGTTATCGGGAAGGTTTCCATCATCCCCAACATTTGTGGATCCTAATGGGTGCGCGGCGGTTATCTCTCAGATTGGAGGTTAGGTTGCTCAGATAAAGGTATCTAAACAATGATTAAAGGTAGTGCGGGGTAATACGTCCCGTGGGGCTCGGGCGTGGCCCCCCTAATTGCCCGCGGGGGCGTTAATCGCACTTATCTCGTTGTCTTGATCGATCTTTCCACGGCTGGACTCCTCCAGACGACACCTTCTTGCCGCAATGCCAACAGATAGAATTGTTGCCTCACATCTTCGATGAGACACTTTGGATCTCGTAGAATTTACACATCGCTCTCCTTGGAGACTTTCCCACTACATCAACAAAGAATTGAAGATTTCTGCACCGGCTATCTAGAGCTGTCCTCAAATTTGACATCTCCCAAGTGAGAAAGAGCTGTATGCCGAATCTCTTATATATAAATTCTTCGGCCCAATTCAAGTCATCTCAACGAATGTTAAGGATAACCATACTCCTTAAAAATGAATAATAGAGCCTATTTATCGTAAAGATAGAGGCTGCCTGGCCAGCATTCATAGTTCTTGAAATTATTCTTTTATAATTTTTAACGCTTTGCCAAATGTTTTAATTTTTGTTCGCTCCTGACGAGGACAAAATATTTTTGTCGAAACGTCGAGATAATAAAAGGATTTACTGGCCGAAGTATCTTTATTTTGAAGAGTCTATTTAATTACCCTTTTTCAGGTCATTTTACCATTTAAGAATTGCAGTATTTATTTTCGGGAAATCCAGGAACTGCACTTAGCTCTTTCACAGGTTGTATCTTCTTCGGACAGACGTCACACCAGGGGGTTGAAAAAAAGAACCTATAAAGAATCCTCAGGCGATCTCTATAACTGAGATGACACATCACAAGGACACACACAGTGTAACTAATCCTTTTACTCGGGCAGAAATTGCACACAATTGCAATCATTGACACCTTTAAGTTGAAAACATTAGGCTTACAGAAATACGTTTCTTATTAAAAATTTTAATTTATAAATCTATCTCTAGTTTTGGAGCATTTATTCCTGGAAGCCTAATGTTTCAATTTAAAATTGAAACTATCGATTATTTTATTGAATTGACTTTTTGTTGATTTATACGAATTTTCCTTTAAATAATACAATTTCGCATTCCTTATTTGAGAGAAAAATTCAAAGTAAAGATATGGAAAGCTAACTTCTAGCCCTTCCTATAGTTGCCATGAAATCTTCATGTATATCGATAAAACATTATAATTTACTTTAGATATCCCAAAGTAGTAAAATAATGCGTCAAAGCCGATTTTGACTGGTGTAAAACCCCTAGATGAACATAATAAGTTTTGAGGAAAAGTAATCAAAGTAAAAATAATATAAAAGTATTATAGGTTAGTAAAATAAAGCAACAGGAAACATGGTATTGATAATTTTACCTCTCAAATTACGATTTCTTTGCTATGACCGAAACATGGTGAGAATAAAAGACGAAGACCTGTTTATAAGAAATTCATTTGTTTGAATCATTGGCTTCAAGAACTGCTAAATTTGGTAGGTTCTCAGGCGGAATTATAGTTGAGATCAAGGATGTATTTGACGATAAATTGGAAAATTGATAAAATTATATTCGCATTTTAAGATAGAAAAAAATATAGTTACTTTTTAGAATCAGGAGGTCGTTAAAAACAATTATTATAAAATAAATAAAGCTTCCAGGGCTAATTTTCTTGTTCAACTTTTTATTTTCAAGCTTTCAGACTTGTCAGTCCTTAAACAGGAGTATCACGTTATAAATAAATTTATTTATTTATTTCAACACACAAAACTCGATATCCCGGCTAGGGATAATTGCGTCGATTTATATTTTTTTAAACAGAAACAGTTATAAACATATTATACAAGAAAAGGTAATCAAAAATTAAAATAGAATCAACAATATATATTAGGAACCTGAACCTTTCAGGTTAGAAAGATAATCATAAATATACCTACAAAAATAGTTACACCTATGACAATTCTCTCTGCTATTTACAAATTGATATAGATCTACAACATTGTTTACTGTCTGTTGTCTAGCGGAGAAGAAGAGTGGGCATTCCAGCAGTAGGTGTCTCGAGTCCTGGAATTCGTTGCTACAATGACAGCTAGAGTCTTCAACCGCTCCAATTTTTGAAAAAAAAATCCCTCAAAATATCCAAGGTTCGTTATAAACTGAGTATTATAAAAATTGGAGCGTAAAAATGTTGGAATTCCAAACGGGAAAAAGCTTTGGAATGTTTCATTTGTTTATAGAATTAATTCATCCATTTTTGCACTTAAAAATGATCTAATTATACTTGGAAAATGTGGTCTATAAGCATTTTGATCCTCTATCGAAAGATGAGCCAAAGATTATTAAACGTTATAAATTAATAAAATATACTATTTTTATGCACAAAAATTATTATTTACATATTTTAAATATTTATGATATTGAAAGAGAGAGAAAAAATTATGTTTTTGAATAAATCATTTTAGAGTAGAAGTCGCTTTCAGATTTCTCGCCTGAGGTACGTCTTAATGAAAGAGCGGTTCTGATGTGGTTTGGGGAGACAGCTATAGTTGGGCATTCCAGAAGTTGGGTAGGACATCTAGTTTCTGGACACTTCCAAGCACGTGGGCTCGTTTCCTGGAACTTTTTCTTTGTGTCCCTGATGGTTGGTTCGATCTTTTAATCGCGTGTTCTGAAAGCTTTGGCGGTGTTTAGAGGTCTTAAATTCTTTGAAGGTTTGGTAAAGGACAGTGAAGATTAAAGGTACCGATTTTGTCTTATGGATGACCTGATATTTGTGGTTCTTGTAGATACCACAACAGATGATTTTAGCTATACCATAGAATTCTGTGCATTTAAATATCTGAGGAATGGGCAATGACATCTAGAAAATGTCACTGATAGTAGGAGACTCTGTGGAAGGGTGTTTAGGGTGCGTGTGTGTCGTCTCTGCGAGTCGCATGCGAGGAAGCCCCGTCACGTCACAATAGGAAGTACGGTGCACCATGGATGACACAGTATACCACCGTACCATAGTACTAAGACAACGGCTGGAACATCGGAAGCCCCGTCACGTCACAATAGGAAGTACGGTGTACCATGGATGACACAGTATACCACCGTACCATAGTACTAAGACAACGGCTGGAACATCGAAAGCCCCGTCACGTCACAATAGGAAGTACGGTGAACCATGGATGACACAGTATACCACCGTACCATTGTACTAAGACAACGGCTGGAACATCGGAAGCCCCGTCACGTCACAATAGGAAGTACGGTGTACCATGGATGACATAGTATACCAACGTACTGCGGCCACATCGTACTAAGACAACGGCTGGGACATCGGAAGCCCCGTCACGTCACAATAGGAAGTACGGTGTACCATGGATAACACAGTATACCACCGTACCATAGTACTAAGACAACGGCTGGGACATCGGAAGCCCCGTCACGTCACAATAGTAAGTACGGAATACCATGAATGACTCAGTATACCACCGTACCATAGTACTAAGACAACGGCTGGGACATCGAAAGCCCCGTCACGTCACAATAGGAAGTACGAAGTACCATGGATGACACAGTATACCACCGTACCATCGTACTAAGGCAACGGCTGGGACATCGGAAGCCCCGTCACGTCACAATAGGAAGTACGGAGTACCATGGATGATACAGTATACCACCGTACCATCGTACTAAGGCAACGGCTGGGACATCGGAAGCCCCGTCACGTCACAATAGGAAGTATGGTGCAACATGGATGACACAGTATACCACCTTACCATAGTACTAAGACAACGGCTGGGACATCGAAAGCCCCGTCACGTCACAATAGGAAGTACGGAGTACCATGGATGATACAGTATACCACCGTACCATCATACTAAGGCAACGGCTGGGACATCGGAAGCCCCGTCATGTCACAATAGGATGTAGGCTGTACCATGGATGACACAGTATACCACCGTACCATAGTACTAAGACAACGGCTGGGACATCGGAAGCCCCGTCATGTCACAATAGGATGTAGGCTGTACCATGGATGACACAGTATACCACCGTACCATAGTACTAAGACAACGGCTGGGACATCGGAAGCCCCGTCACGCCTCCTCCGTTATTAGCTTCCACCCCGTTGACCCCATTAATACAAATTACGGGTTTGTTTGCCCCCCGCCCACCGGACTTATTGGGTGGTGGATCCTTCACCTTTCCCAACACTAAACTCCTACACTACCTATATGTGTCCTGACATCTGTGGAACTCGTCAATCTCTCTTTACCACATTCCAGATCTCCTATATAAGTAATCCTGTGTATTCTCTTGCCCAAATATTGTGAATTTAGATTCCAAGAGTATTCTTTTATGATCTCTTGAATGTGTGCAAGTGTACTTTTATTAGAAATTAAGTTCCTACTCTGGACATATAGTGTCATTCAAGAATATGTATATATTTTTTCAAATTTACAAATGTGCCACGATTGAAGCTGGCTGTGTGGTCATAGTGACGTCAGCATGCATTTCAACACGATGACACAGTTCATAAACATTAGTATATGACGCATGGTGGCTTGCGAGTGGTTAGACAACCGTTGACGTTTTCTATTGGGGATAAATTGGGAAAACGTGCTGTCTATGATAGCAGCCGAACATTTCGTATGTTGAAAGGTTGTAAGGCTGCAGTCACCGTTCGAAGGAGTTTAATAGAAATGTCGTGGTCCATTTGGATGAGGAAAGCGAAGACTAGAATGCGGCTGATTCAACACTATCCTTTCAGTGATACGCTAACCTTGACGTATGCACGAAGGAATACGTGGCCACTGGACATGCGTCCGACCTTGTAGGCTGTTGTTGGGTGCTGCACTGCCTGGAGTACAGGAACTCCATCTATGCTTCCTTTCTTTCTGTAGTGAATCTGTATAAGACTGGTGGTCTTAATAAAGCTGTGTTGTTGTATGTAGGAAGGTTCATATAATACCGCCAACATGCAGTTGTGGATTATTCATCTTTAACGTAGCACTTCACAGGCGTCAAATAAAGGGTATTTCCACGGGCACAGAAATGTAAAAGGGCTGTTCAAAGTGCTAGTAATGAAAATAACCGAGACGTTTATCCAATAGCAGCCCATACCATCATTGCAGGTGATGGGCAAGTATGACGATATCGAATGCACGCTGTCAAGTATGCAGACACATTTTGGCTTGCAAACGACATTATTTCTTGACCCAGGGTTCTTGACGTCGCTTTACGATCCATCAAGGCTATTCTGGGAGAATGTAAGTACCGGTCATCTCGATTGTTAGTGATAGTGGGCTGCTGAGATCCAGTTTTCCTGTATAGAAGAACCTGCTATGCTTATAACCTGCTAAGAATATGCTTAGTATCCACTTCACTATTAAGTGAGCAACACTGAGTTGGTTTCTACTCTTTTTTTAAATGCAATTTGAATATTTGCAGTTATGTTTTATGGCTCCCCCCCCCCCCCCCCCCCCCCCCCCCCCATTAGGTTGTGCTAACCTAAAGTTAAATTAACATAGTCAAAACTAAGGATTATATCGTAAAGTTTTCCTGTATGGCCGTTCTATATTCTGCTAACAGCCAATACTGCGGAACGATAAACCGTAATCCTTCTAGGTAACAATTCTACCTCTATCAAGCTCATAAACGTTTTGATAAGCATTTATTCAGTACATGCCACAATTTAACTTACACCAAGCACATTATACAAACATAAAAACAAACAACATCCCTCTTTCTATAAGCCTTTATCTCAATCCAACTCAATAGAATTAACCACAAAATTGACCTCCCTTTACAGTACCTGCCCATCTTTAAACAGAACAGCACTCATAGACATCTAACCTCCTAATCCCTGAAATTCCATTTTTCTATCTTTAATTCTTGCCCTTTTCGATATTATTTATTTATCCTTCTTTTCAATTCGCCACAAATCTGCACATGCAAAATCTTTTCCATTAATATTTTTTAAAACACACGCACATATATACATATATATCATTTCTTTCTCCTCATTTTCCCATTTACTGAAGTAGATTCTATAAAGCACCAATTTATACCTAGAGTAGTGCCACTTATTTTGTTTTCTCTAGAGAACTATTTTCTCAAAATACAAAATATTCTTTAAAAAATCTCTATATATACGAGGGCTGTTCGATAAGTAAGGTAAAGGAATATAGATGGCGACACCTATCTCCCTAATGGGCTAGAAGGAGGTTTCTTTATATAACGTCAAACCTCCGCCTTCTAGAAAGCATGCCCCGTAGCGATTGATTCCAAAATGGATGAAAATCAATTTCGAGCTGTTATCATACATTTATCTTTCAAACGTTGGTCGGCTTCTCAAATTAAAGCAGAACTGAAGGAAGTTCATGGAGATTCAGCCCTATCATTTAAGACCATTTATTACTGGATTAATGAATTTAAACGTGGCGGAAAATCATCACAAGATGAGCCACGTCTCTGAAGGCCTATGGACGTATCGACGCCGAAAATGGTATCAAAATTCCATTGCATCGTTATGGAAGATCGACGAATGAAGATACGTGAGATATCTGGGACCACGGGCATCTCATTAGACAGGGTACACCCATATCCTCCATGTAAAATTACAGATGTGGAAGCTGTGTGTTAGATGGGTGCCGCGATTTCTTACGATCGACCAAAAAGGCATTCGGACAGACATTTCCCAGCAGTGGTTATCGTTGATCGTTCTCAATCCTCGGATCTTTTGGCGTTGTTTTGCGAGGGTAGACGACCTGGATACACTGATACATACCAGAGTCCAAACAGCAGTCGAAACTGTGGACATGTCCGGGTGAAAGGATGAAAGAGGTGAAATAAGCAAAGACTTGTGTGTCACTCGGAAATGTGATGGCCAATGTCTTTAGGGATTTCCAAGGAACAATTCTAATTGACTACTTGGAAATTGAAAAACATTACAGGAAAGTATTATGTAACAATTCTGGATCGATTAAAGGAAGAATTGCGTGCCAAACGTTCGAGATTGGCTCGGAAAAAGGTGCCTTTTCACTGCGATAATGCTCGATAATGATGCTACGATAATGTAGCAGCTGCCAAATTGTTCGAATTGGGTTTCCAATTGGTTCCTCATCTACCTTATTCCCCAGATTTGGTCCCGTGTTACTTCTTCCTACTCCCAAATCTAAAGACATGGCTGGGAGGGAGGAAATTTTCATCAAATGAAAAGGATATTGACACAAATGGATACTTTGAGAACCTCGAAACATCATACTTTCTGAGGGGATAAAAATCAGAGAACATCGGTGGACCAGGTGTATGGAGCTGAATAAGAACTATGTTGAAAATTAAACATAAGTTTCCAAAAACAAGTTTTATTTATATTTTAACCTTACTAATGGAACACAGCTCTCGTGTATTACCTAACTACCGCATATAACTGCAGTATCTGCTCGCAGAGAATGTCTCCACCAGAGAAGATTCTTCCCCGAATTTATTGCATTAATTCTCACAGAATTTTTTGTCCACCGCGCGCGCACCTGCTTTAAATGCGAAATGATCTTAGCCTGGCTAATTAGCATTTTTTGCCAGGATCTGCTGCTCAAAAATTGTCCAAAAAACATGAATTAGCGGACAGACGTGATGGGAAAACCGAGCAGCGTTCCTCGAGGCGGCCGCATTTTAAATTTGCACCAAAATTAGGAGGCAATTAAAATGGCGTCTGCAAAAACTCCCGTCGTTTGGCGAGTAAACTGAAACAATGGAATTTGTCTGGTCGCATTGGGACTTCGAGGAAAAAAAAACTTGAATTTCAAAATATAAAAATTAGGGTTTTTTTAGAGTGTAGGTGACTTAACACAAACAACCGGATATTATACATTATATATAGCAATCATTATTTCTGGCTTTAATTTGTTAGGAAAATACTACAATGTCTTGTGTATAAAATATAGTTATTTATTGTATTGTTTGTATTGTGTACGTATTATCTTTTCATTGAAAATGGCGACATCGGGTCGACGAAGCGTTGGAAATAAAATATAAGAAAGGCTGAAGATATTCATTTACAATATAATTATATAATATAAAAATATAAACGGTAGCAATTCGTTTCTTTATTCGTGAAAATTTCAAGCTTTCGGATCCTTACAATCCTTCCACAGGCATAGCTGTAAACTGGGAGAATGAGTATATATATATATATGTCATAATTTGTCTAATATCCAAGATGTATAATTCCTTTTCGCCAAAATAAGTATGTAAATATGTTATGCTTGTGTTAAAATGTAAATATGCAAATTTATCCATCTATAAAAATTGTACAAAAATAAACGTGGCAGACATCGCGGGCGAATGCTACGGCACGTGGCGCTGCTCACGTGGCTGGAACTAATTCTTGGGATTGTAAGTACAACGGTTGCACTCTTCCATTAGATCACGACATATATATCTATTATTTTATATATCCTCATTCGCTCAGCCTATAGCTATGCTTGTGGAAGGATTGTAAAGATCCGATAGTTAGCCATTTTCACGAATAAAGAAACACATTGCTACCATTTATTTTTTTATATTTTATACTTTATAACAATTTTCTCTTTTAATGTAATCTAATTATATAGCATATCCTACAAAAATGGCATATCCTATAATCTGTTTGGTGTTTTCGTGTCCAATGAAAAGCCTTAGATGGGTCTCCATACATCTCTATCACAGCAGTAGCAATGTCCTCTATCTTGAGTGTATAAAGCTGCTGCTCTGGGTTATAATATGTTTACAATATATAATATTTATTTCAAAAGAATTTTCTTGTTCCAAAATCACTTTATTAGGTACTGCTCAAAAGGAGCAGCATAGTATATGATATTTGCAACAATGAATAATATGTGAAGGTTATTCACATATTAAAACAAAAAGGTCCAACGCGGGATTCGAACCCGGTTCATGGCTGTCGGGAATCAAGGGTTTTATCCACTCGTCTACCTTTCTAAAGAATAAATATATATAAAATTAATATCAATATATAAAATTTATTAAGAATATCAGAAATTACTTATACAAAATAGGCACATCAACCATGATGCAACAAAACTACTCCTGTAGGTCGGTGGAAGGATGGTCTAAACCGTTGGTTTTCGACCGCTACGACCCGGGTTCGATTCCTGCATTGGGCACTTTTTTTCTGATTTAAAAATGCTTCAATGGCCCCCGATTCATATAAAGGTCCAACCCCACCAGCGAGTGCAAGTGATCAAACGGAGTTCTGGCACATTTTTAAGTGAAAAGTCAAACTGATTTTCACATGTGTAGACATGTAGTGCACTTACAGTGAAAGAAGTCGCCTACTTCTATCCACCATGATTATTATGGCCTGTACCAGTGTACTAAGGATAAGCAAAAAAAAAAAAACTACGCCTGAAACGAGATTTCTTGTGGTACCCTCAAAACAATTATTGGTACCTCTTCCCTTTTACCCAGTGACCTCTAAATTTTGCAACTTATCTCCTTCAATATCTTCGACCTCATTATTGAGAATATAAGAGGGAGTTTCAAATTGGCATTTTAGTAACATTCGATGTACGCGCAGTAGAAATCCGTGTTAAATCTGCATTTAAACAGCTGTAAACAATTTATGTATTTGTTTTTGTAATGTTTATTGACGATTGATTTCAGAATGTTTTATCCTGTATAGAAGGGCTTTCGTGCCAGAAATCTAAAGACTTATGAAAAAATAGTTTAAATAAA
This sequence comes from Cordylochernes scorpioides, assembly GCA_030710605.1. NCBI lineage: Eukaryota > Metazoa > Arthropoda > Arachnida > Pseudoscorpiones > Chernetidae > Cordylochernes > Cordylochernes scorpioides. The sequence continues at coordinate 171,062,114 of CP092865.1, read as the reverse complement.
GAAACTTGGAATCTTGAAATTTTTACCTGGATATTGAAACAAGGGATTATTTTAATAAACATTAGGATTGCTTCCTACTTTGTAGCATACTTACGGCGTATTTTCTGATCGAGATCACGGGCCCTACTCGCCTATTCTCTCTAGATCATCTCTTTATATGTATTTAAGTAAAATTTTCCTTTCTCTCTAAGAACCTCAACGTGGTGGATCTCCCATTTGAGCTAGACTAGCCTATCTATGGTAGAACCTCCGGGCAGGTCGAGAGGTAACTACCAAAGATCCCATATAAGGTGTCTTAGAAACTTTAAATTTATCCTGAAGAGAGAGAAATAAAGGGGAAACTTGTTAATTTTAAAATGCCTTCGATGTTATATTATAAATAGAAGACAATTTTCTGAAGGAAGAGTTTCCTTTTTTTTTTGGGTGTAACCGCCCTTCGGAATTACGATACCAGATATCCAGATTTCACTAAACCAGATTCCACTATAACAACACACTCACTATATATCTGGATGATTGTGGGAGACACTGGGAATTACCTCCAACTGACCGAATAAACTAGATTTCATTATAATAATCCATTAAAAACGTTTACCCACACACCATATAGTCTGGAGACACACACCACTCCAGACAGTGGTGGGAACAGCCCCAGAAGAATGCTCCAGTCAGAGGTGGGAAGATATCGACGTATGCAAAATCCAGAGTAGGAAAAGATGGGCAGACGAGAAATTTAATCAATAAAAAATAAATCACAGAATCAATTTTTTTTTGGTGAATCTTTTCAGGAAATACTTTCTATCTGTGGCATTCTGAGCAATTTTCTAAGCCTTTTATACGAAACGTCTTCAGGTATAATTTGATATACCATTTATAACGTGGTTAAATGATAAGCAGAGTAAATAAATACGTACCTATTTATTGTTCCAAAGTACCTACTGATGTTAATAAACTTCTTTCCTTACATAAGAGATGAAATAGAAAATATTTAATAAAATACTCACAAAATAGGAGTCAGGTTTAATTTATTATTTGAAATAAAACGCATTAAATAATTATAATTTGCATATATATATATATAGCGTGCTATTTCAATATCTTTAATTGCCGCCTAACCGGCTTATTTATGAGAGTGTTTTAGGAAGATCTTTGACAATTTAAACAATTTTATTGATTCTTTTAAATTATCGTTATAGAGGATGAAAAAAATAACATATAATAAGATAGTAAATAAAGGGTAGTTGAAATGTAGGAGGAAATATATATTTGTGTATTATATAAGTGACATCTACGGCGGTATTTGAATAAAAACATTTAATAAGGTAAAACCCGGGCTTTGCCTTGGCCATTCGGCTAGTAGGATATATAGAAATTTGTTATTTCCCAGCCACTACGACCCCAAGAAGTCTGAAAATGTTTACAATTGTATTGAAGTTTTACTGAGCGTTTATTCAAAATTCCGGACGTCTTTGTCGTTTAGAAAGCATATTAAAATTAAATTACAAACTTTTACCAGGCAATTTGAAAATATAGTCTATTCCCGACCACCTTGACAACCCAGAAGTCTGAAAATTGTCAACTTGTGATCAAGTTTGGACAAATATACAAAATATCAGACTTCTACGTGTTATGGAAGCATATTAAACTTTAATTACAAATTCGAAAGACTATTTGAAATTTTGATCATTCCCGACCACCTTGACAACCCAAAAGTCTTAAAATTGACAACTTGTCATAAGGTTTAGACAAAGTATACAAAATTTCAGATTTCTACGTGTTCTGGAAGTATAATAAAAATTGATTACAATATTTGTGGATAGACAGACATGAAAACAAGTTAAATAAAAACTTCTTAAAAGAGCAGACAATCAACGAGAATAAGTTACAGAATAAAAAAAATTCTAAAATGATAAATCGGTGGAAAATAGAATAAATATTCTGTGCTAAATATTGTCACGTAAAAAATCAGGAAAGACAAACTTCAGAATGACACAGCAATTTATTTAAGGTAAAAACAAAATCATCATTTATAAGATACAAGTTCTTCAAATTAAAGATACTTCGGCCAGTAGGTTTTTAACTGGAAGAACTATGAATGTCGGCCAGACAGCCCCTATCATCACGATATAAGATACAAGTTAAGCAATTAGGGAAGTTTCCAGACTATCAAAATATAAATAATATAAATATCAACAACAACAAAAGCCTTTATTGAGGACCTCTCGTCCTATAAAGGATTCGCCAGTTTACAGAGTAATTGAAGAGAAGAGAACTAAGAATACAGAGAGAAACCTATAAGGAGTAGGTATAGTATAGTATTTTCTACACTGTGACTATATACAACAGCAACAACAAGCCTTTTAGTGGAATCAAAGTCCCATACAGGATTAGTCAGTCTAATCCTGACTAAGATTATTTACATATAATTATTTACATCAATTAGATTATGTATATAGCTTCCCTTTCTCTTCAGCCGTCTTCCAAAATTTGAACAACGCAAACGCTCCAGCTCTGTTTCTCACCACCTCATTCAACAGGAGCTCCAAAGAGAGTCCCTCAAGGCCTATTTCACTGAGGAGCACTTCTCGTTCGTCTTTCAGCCCCATACATGAGAGTATATGGTGATTAAATAATGTAAATATCAAACAATCAATAATCTAATACGATGTATTACCGCGTCATCTGTTATTAGAAATTTTAACTGTTTTTGACGCTCATGATTCTTGCGGAATTAGCGGAAGAGCAATGCTCGGAATATATTATATATATTTGTTATTATTTTGAAAATAAAGCAATCTATAAATAAATCTTTAATTAAAAAGGCATATATTGGATCAAAATATCATTTATTTTACCAATATATGCCTTTTTAATTAAAGATTTATTATTATATGTATTTCTACGTCCTTAAAGCTTATGTCTATAGTTCATTTAAAATACCTATTCCAAGAGTCTAAGCATCAGTATCAGTATAAAAGGATAATCAAAAAATGCAATATAACAGTGGTATGGTAGATTAAACTGGTGAAACTGCTAGGAGGGTTCACCACTGATAAGTCAGGTCCTTCCATTAATATTTCGAATCTAGTAAAGGCAGTAGAAATTATTTGATTTTTAAAAGAATCATACGCGTCTATAATAGCTTCGAATTTTCATGTTAATCTATATGTTTAATAAAGACAAAATTCTATGATACAAGAAAATTATTTAGATTACACTTGTGTCTACTTCTTTTTATAAAAATATAAAATACAAAACAAATTCTTAAATTAAAATAATAACTACTCTATAGGAGAAATAATCTTTTGCTAATTTATCTAGGAACTCAGTGAAAAAAAATTCGAATGTGCTTCAAACATAAATTTTTGCTAAACAAATATTTAAAATTAATTCTATTTATATAACAATTTCATATAAATACAAGTATATTTATGTAAAATAATAAAGAATAATTTATTGAAAATACATTTTAAAGTATATATAATGGCTCTGATTAACAGTTATAATAGCTGTTGAGAAATAAATTTTAATATCTTTGTGAAAATTTTATAGAAAATGTTTTTGTTTTTATGAATTTTTACCATCAAATATTAATAAATAGCTATTATAAATTTTATAGGATCTCTAAATATATTTATCGTTCCTTTATATTATATTTTCATAGAGTATTTTACACAATAAAATAGCAATTAACTAACAATCTATCCAAACCCTTCTCCCATTGTTATTGCTATTATTTATTTATAAGATTTCAGAACTATTATTAATATATGGGGTAAAGAAAATATGAATTGTTTAGGATTATAGCAATAGTTATGCTATTTTAAATTAGAGGGCTGTTTTTAATTATTTAAAAATGGTTATTAATAATATTCCAACGAATAATTAGTAGTTATGCTTCATATATATTTATGTGTGTGTGTTCTCTGAGATTAAAGAAGATACAAAATAAATTAGAAATATTGAAAATGAAAACATATATATTGTGTGTCTGTTTTTAACTGTGTTTGACAATTAAAAATAATTTATTGTCTTCTTAGTCAATGATTACAAAATCAAAATATATCTCTAAAATATTAAAATAGTAAAAATTATATTCAAGAGTCAGTAAGACTCCCTCCCTCTCCCAACGCGCGAGAGTTCTCTGCCAGGCGATGATGGGGTCCTCGATGGCCTTATCCAGTCCAACTTGGACGAAGTACCTGTTGTGTAAGTGTTGTTGTGTAAGGATAGATATATAATTTGCTGACGTCAGCACAGCTAGGTGGATAATAATTCAAGAGAGATGTAGTATTCATAATACAGTTTCCTGGAGCGCAGAACACCAACTACCCGGGCTGTCCAGCTCACTAGTATGGACCAGTGCTAAGCGCTTTTAATCACGTCCTGAGTGGATTGCTGAGAAGAATCGTAAAGCGTCTACGGTTTCTGTCTCCAGCCTGGAGCGCAGGAACAGGCTTGCCCTGGCGATATAGTCTTCGTCTTCAGCGCGGGGAATGGAGAGACACTTGACGTCTTCAACCAGGTCTGTTTCAGTTTCCCCCATTTTCTTCATAGATCTCCAGGAGGGATGTCTCCGATCTTCAGAGAAGCTTTGCCGAGAAGCCCTTCAAATCTCTCGATGACTGGCGCTGATCGAATCAGCCCGGAGATGAATGGCGCAGATGGTGAAGGGGAATTCCCCACTTGGAGAAAGATGGCACGGTGGTCCTAACAGCGGTATTTGAGGGCCAAGAACGGATGATAGTATTAGAACTCGATCCAGACGGGCGGCGTCTACCCGGCTTCCGTAACTGGCAACCCTCTTAGGCAGGTGCGTGGCAACGAAGATAGTGGTGATGTTGACAAGGTCGGTCTGGTACAGGAGTTCCGCGAAGGATTATACGGCTCCAGACCTGATGTCGCTCGAGGAATCCTCGGAGATGTTGAAGTCATCAAGGGCCCACGCATCTTCTCTGATGGCTTCCTCTGCGATGACCTGCAGTTTGAGATTCCGTTCTTCAGTAGTGTGGGACAGGTGGCATTTGATGACGCGGGTCTCGAGATCTTGGATGTTGATGCTGGCGATGGCGATCTTGCCGGGCCTCAAGACACAGTGCCAGAGATCGATGAATCCCTCCGTTACGATGACGGCGAGGTCGATCCCCTGGGTGTCGATGATGGTGCGTAGACGGCGCTGTAGCCCAGGCAGAGGTCTCAGAATTTGTTCAGGGCCAGCACGTTTGTTTTCTCTACGAAGGTGACATCAACTGTGTGTTGCCTCAAGAATCTCGACACTCCTAACGCGAACAGCAACGCCGCGTACATTGAGGCACGCTATGCGGAAGCTCATTGCCCGATCTCTTTTGCTGCAGCTCGGATTTTGGTGTGCTGCTTGTAGAGGGTGCAGATTTTGTCCTCTACACGGTGTATGAATTTACCGAGAAAGGTGATCAGGCTGACCAGATGCTCGGGATACTTGTCAGGCAGAAATTTGTCCATAGCCCGTTGAAAGATGATTGACTGCACGATCTTTTCCCTCTCCATATCATCGCCTCGGTATCTTTGAATAAGATGTGCTACTTAAGGACCTCTCTCAGCTGTTTGAGGGCTTTAGATATCAAGATAGGAGCTGCAGTGTTGGGCAGGCTCACTTTGTTTGATGCGGCCACTTTTGCCGCCGCTGTTGGAGCTTCGACGCCGCTGGTTGCGTTGGCAGAAGGATTCCTCGCAGGAACAGAAGCTTCTGCGGCCAGGCTTTCCTAAAGTTTATCATTGCTAACTGGAGCTAGTGTAGTTGCATCAGGTCCCGATGAAGGCATTGTCTGGGTGGAAGAGCTTCTACATGCTCCTTCCTGGGGCAGCTGGCACGCCGGTAACCATGGCGGTGACACTGCCCCAAAGGATTGCTGCATTTGACACAGTAGGAGATGTAGGCTGGCGTCATTTCACCCCTGGATTTTATATATCTCATTTCACTGGGATCTGGTGGTGGATCTCGTAGCAGCTATCTACAGAAAGTGGAGAATAACATCAAATTTCCCACAAGTTGGTTCCCTCTTCTGTGTTACGTTTTTTCACTGTACTGTTCTTCAGAATTTAAAAAAAAAAACAATGCATTGTTTTTCTGAAAATACAGATTTTGATAGATATCAAATAGCTAAAATAGCCATTTTGGTTATGGATACCCTTTTAAATACTTTTATTTAGAGGTCCAGAAGTGATAATTTGGTTGAAGATTTATTTTCAACCGATAAAATAAAATACAAATAATAAAAATGCCCCATTTTTTTATTATCATTTACAAAGCACGCGATATCCGTCTTGGATATTTGCATGCATACACAAGTTTGGGAGCTTATTTACAGTAATATTATTAATATGAAATTAGTTATTATAATAGAAATTATTAACATATTTGTCAGTTAGTTAACGATTTAATTACCCTATAATGAATATTAGTGAACATCACATAAGAACAGAAATTTAGAGCTATTTACAGCATATAACTATATATCAGTTATTACAGCCCAGGCTATCTATTACTAAAAACCATTCTACAAAATCTATTAAAATTTATATGCATATATCTATTATTAACTATTTGATTTAGACAATTTATATTTATTTGATTTTTGACTCTCAAGTCCTCTACAAGTCGACAGTCCCTTAAAATATGTACAGGATTTTCTTCTTCTGCACCACATGAGCATTTAGGCGAATCCGTCTTTCTGACTTTGTACAAATATGATCTAAAGTTACCGTGTCCAGTAAAAAATTGGACATTGTAAAAATTTGGCTTGACATATTTGGGTATTTGGGAATCAGTGAAGAAGGACTTGAAAATGGTATTAGTCTTCTCATAGTATTTCTGCAATTTTTCCCTTATGTAATTAGAAATTATATTCCTACTTGAAGAGTCAAATCGGTTGTAATTTATTTCGGTTTTCAACATGTTAGATTCAATATATTTAGTAAGTTTGGGGACTTGTGCAAGTATATGTGTACAATCCGATGATGTTGTACTGTAGGCCTGTATACAATGTTTTATAATATACTATATTGAAGAGAATTAAGTTTGTCTTTAGACTTTTTGTTTATGAATGGATACCATATTGGATAACCATAAGTAATTGTACTTCGATATAATGTCTTATACAATATCAGTCTTCGTCTAAAGTCCAGACCCCATGCTTTCTTTGTCAGGCCAAATAGGTATCCACTAGCTCTAGTTACCTTTATGATCATTTCATTAACGTGAGGCGTAAAGTCCAGTTTGCTTCTGACTCGGTGATTTTTAATAGTCACTCCTAGAATCTTAAGTTCTTCAACCGGTTTAATTAACTTGCTACCTGAGACTATTATATCGCTATTGCATTTGTATAAATATAATATTTTTGTTTTTTCATCTGACAATTTTAATTTACGACTTTCACACCACTTATTGATTTTTCTTAATACATTATCTATTGTCTTTCTTAGTTGTTCAGGAGTTTTATTCCAACATATTAACGTAATATCATCTGCATATCCTATTGTTTCACAATTATCATCCAGATTATTATTCAGTATCTCATTAATAAGAATATTCCATAATGTGGGAGACAGTGGCCCTCCCTGTGGACATCCTTTACTTAGTTTCTTATTAATTTCAGTTGAGGAATATCTAAATCTTATTCTTCTATTATCAAAGTATAATTGTAGAAGTTTTATCATTGAAGCCTGCACACCATCTTCATCTAGTCTTTTCATCAGGGCCGGCCACCATGCATTATCAAACGCTGCACTAATATCCACTGCAATTATTGCTGCATATTCTCTTGTTTTATGTTCTAACGCAATTTTTATTATTTCAGTTAGTGCAGTAATAGTAGATTTCGATCTTCTAAAGCCATGTTGTCGATCACTTAGTAAATTAAAATCTTCATAATATTTTATTATTCTGTTATTAATTATTTTTTCAAATATTTTAGAAATGTTGGAATTAAGACATAAAGGTCTATAATTTTTATAGTTATTAAAATCAGTTTTTCCAGGTTTCGGAATAATTATTGCCTCTGCTCTTTTCCATTCAGCAGGATAGTATTGTATGTCTAAAAATTTTTGAAATATTTTCACCAATATAGGAGCTATAAATTGTTTAGTGTGCCTTAACATGTTGTTAGAGATTTTGTCTATTCCGGGAGATTTCTTTGGATTTAATTTGTCAATTAAGTCGTTGACTTCAGTAATCATAACCATCGGGTTTTCTTTATTGAGTAGTTTTAGATTATAATTTCTTATACTTTTATGGATGTTTGTATCTTCTTCACATTTATCATCTGGAAATAAGTTATTCAATAATTCCTCACCCTTCTGCAAACATTCCATATCATTATTACCCTCCAAAATTTGCATATTTCTCTTCCGCTTAGATCCACTTTTGATGTTTTTGTACACCTTATATAAGTTTCCGTAAGGGTTGTTCGATTTGTTTTCCTCCAGAAAAATTCTCCATGATGCTTTCCTAGCTTTTTCTATTTCCCGTAAATACTTATTTCGTATGCTTTTATAAAATTGTTTAATATGATTAGGGCAATTTTTGTTTCTATAGTAACAGTTTCTAAGATAATGACAAGTGATCCTTTAGAAGCTGTAAATTCGTATTCCACCACTTATTATAATATTATTTTTTGTTGTCATATGTTGCACCAATCTCAAATGTTATTCTTACTATATGTATTGTACCTTTGAGAGGTCTCGGGATGAGATAACCGAATTAATAGCCTTAAAATCTTGCTCAAATTGTTTACAAACCATTATGAGGAACAAAAAGTGTCGTCGTGAAATATCTTCACATTACTTTTCAAAGGTTGCATTATGTATATAGAATTAAATAAAAATATATATAATTAAAAAGTTTAATAAACCAAATATCATTGCACAATTTTTTTAAATTTACAAATTAATTATCGTGTTGAAAGCTTTGTGTATAATTCTTCTCAATGTATAATTTTCTTACAACATAAACCTTAGATTATTAAAAAATTGGATCAGTAAACATGAGGGCAACCATTTCGTTCAATTACATTATTTTTCATATAACATTTTTGTAAACAAAAAAGGTGATGATGATAAATTCAATGAATATTTACACAATCATAGAAAAATTATATTAAACCTTTATATAAACATAAATATTCTAACTAAATTAAACATTCTCCCGCCACCAACTTGATGGGGGACCATCAAAAAACATTATATAGGTAACAAACATAATTTTACAATAGGTCTTCTGTAAGTCCCATTAGCAGTCTTGACTTCTACCACTCTGATTCTAGCGTCATCTCCTGGAAACACCTTTGAAATTCTTCCAATCTTCCATGCTAGTGGAGGTTGTTGTTCATTCTTTATCAACACCAGGGATCCTTCCTTAATGTTGGGTTGGGGCTTACACCATTTGGATCTTTGTTGAAGTTGTGACACATATTCTTGGGACCATTTTGTCCAAAAATGATTCATTGAATTTTGAATTAATTGCCATCTATTTGGCAAACTCATTGCTATGATGTCATCTTCATCGGGAGGCGCTGTTAAAGAACCACCTATTAAGAAGTGACCAGGAGTCAATGCCTGTAGATCTTCAGGGTCCTCAGAAAGAGGACAAAGAGGTCGCGAATTCAGGCAAGCTTCAATATGTGCTAACAATGTTGTTAGTTCTTTAAAATTTAGCAAAGCACTGCCCATTGTTCTTCTAAGATGATATTTCATGGACTTAACTCCGGCTTCCCAAAGTCCACCAAAATGTGGAGCTGATGGTGGAATAAATTTCCACTGAATTCCCTCTGAATTCGTAAGAACTTTACTGGCATTGTGACATAGTTTCCCAATGATCTTATGCACACCAACAAAATTAGTGGCGTTGTCACTATGAATTGTTGCTGGTTTACCTCTTCGAGCAATGAACCTTCTTATTGTGGATATGAGAGCATCTGTGGTCAGACTACTGATTAATTCTAGATGAATGGCCCGAGTGCTAAAACATATGAACAAGGCAACGTAGGCATTCATGGTTGAAGTTGTACCTCCCATGTTCCGTTTAATCAGAAAAGGTCCTGCAAAATCTATTCCAGTTACCAAAAACGGCCTTGATCTGTTGATCCTTGCAAAAGGTAGATTTCCCATTAATTGAAAAGGAGCTTCTTTTTTTACGAAATCTAGCGCATTTCATGCATTTTCTTGAAATTTTCCGTACAACATTTCTTCCAGAAGGCATCCAAAATATATTTCTTATTGCTGCAAGCGTAGCTTGAGTTGATGAGTGAAGATTATGGACATGAACATTGTTTACAATAAGAGTGGTAAGATGATGTGATCTTGGAAGTAAAACTTGATTAATCCGATCACCATAAACATTTACATTTTTTAATCGTCCGCCAACTCTAATGATTCCCCTTGAATCCAAAAAGGGACATAGATTGTATATTCTACTCTTATTCGGAATTGGCTTGTTGCTTAACAGGCAATGCTTTTCTTTGGAAAATTCAATAGATTGAACACACTTGACAACTGTCAACAGGGCATCATTCAACTCTCTTAATGTTAAGGGCTCCCTGTTCCTTGAATGTGAAGGCATTCGACTGTTGTTGACAAATCTTAAGCACCAAGCTATGATACATATCAGTTTTATTAATGATGGGCAGTTTATCACAATGGATGGTATTTCACACTCAATTGTACCAAAATACGTCTTGATTTTTTCTTCTTCTTTAAATTCTTCCTTGGAGCTATTAATGAATTTCTTAATTTCAAGGGCAGGTTCAATTAGCCATGGTGGCCCATTCCACCATAGTGGATGTTCTACTAAGTCGGATGGAAATATTCCTCGTGATGCACAGTCTGCTGGATTCTGCCTTCCATCAACATGGCACCAAACCCCGGAGACAAGCCGGTGTATCTCAGCAACTCGATTTGCCACAAATGTCTTCCATCGGCACGGCTCGGAATTGATCCAGCATAAGGCTATAGTAGAATCAGACCATAAATATATTTCATTGATGGTAAGAGGAAGGTTTTCATATCTTGCCAAAAGTAGAGCAGAACATAATTCTAACTTTGGAAGTGAAACCACCTTCATAGGTGCGACTCTTGTTTTTGCCACTAAGAGAAATGTCTTAGCGCTTGTGTTTGAGAGGATCACCTTTAGATACAGAGATGCAGCATATGCCTTCTGTGATGCATCAAAAAACCCATGAAATTCTACCTTCATAAAATTACCTGGTACCACGCATCTTGGGATCTGAATGTGTTCTAGCGATGGAAGATCCTGGTTTATCAAAGTCAGCTTCCTTCTTAGTTCCTCTGGAATTGGGTCATCCCATTCCAAACCAGTCTTCCAAAGTTCTTGCAAAATCAGTTTAATAGTGGTCGTAAATGGTGAGATTCAACCCAGTGGATCAAATATTTTAGCAACCTGTGATAGTATTCCTCGTTTTGTCATAGAGTTCAGTGGCAGAGCTATTCCCTTAAATGTGAAACCATCAGTTCTTGGTTGCCATTGAAGGCCTAAAACGTTGACAAATTCCTTGGACCTATCCCCATGGCACGGTGAGGCAGTGAACGGCAGATGTCAGCACAGAAGAGAAGATCAGCTAAACGTTAGCTGGCAATGAAGGTAGATGCAGCACTTCGTACTCGAAACAAATGTAAATATGTAAATAGAAGTATTCGTGGAAGAGAATAAAATAAGATGCCCTCCTCTGATAATTACTAAATATAGCTGACACACATTTGGCACTAGCTAGATTAAAGGCCTACTGTTCGGGCCTATTATGTAAATTTTGTTACTTTAGCTAAATATGCAAGTTTTAATTGTGTAAACTGTCAGCTGACTAATAAAACCAGTCTCTGTTTAGTCAGTCTTCGAATCGGTCTAGTTCTTTGAGTCTGTGCTCCAATTATTTAGCGATTGGCGACTCACCTGGTCGAAAAGTGTTGACGTTGCTCACGTAGTCAGAAGGTTATATAAAGAACCGAATGGCTCTAATTCAAGGATATTAATCAGCCGAAAAGGTCTGGTTTATTTAGATACAGTCTCTACCAAACCAAAACATAAAGTACTAACCAGGCTTATAGACAAAGGAAGTGGCAAGGATTCCTAGCTCTTGCTGCTAGGCCCTCATCCGCTACCGCCCACCTACTCTCAGAGCTATTCAACATATTCAGATCTAAATGCTATTCAAGATATTTCCTGTACTTCACTTCTAATCATAATCTCCAATGATTTATGTAGAAGTGAAAAATCAAAGGGCCCATCTTCCTGAAAAAGAAGCGCGTCTAAGAATATTTTTCAAGATAAAAATGTTCTATTGGTTATAAAATTAAATTAGACAATCAAGATGTGATGAATAATATTTAAAAAAGGCTTGAGATACTCATATTGTGCCGTTAAAAATTATAAATGGTCATTTCTATATTTTGGTCGATTTTAGAATGCATGTTTGAAAGTGAACAGTATCCCTTATCACTGTAGACAATTTTATATTCTCATTGAAAGGGAATTTATTTTAATAAAATATACTTTCTCAGGTATCATCTTATACGCAGATGAAACTCTAGACAAAACATCACGAGAAATGTCTGTAAGCATGAAGAACTATAGATTTAATGACATTGGTTTGGAACTGCTTCATTTTCCGCCTGTTGGTAAATGTTGAAGTGAGGTTTGTTCAATAAATTCCAGGACTGAGGATGTAAAAACCCACGTTTGTTTCTATACGGATATATTTTGACTGTGGTATACGAGGGTAAGATGAAAAGTTGTCGGCTTGACAATGAAAGACTCTTATTTTTAGTTTGAAATATTTTATTTTCCTACGTAATATCCCTTGATTTAAACCCACTTGGTCCAGTGCTTCTCCAAAATCAGTATTCTTTCTTGGAAATGAGAGGCTGTTAAAATATTCATCTACAGCCCTCTCAATTTATTCATTGTACTGAAGCCAGGCACTTTTCCGAAACAAATTTCTTTAAGTTTGGGAAGAGATAGAAGTCTGAGGGTGCCAAATCAGGAAAGTAGGGAGGATGGCCGAGAAAATCGTGCCTTAAACCTTGTAGTTTTCGCATTTACAAAACGCCTTTGTGAGCAGTTGCGTTTTCCTAATGAAAAATGCGTTTTTTCTTTCTCAAGCCAAGCATCTTCTCGTGAATTTTGAAATCCAGCTGGTCAAGAAGGTTAGAGTAATAATAATCTGTAATAGTTCTGTCTTTTTCAAGGTAATAATTTAACAGGATTCCTTTGACATCCCAAAACACACTGACCTTTCCGGCTGATACGATAGACTTCGCTTTCTTTGGTGCTGAACCACCGGCTCCACCCACTGCTTTGACTGCTGTTTGGTTTCTGTCGTGTAGTGGTGGACCCATGTCTCATCCATGGTGACAAATCGCCGCACAAAATCTTTTAAATCGGTCCAAACTTTTCTGCGAATATCATTTGCGCATTTGCTTTTGATCTGAAATCGGCAAATGCGGCCCACCTTGCGCAGAACTTTCTCATGCTCAATTCTTTGTGCAAGATGTTCCGCCCTCTTTCTTCCGATATTCCCACGGCCTCAGTCATCTATCTCACAAAACTTTACTCGCCTATGCTCCAAAACGATATTGTGTACCTTTTAAATAGTTTCTTGTGTGGCTGCATTTTTGGATGTCTTTTACGTGGGTCATCGTCGAGCGACGTGTGGCCACGTTTAAATTCAGCGCGCTGCCTACCTTTTAACGGTTGTAATTGAAGGAGCATAGAGAGCTCCCATAAACATTTTTCAATTTCGGATGAATTTCTTTTGGGGTTATTCCATCCAACACGAAGAATTTAATAACTGAACGATATTCAAATTTATCCATTTTAACAAATAGATCGCGAAAGTGAAGAAATAGTTAGAACTTGCAGAAAATGCGAACTAAATAAACATGAAGTAAAACAAGAATGTGTCCACAAATGGGAACCAGTTCCTGGTATTGCATACATATGGATTAGAGTGGTCTTTCTATGAATAACCTTGTTTTGATAGTTGTGGACAGTTAGTATTATAATGGACAGAAATCATAATCCTCCTCCTACGGTCTCTCCATATCTCCCGATCTCCCGCTATCCGTGATTACATAGAGGATGGCTTGTGACCGGGCCCCAAGAACCTTCCACAGGCTAGTCCTTGGTACCCCCTGATTATTTATTTCCCCGGTAACCATCCATTTTTCAGAGGCTTCCCTCATCTTCCACCTGAAGAGACGCCCGACGCGGGAAAAATTTATAAGTCTACCACAACTCACAAAATGTTATCAAAATTCTAAGTAGAATTTTCTCAAATTATTAATTCCGGAGCAAATAATAAGAGATAGCAGCTCACAATTTGTTTAGAATGAAAATCTATTTTTCTTTTAAAATCAAGTTTCAAAAAAAAAAAACAACAACTTCGATCTGTTCCAATTTTCTGACTACAAATGGCCTGGTCGAACGTTGTACTCCAACTATAAAACCAACCTTGCACACAATATTATAAGTGAGAGCCCATAGAAAATCATTTCCTATTCTCCAACAAAACAGTGCCACATTCGAGCACGAAGTCAGAGCCAGACTTTTTTTTTTAATTACAGAGAAGAGCAGATAGAACCTCTCACAATAAAATTTCGAGGAACAACTTGAATTGAAAAAAAAAAAATCCAAGAGTTTTGGAAGTTGACGAAATTATTTTAGTCAGTGGTTACAAGTATAAATAGATGTAAATTAGGGTATCAAACCTGAATAGCTTGATATGGTGTCTACTGAGAAGAGTAGAGCTCATCGATAGATATTTGAAATCCATATGATTAGGTGAAGTAGAATGCGTCTGCTTTTGTCATTAAGACTGAGAGCACTACTCAGTAAGAAGGCCGACTTAGCTCTAATATGAAATGGCCGCCTCTGACATGAGGAACAGACGCCATGTGCTGCCGCTCCTAACATGGAGCACAAACTCTGCTCATACTGTATCCTGGATTAGGAGTACTTACAGGGTACTATCAGCAAGCAAGATGAGCTCAGTTTTTTTTAGCGAGCGTTAATTGCTCTCCCTACTCCTTTTTTCATCCTGGCTTGGAACCGGCAGAAGCGGAGTTATATAGCTATATTACTTTATTGTTCGATTCTGCTTATATATACGACATTGAAGAGTTGTTTCTTTGTTATGGTCCTTAGCAAACTATGAACATAAGCTTTAAGACTGTAGAATTACACATAAATACTGCATCGAGTAATGCCTTTCTGCAAACAATATAGACAAGACCAGTTAGACATTTATCGATTTAAATATTTATATGTATTTCTACAGTCCCCTAAAAGCTTATGGTCATAGTTTACTTAAATTCCATAACTAAGATTCCATTCTCTTCATTATTGTATAAACAAAATCGAACAATGCAGTATTAGAACCCTACAAAGCGGTTTGGTGGATTAAATTTGCGAAACCGCTGTGAGATTCACCACTGATGAGCCAAAACCTCCAAATATTTTTCATCGCAGTAAGGATAATTGAGGTTTGTTTTATTTGCAAAAGATACATTCTTGATTCAATATTTTATTTCTTATATATAGATGGTCCAGTATTGCCTTATAATTAATTTAAAATTTGTCTCAAATTTTAAATCTTGTGTTGTGGCTTCTTCATTGATCTGAGGCGTGTTCTAGACAATATGATTTATAAAAGAATAATTTCACGGGGTACGCCGAAAGAAGCCGGCAATTAATAAATAAAAATAATGATTAAAAAACAATCTAAAACAAATATTATATTGTTTTCAATATATAAAGTAGATAAAAAATATTAAATGATAATTTGAGAAAGATTTAGAAAAGGAAAAGAGTAGGGGTAGAGATAGCATGGATGGAATGAGTAAACAACGCTAGAATTCAAGGGGTAGTCATATCAATTCATATAATGAATACATTATTTGAAGAGACATTAATTCAAAAGGAGATGGATTTTTGCATATATAAAACTTTTAAAATTAATACAAAAGATATTCATAGTTAAATTATTAGAGATATATTTATTTAAAATAAATGTTTTGATGAATTGGTCCCTCTCGCTAATATTATAAAATATATTTAGAAAATATAATTTCCAATTTCACACATTTATTTATTTTTTAAATTACCCTTTCTATTCTATATAAATTAATATTTTTCATATATTTCTCTCTCTCTCTCTCTCACTGATGATAAATGAAAATAACTTTTCATTTTTTGGACGAAATTTATTATTATTTTAAAAATGTAATTTGGGACCTAAATATTTGAGTCGTTTCATATATGTATATACTAGTATATGCTTTTTTATTTTTCCAATGATTTCTATTATAAAAATATCATTGTAAACAACAGACAATTGGGTTTCTATATTTAACAAAACATAGAATATATTACGAAATTTAAAATCATCATTATACTTTAAAGTCTTGGGAACTAGGCGACCAGAAGACTATTTATTATCCTGGCAGAGGCAACAATAACTGAATAAAGATGCTCATTTAATCTCCAAAACGTATTCCTAATAAATTCACCAAGAACATTTAAATATTCGTTTATTTTAAACAGAAATGATGGATTAGACGTCTCCACGGCCCATTTTCTTGGCAAACGACTAAGGAAGAATATATCGACTACCAATTTTCAAGGATTAGAAAGAATTTCACTGAGGAGGCCAAAGTTAACGCATTTTTATTACAATCTTTATACATTTAATTTACAATTCGTTCATATTACAATATTTGGGCAACATAAAAAAAAAACAAATTTTATAATAAATGTGTTATACATCTTGATATTACTTCAAACATACAATGTGTTGTAATATTTTAAATAATTTTATTTAAACAAATGAACAATAAAAATATAGATAAAGAATAATATTCATTTATTAACGAGTACGAATGTATTTTATTCTTGTTAAATATCTCTCTAATATATATTCAAACACATTTTAAATTGCAGAATTGTATCTATTTCGATATTGTTCTAGATTTTGATTAAGACCTGGTTTTGCAAATATTTTATTTTATTTTTCAATCTCTTTAAAAATGTGTGGTCGTTATGCGAAATAAAATGTATTGAATTATTATTCTATAAAATTATCTTTACAAATTATGAGTAAAACATAGATACTTTCGAATACTAACTTAAATAAGATTTTAAAATAAAATTTAAAATGCTTAATATTACTTGAGATTTTTTTAGCTACGCCTTTTGATATCTAATTAAATATATTGTTATACACATTCACTAAATTAAAAAAAAAAAGAATGTATATAGAACAAAAATATAAATAAAATATTTAATATAGCAAAATTATTTATAAACACAGTGAAAAACCTTTATTCTAAAAAATATACTTTTCAAAAATAAAAAAGTAAGAATGATATTTTTAAAATATTAAAAATAGATAATTTAAAAATTATATTTTACTTAACAATCTGAAAATAATCTTTTAACAAACACAAAATAATTAAATATGTAAACATGCCTAAAATATAATAAAATAAGATTTTATTTTTATTTACATTTTTAAAAATTCTTTGCAAGTTGTAGAGGCCTATATTTTATTAATGTTTTCATATATATTTGCAATTTTTTTTGTTCAAAATAAAATATAACTAAAATATTTTTCCTCCTTCTCTCTATTAAAATAACAACATAGAATGAGACAAGGTATATTATGTTCCTCGAGGAATTTGTAACACTCAAATTGTAAATGATAGCTTCATCTTAAATTCATGAGATACATGATGCTTACATAAAATTTGAAAATGCTTTTGACAATGACCTATAATTTAAAGTAAACGATTTAAAAAATACTAGGTAAACTCACTATGTGGAGGATGCACAAAATAAAATTCTCTCTTTGTATATAATAGGGATTTTATAAACATGATATTAATATATATTACGTTATGCATTTTTAAATAAGTCCATCGTTGTAAATAAACGAAATTATTTTTATTCATCAAAAGGTGTAATAAATTTTAAAAATTAAAACAACTTTAATTAAAATAATATATTTACACTCATAATAAAATATGCCAATATACATTATTTATATTAGGTATATAACAGTCTACGTTTCTATATCATATATATTGTATTGATAATAATATAAAAAATGTGAAAAACAAAAATTTGATTCGATTTTAATCATATAATCTGCTTTAAATAAATATATTATTTTTACATATTGCATCTGTATATATTTTAAATTTGTAAAAAAATAATAGCAACGATAGTCTGAGCTCTGATTTTGTTTTTAGATATAAATATTTCAAATTCAACATGACCATTTTAATTAAAATAAGACTTCAATTTTCTCCGATCAATTAGCCAAAATATTTCAAGAGAGTTGTTTTATTTTAATTTACTTTCAGAAATAATTTTTTTAAGTTTTAGATAAAAAGTAAATTTTGGAGGACATTAATTTTTTATGAGTGCCGGGAGAAAGATCAAAAACATTTTTGTTTATAAAACTGTTTATTAGTCCGATAAAAATACTTTCGGTAATTTTTAATATTTAGAAATATCAATTAATCACAAGACGATGTCCAATTTCCATTTTTACCCATTTCAGAATAAACTTAGAAAATTGGAAGTTGGATAAATGGAATGTCTTTACTTCGATCTTTAAAGCATTGAGGATCAATGTCTTAATTTTCTCACAGAAGGTTGTTTATTTTGGAGCAGAATACTTTTAAAAAATCGATTAACAGACGCCGAATTAATTGACTGCTGATTTAAATAACAAGCGAACCATTCTCCAAGGGTGTCAGACGATTGTCTCCTGCGGTAAGGATTCAGAGAAAAACATACACAAAGAAATTAAAATATATATATTTACACTAGAATAAATAAATATACTTTTATATTGAATAAAGTTTTAAGAATGATTGTTTGCTTTTAGCTATAAATCAATACTTTGAGAGAACGCATTCTTATTTTTATTCACATACAATATTTAAAATATAATTTTTAAAAATAAATGATATATTATATATAGAGATTAAAAATCACATATATAGTTTTAAAATAATTAAAATTATGAAAATATATTGTTTGGACAAAATAGTATATATTGCCTTTATTTTGAAATATTAAAATAATTTCTTTACCCCATTTTTTATTTAGCGAATTCCAACCGAATCTGGTAATTCGGAATGATATTTAACATTTTACAATATATTTGCCGAATTAATTATACTTATTTTGATGACAAATGCATCTACACACATTAGAAATAAAACCAGTAAACTACTGACGTCACCAGGATAAATATAAATTAACGTTCAACCTCATAAATTTATGGAGTGAATCTTGCCAAATACATTTTCTTTAAAATATTCAAGTAGGGTTAATGACACATGTACGAATTTCGGGCTGAAATGGATCTTGTCAGAGTTTTGCAGGTTGTACATCATCGACCCGTTAGGGTAATCCAGAGATATCTTAAAAATTAAGTGAGAAGGTATTTGACTAATATGGGTAAATGTGCCAAGATATGTTCTGAGAAGAATGAATGAACAATAGAAACATCAAATAAAGGCTTTATCATGAGACTGAAGGTCATTCCAAAGATAACTACAGGCCACTTATTAATCAAGAAAACTCCCGACCACTTGGGGATTCATTGGTATCAGTCGATCTCCCAGGCCTAGAGAAGCCTTGTAGAACGGGAAACATAAGAACAAAGGCGAAAAATGTATTTTTACTTTGCTATTGTTAAAACATGAGCATTCGAAAGTCTCGGCTTTTCACCGAGAGTCACACTTATTAAAGAGCCAAGTTTAACTCTTATTGAAGAGACGAGAGTCACACTTATTGAAGAATCGAAAGTCACACTTATTGAGAGCCGAGAGTCACGCCTATTTATATCGAGTCCCAGAATGTTTCAATCAATTTAGAGTAGAAATGTTCTTAATATTATTCTAATGCTAATAATTAAAACTGTGAATTACACATCTTCTCGAACAGCTCTCGAAAACAAGCTTATTACAAGAAATAAATGTTAATTTAAACAGAGAAATTGAGGTAGAAATATTGTAGTTCCTACACCTGAATATAGAAAACGTGGAGCATTTTACCGATCTTAATTTCAATAGGCGTAGTTCAAATTTTATATCGAATTTCCGTAATCAAGCGAACGTATTCGAATATTCGAATAAAACCAAAATCAAACTCACAATTGAAAACTTGTCAATATTTAGGTAAACGCTTGTTTCGATAAAAAGGATTACGAACTTTCAAGCTTGAAATTTTTACTCTAGGTCTTTCTATTATATAAAATACCTCATATTAGGGAGGTAAGAAAATCTTTTTGGCTTGAAGGTTCGCTCGATTTTATCGAAATGAAGAAGCAAATCATTATAAACTTAGAGAAGAGGAGTTTTCAGTGTTTTATGTTGGAGTCCTTAAAAAAAGGTCCGAAATGGATCACTGCCTAAAGGATCACAGTCCACCCCGGGGGACCCTGAGCTGCCCCCGGCTGGCAGGGCGTTGGTGGTGGCCCAATCGATGGACTCTCCACAGAAATAATAGATGACGCTGAGATAGAAAAAGGGCGGAGGAATCAATTAGAAATTCCGGTTAATTACATGATTAAATATTGAGGAATGATAGCAGAGTCCGGAGATAATTCTGTTAGCACGCGGGCCCAGGCCCGAGCTCCCCCAATATCCCCGCATATTGAAATTGATGCCGAGGACGTATTTACATAACCAATAATCTGACCCCCACCCGTCGATTTAAATATATATTGCCACAGGTAAGTTGCCCTAATCAAAATATGGAGTTCAATGGAGCGCTGCGTATAACCGCTCTATAAATGATTTGGTTAAGAACTAAAAGAATCCTGCCTGATCATAATATAAACTGCTGAGTAATTGGTGGGGAATAGAGGCGTCGGTTTTATGCGTGGTTTAGTGAAATATTATATAATTTGATATTTTTATAAAAACTGGGATAATATTGAGATTCTAACTGAACTTGGTGTGAAGAGGTTGGGCCACATAAGGGGGATTCTAAAAGAACTTGGAATAAAGAAATAGAGAGAAAGAGGGAATTTTAGAAGAACGTAAAATTAAGAAATAGGGAGATGGAGAGTATTTCAACAGAACTTGGAATTGATAGATGAGGATAAGGAAAGAATTCTAACAGAACTCGGGGACAGAGATGGGGGGATGGAGGGGATTTTAACAGAACTTGGGATTTATAGATGAGGAGTTGGAGGGGATTCTAACAGAACTTGGAATTGAGAGATGGGGAGATAGAGGGGATTCTAACAGAACTTGGAATTGGGAGATGGAGGGGATTCTAACAGAACTTGGAATTGAGAGATGGGGAGTAGGAGGAGATTCTAACAGAACATTGAATTGAAAGATAGGAATAAGAAAGGGATTCTGAAAGAACTTGGAATGAGAGATGGGGAGATGGAGGGAATTCTAACAAAACTTGGAATTGAGAGATGGGGAGATGGAGGGGATTCTAACAGAACTTGGAATTGGGAGATGGGGAGTTGGAGGGGATTCTAACATAACTTGGAATTGAAAGACGGCGAGAGTTGGAGGGATTCTATCAGAACTTGGAATTGAGAGATGGGGAGATGGAGGGGATTCTAATAGAACTTGGAATTGAAAGATGGGGAGATGGAGGGGATATTAACAGAACTTGGAATAGAGAGATGGGGAAATGGAGGGGATTCTAACAGAACTTGGAATTGAGAGATGGGGAGTAGGAGGGGATTCTAACAGAACAGTGAATTGAAAGATAGGAATAAGAAAGGGATTCTAAAAGAACTTGGAATTGAGAGATGGGGAGATGGAGGGAATTCTAACAAAACTTGGAATTGAGAGATGGGAGATGGAGGGGATTCTAACAGAACTTGGAATTGGGAGATGGGGGGTTGGAGGGGATTCTAACATAACTTGGAATTGAAAGACGGCGAGAGTTGGAAGGGATTCTATCAGAACTTGGAATTGAGAGATGGGAAGATAGAGGGGATTCTAATAGAACTTGGAATTGAAAGATGGGAGATGGAGGGGATATTAACAGAACTTGGAATAGAGAGATGGGAAGATGGAGGGGATTCTAACAGAACTTGGAATTGAAAGATGGGAAGATGGAGGGGATATTAACAGAACTTGGAATAGAGAGATGAGTAGATCGAGGGGATATTAACATAACATGGAATAGAGAGATGGGAAGATGGAGGGGATATTAACATAACATGGAATAGAGAGATGGGGATATGGAGGAGATTCTAACAGAACTTGGAATTGAGAGATGGGGATATGGAGGAGATTCTAACAGAACTTGGAATTGAGAGATGGGGATATGGAGGAGATTCTAACAGAACTTGGAATTGAGAGATGGGGAGATCGAGGGGATTCTAGCAAAACAATCACTGAAGAGAAAAAATAGTACAAAAGTGAAATTGTACTGGGATCAGGTGGATCCTTTCTTTATTTAATGAAGTGTTTTATACTTAGCGTTTATAATAAACCATTATATAAGCACCATATGAAAAGGAACATATTGGAGTCTAGTCACCATTACATCGTAGAGTTTCTCCTATAAATAAAATATGATCATTAATTTGATAGCATGTTTGAAGTAAATGGATGTGCAGATATCAGGACATCAACTCTCTCTCAGCTGCAAGAAATTCATGAAGGGAACTCTCACTTTATATGAAATATATTGTCACAGAATAAATAATCTGTGGTAGCCTACTCTGCAAATCATCATCAATATCATCATCCTGAAGTCAGCATTTTATATGTAAATAGTTTGTTTATATATCTCGGTTGTATTGAGCCATCTGGAAAATTTGGGTAAATACTTACCGTGTTAAATGAATTTGTTTTATGATTGCGCGCGCGCACGTTCTGGTCTCACTTATAATCTTGATATGGAACCCTCGAATACTGACATGAAGCCAAAAACCCAAGACGGCGCAACAAAATTATCATTCAAATTAATGAAAATTCGAAACTATTATAGACGCGTATGATTATTTTTAAAAATAAACAATTTATTCTGCCCTTACTGCTATTTTCATAACAGATGACGCGCTAATGCATCATTCAAATTGATATAAATAACTAAGACATAATATTCATATTCCTAATTTAACTCACACAAATATAGAACAGGAAAATATGCAAATATAAAATAAGGAAATAAAAATCTCGCACCTTTTCCAACCAATGTGGCCGGGAATAAAAAATTCAAAACTAGAGAGACATCCGTAACCCCAAAACGTTTACTTTTAGATCCGCATTTTAAACAAAGAACAAAAGTCAATGGCACTCTATACCATCAATCAGATGACAAACGCCGGGCGTATTTGCATCCTGACAACAAATAGGGCCATTTGGATGGGGCTAGACAATCCAGTACTGTATGACGGGACAAACTGCGCGACGCCCCATTGCTTCCTACTTAATTGACGTCGTTTGGTGTTGCTTCAGTTTCTGGTCAAATTGTAATAATCTGGTCACAGAGTAATGCGCATTATTAGTTATAACTCAAAAAATAAATCGAAATAGGTTATTATTATTATTTTTTTTTTCATTTTTAGAAAACATTTTTAAAGGGAATAATAAATAATGATGGATATTTGTCTTTATTGACTCTAGGCTACGAAAAAACTTGATTTTATTTTATTCTTTGATAATTATTTCATTAAAAAATAAAATTATGAAATAAATAATGACAAAAAAAAATTTAAATCAGAATTGTGAGCATTTTCAATTCTTTAATCTCTCATGGATGTTAACATTTATATTTAATTTTATATGCAACACTGAAGGGTGGAATCTTGGAAATGGTATTTAGGCGAACTATGGACATAAGCTTTTATGACAGTTGAATTACAATTAAATATTTGCATCGAGCAATGCTTTTCCGCAAATAATAAGGACAATTATATTGCGGAAGAGCATTGCTTGACTCAGATATTTATATGTAATTCTATTGTCCTAAAAGCTTATATCTATAGTTAGTTTGAATACCATTTCTAAGATTCCACCCTTCAGTGTAGCATATAAAAGCAGAATGATCCAATACAGTATTATATTTATATTTAATATTTGTTAATTTAGTTTTATAAATTCTATTTTTTCAGTGAATAAATAAATGTATTAGATAATAAAAGGGCATATATTAGATTGAATAAAATATTTATTTTCCAATATTTCGGCTGGCTGAACGCCAACCGTTATCGAGGCATTACTTATGTTTATTAGTAATACCTCGATAAAGGTTGGCGTTCAGCCAGCCGAAATATTAGAAAATAAATATTTTATTCAATCTAATATATACCTTTTTACTATCTAATGATTTAAGTATGGATTGCTTTATTTTCAGAACAAAAAATAAATGTATAGTTATATAAGTCCTAATAATAAGGGATGTATAATTATTTTACTCTGTAGTTTAAATGATCCACACATTGAAAATACACAATAACGAAGATGAAGAGAATGAGGTGGCTTTGGTTAGAGTTTATCAGTATATAAAGTGGGGAAAAGACTTTAATAATTATAAATGATACTTCTTTATAGAAAATATGTTAGAAAAAAGTCAGTTGAATTTACACTGTATATAGAAAATTGATTTCTTTCATCAACAAAAGTATTCTGGTATCCAACAAAAGGATATTGTATCATGTGTGGAAAAGAAATTTCAACCGAACAATGCATATACAAAGCAGATAGCGTAGAAGCTCCCATGATATGTAGCCTAAAACATATATTTGTCCCCTTTTTGATCAACATAGACGCTAAAACGCTATTATATTGACCGTGTCAGAAAACTGGCTGATTCAGGTCTGTGACAAAGCCACTACACCAGCTTTGGCAAACTGGGAAAGCTTATCTGCAGACCATGGTTTCGGGCTAATGGCCCTCGTCACTCCAGAGTTAGCTTCGATTTCATGATATCCACAAGGGATTCATGAGTTCTTCAGAAACTGTCAAAGAGAGGTTCATCTGGCAAAGTGGCTAGGATAATATATGCCGAAATATAGATGGAAACTTTGCCGGGAGGATATTTTGATCTTTAACAATAAAGGTCACATCTCTTGGCAAAATAGGAGCAAAACCTATGTGTACTCTAATCTACTGGTTTCTCCTTGTAGGTTGAGTTATGTCAAGTCCCTTTGGAATTTCCAAAGATGAATGGTTATAGAAAGAGGTAGCAGTCACTTTCAACAGATGGGTCACTCATGGGAGGTTCTACTGTATTGAGACAAACTACGTGGGAATATGGACAATTCCATTCGTTCGTTATTTTTATGGAGAAAACAAAAAATAAAAGCGGTGAAGTCGTCAAAATATAGAAAGAACGAAGGCTTGTAACGGATCACCGTTCTGTGACGGAGGTAGTTATTGCTTGACGCACTGATATGTGGATCCAGGCGGCCGGGTTACGGCGAGGCTACCGGGCCAGGAGGGGGAGCAGCAGAAGGGGTAGGAGCAGGGAGGGCCGCGCTGCCCGCTGGGAGGCGACGTGGAAGCCCGCCTGTAGCCCCGGGGCCGCCTCCAACAGCGCCACGGCAGAGTCCGACAGCACCGTGTACACCGTGGAGGTACACTTGAGGCGCAGCTGCTCGTCCTGCAGGAAGTGGTCGGGGGTCAGGGCCAGATGTAGGCCCAACACTGAGCGGAGCGATCCGTCGGCTAGTCGCTGCGGGGGGTATGGCAACGTGGTCTCCTCCTGGGCACCATGTGGGAATTGGTAGTACACGTTAGTATTATGTGGCTTTTTAAATATACCTATTTCTATTTTACCGATTAAGAGAGCTAGAAAGAAGACCCAGTTATTGTTGTTGCTGGCTGACATCAGCTCTACCAACGGTTGGCATAAAGATTGCTGACCATGTGTAAATAAGTTTGTCACCAAGAGGCTGTCAACAACCAGCCATGTGTAAATAAGGTTGTCACTCCAAGGTTGTCGACAGGTTGTAAAGAATCTTACCTCGAGGTTGTTAACGAACCAGCTGAGCTGCGACAGCCGGTCGGATCGCGGCGACGTACAGTTCAGCCTCAGGATGGAGCTGGCATTCAGCCAGGGCCCCACGTTCTGAATGGAGGGGCCTTCTTGGCCGGGGGCCTTGTGGCTGACTGGACAGTTCAATCATTCAACGAAAATCTACAAGTCTGAAGTTAATAAATTATAGTTGAAATTGTGAACTATTAAGCGCGAATTTTGAAATAAAACAAACTTTCAACCGTCCTTACTGTGATACGTATATTGGAAGGACCTGGTAAGAGAAAAAGACATTTTCGTGCGGTTAGTAGTTTCGTCTCCTATATCCATTATTTCCTAATGCTTGCAGAAGTATAATTTACTCCTGTGAAGTGGCACCGTACTTTAAAGTAAAATTACAAAACATATTTGATTCAACCTGAGATCAAGAAATCAATTCTAAGCTTTAATTTACTGTTAGCTTTTCTTAAGAGCTAAAGATATAAACAGAGATATTGGGGGGTAAATAATTAATAAATAAATAGTAAATAATTTCCTAATTTCAAGGTAACAGTAATCATAAATTATAAAAAACAACAAAGCCTTTATTAGGGACACTTGTCCTGTACAGGATTCTCCCATAGGGTAAACAAAAGCAATATCTTCTACAGAAAGTGAAGAACAAAATCAATCTTTCCTCAAGTTGGGTACCTCTTTTGTTTTACGTCTTTTGACTGCGCTGTTCTCCAGAATTTGTGAAAAGCCAATGTATTGGTCCTGCTTTTCACTACTTTTTGAACTCGAAAATAATACACTTTGGTTAGTAGCCCGTAAAACCATATTCTTTCTCTACTTTTGCCAATAAAATATATGAAGAATTGTTTTTATAAGAAATATTTTGGAGGAGAATTACTCTCTGATCCTCCAAGATGGTTACTGTGGAAAGTCCTGGATAAATTCACTAGTAAACAAAGTATATGAAATTATAAATGAAATACAATTCTCTGAAAGAAAAAGAAACCCTTTCCTCGGCGAATTGACTTTTATTTATAATAATTTTACCTAAGGGATTATAATATTAACAAGTAATCATAAATGCTTATAATAACTTGGATACTTTTACTTGTAACAAATAAATTTAATGGTAATTTGTTTCTTTTCAATAATATCATCGAATATTATATCTGTACCTACCTTACTGCAATGATATAAGTTATTGAATGAGAGGGCTTGACTTATCAGCAGTGAACCCTATTAACGATTTCGCCAAATAAACGGCGGTTTCGCCAAATACCTGAGAGGGTTGACTACTAATGAACCAAACCTTCTCATTCAATAGCTTATATCATAGCAGTAATATCTGTAGATATAATATTTGATGATATTATTGAAAAGAAATACATTGCCAGTAAATTTATTTGTTACATATTGTATCGATAGATGGCAATTGAATTTATAATTTTGTGAAGAAAAGGCGTGGGCCATGTGTTAGAACCATTTAGAGCAAAATGAACGAGTTGATTATATGGTTCAAGCTTCTCTCAACTGACAACTTCACGGTGTATCTGTTCCGCAATATTTCATATCTCCCCATATCTACTGTTTCGGATACGATCACTGCCTCACTTACTAAGCTTGGAAAGCTTGCCGCATCCTGGATATGTCTGGCCTTATCTAAATAGTTATGGCAGAGCTTGACTGTATCTTCTTGCCAGACTTTTTCTGGTCTCCAACCATAGTGAAGCCTATTTGCCTCCTTAAAAGTGCCCAAAACACCAGAAACCCTGATGACACTAATCATTCACCAATACCCGATTTATTACTGACACACTTTTATTCAACTTACATATTTTATATGAACAGAATTATATTTACAAATATGTAAATCTTCTGGCTGAATAAGCAAAAAAAAAAAGAGAAATTTACATAACCGGCGTCTCCATCTACCGTGTTAGAAACTCTTTAATTCCACTAGGGTAATCTTAAAGAGATTTAAAACCTATTTTTACCAAACTCTATAAATCAAAATTAATTTATTCACGATGAAAAAAATCCAGTAAATTAAAAAATAAGTACACTTGTATCTAGCGCAGCTAGCAAATGTAATGAAAACAAGGTACCATTTTCAATATGGATTTAAAAAGCCAAGAACCTTTTTTTTTAACTGGGTACGGGATTGATATATATCATAGCAAAGTATTTATTAATTTATTAACAGAGTATTAATTTTGATATTTATATTTTGTTACTCTGTAAAATTCCCTCATTGCTTATCTTGTATTTTATCAATTATAATTTGTTCTTGTCTTTAATAAATTACCGTGTCATCCTGAAATTTGTCTTTCCTAATATTCTACGTGGAAATATGTAATTATATAGATTTCCATAATTGGAATTTGGATTTTGACTAAGTCAAGTGTTATAAATTCTATATATTTTTTGTAAAAAGGTTTATTGTCCTTTAGTTACGGCGACTCTTTGTCGCTCTTTTTTTTAAAGAGGGAAGTTTAAGATGGAAGTATTGTTTTTTGAAAAGGGCGATAGTTTCGGCGAAAGTTCAAAGACAATAACCTTTTAAAAAGTTGATGCTGTCTATAACTTAAATTGAAACAGATTATCATTAATAACTTTAAACCTATCTTCTATTCTAACTATAAATATTCAGCAATGTTTTGAAATATCATGCTGATGCTAAATTCGATCGAAAGACAGCGTGTATTGCAGTGTTCGGCCATGTCCACCCAGTTAATGCTGCACATCCCATCATAACTGTTGTCAGACCTCTTCTTCTTTCTTATCTCCACTCAATCATATCAGGGTATCAAGCTTGTAGAGCTTGAGACTTTTGCTGGGGATGAGTAGAGCTCATCAATGGATGAGTCAATACAGTCAATGATGTGGTTTGGAGTTTCGGGTTGAGAATTGCACTTAGTACATAGTAGGAAAACCTTGCAACTATTCTGGAAAGTCATTATCTGTAGATGACCAGACCTAAGTCTGGAAATCAAAGACTGTGTTCTCTTCGGAGGACAGAATTGGTGCTTGTCCCTCCTGCTCTGTACCAGTCATGTGCAGCAGTAGATTTCCATTTCTGCAGGCATTGGGTTTTGATGGCACGGAGGAGGTCCATTTCGTCTAGTTGGGTGGTAGATAGTTGTCAGGCTAATGCATAGTATTAATTTTGTAATAAAAAAAATACTTTTAATTTCTGTTTACGGAAGAGCAATGCTCGAAGCATATACTATATTTATGATTATATATATTTCTACTATCCTCAAAGCTTATGTGCCCAAATTTCATTTAAAATACCTTTTCCAATAAGTCAGCTTCAGTATCGGTATAAAGGTAAAACAGCCCAATGTACAATATTATAGCGGTAGTAGTAATGTCATTTTATTATCGATCGAACGTTGTGGCCCACTGTATGCATTACATCCCAAACACGATGCGACGCCAACCATCTCTTTCTTGAGCTCGTTGTACCATCTAGGCGACCGTTAAGCCAGTGAGTTCCTTTAATTGGTCCACGAAGCGTGTCGGCAGGCTTTATAGCGGTAGGGTAGATTAAACCGTAGAAACCGCTGAGAGGGTTTACCACTGATGAACCATGTCTCCTTCCATTAATTTATTATTGCAGTAAGGGCAATAGAAAATTGTTTGATTTCAAAAAGAATCATACGCGTCAAAAATAGTTCAACTTTTTCATATGGGATATATGTAATATGCAATTGTCCAATCACTCCGTTTATGTGGAGCGAACCCCCAGAGCTATAATAGTGATAATATATATTTGCATAGCTTATCAAGTTATGGTTCTACTATAGCATAACACATTTTTATGAAAGGTTTAACTTTTTAGAATCTGAGCCACTGTTTATCTGTTGAGCATACCTTATGTATAACTATGAAAATTCGAAACCATTTTAGACGCGTATGATTCTTTTAAAAATTAAACAATTTCTACAGCCCTTACTGCAATGAAAAAAATAATGGGAGGGCCCGGCTCATTAGTGATGAACCTTCCCAGCGGTTTTGCCAGTTTAACTATGTTAATTAATTGCGATGTGATAATGCGAGCGATTGTTGTCCAGAAATATTCGAATAAACAAAATTTTGGGTGAAGAGTTTCTTTATTTTGAGGTGTTGCAAACATTCGAGCAAATTTTGCTCTTCAACATGAAAATCTAAAAACAAATGAAGAGAGATTTTATCAGACGTGGATAAGACTATTTTTTTTTATATGTTTTTCAACAAGACTCAGCAACATCTGATAAAGACAGAACAGCCCGAGAATGGATGGCCGAGAATCTTCATGACCATGTCACGCTTAACGTTTGGCCCCGAGCTCACCAGATGTCACTCCGCTGAACTATTACGTGTGGGGCGTAGTTGAGAGGAACTCCAATAGTCATTCCCACAATACAGATTTCAGAGCTGCTATAGTTGATTCGATAGAAAACATTCCAAAGACTCATTACTGCCTGCAGTAGGTTTCGACAGCGTATAGAAGTTGTTATTGACGCTGATGGCGGGTTCATTGAATGATGTTGTCTTTTAGGTATGATGTGTCCATCTATATTAAAATTTAATATGTAATAAATGCTCTTTTTCCTTTGTCTATTCATTTTTCCCATGAACATCATTTTGTTCTCAAATATCTGCCGCACCCTGTACAACAACGTCCAAATCAAACAAAACAATCTCTTTCTAGAACTTTAAGTATCTACAATGAAGATAAAAGAGGTATAAATGGAAGAAACGACTTAACACACACCATAGTTTGAACCTTCTAATTGAATAAGTGAATATTTTTTCTTTAATTTTTTTATCATGAAATAACTGGAGGAACAAAGAATGTACGTAAAATATACCATTCTCGCAATTTTCTTTGTAAAAAAAAGCCTGATTCTCATACATATCAATGGATAGAAACTTCTAGGGAAGGTCAGTTCCTAGATTGGTGATCTGCCATGTCAAAATATCCTGAAAGTATCAATAAATATCATTTAATTTTATTCAAAAGATTAGCTTATCAGAGATCACAACTTGAAAAATATACAATTTTATATAGTTATTGTTAAAATACAATTTGTGTCATCCACTAATTCGAGATTGACGCCAACTGAAAGTTTTGGAGATTATCATAAAACTGAAATTAAGAACAAGCGACGACTTTGAAAGATTCCCAGCATCCAAAATGTTAGTAGGTGACAAATATCTACAACGTCTAAGATGTCATCTAATTAAACATATGGAAACATTCACAATAGCAATATAGGCGTCAAGTGACGATATGTAAACATTCACAACACCAAGATGTGAAGATATGGAAACGTCCTCAAAGCCAGGAACGACGTCAAGTGACTCATGGCACAGAGAATGACGTTAAGCTCCAGACCAAAGTGAATAAGCCGACATGGCACCCCACGACAAAGGAAGTGACGTGTGATTTGTGGCGGACAGCTGTAGACGGGCTCCGCCTAGGGCCGAGGAACTGTAATTGGCTTTTTGCCCGCTCAGTGATCGCAGATTATTTTTTTAATCTTCAGCTAATTAGCTAGATAATTAGGGGTGTAAATTAATTAGAGATCCGACAACACCCCGATGCTCGCCCGCTCGTCTGCGTGTTTTTTAACGGGGCCCGGCACAAAGGAGCCGCCAGCAGTCTCATTAGGGAAGTTAATTGATTGGTGAGGCTGAAGTAGGCACGAGCTAGGATGGTAGGTCGTTGGGGTAGTAACCAGCTAGAACAGTAGGTCTTTGGGGTAGTAACCAGCTAGAACAGTAGGCCATAGGGCTAGGCATGAGTTAGAACGGTAGACCTATGGATTAAACACGTGTTAGAACAGTAGGCCATAGGTTTAAGCATGAGTTAGAACGGTAGACCTCTGGATTAGACACGTGTTAGAACAGTAGGCCGTTGGGCTAGAAACAATTTGGAACAGTAGGCCGTTGGACAAGAAACGAGTTAGAACAGTAGGCTGTTGGGCAAGAAACCAGGTAGAACAGTAGGGCGTTGGACTAGAAACGAGTTGGAACAGTAGGCCGTTGGGATAGAAACGAGTTAGAACAGTAGGCCGTTGGACTAGAAACGAGTTAGAAAAGTAGGCTGTTGGCCAAGAAACCAGGTAGAACAGTAGGCCGTTGGACTAGAAACGAGTTGGAACAGTAGGCCGTTGGGCTAGAAACGAGTTAGAACAGTAGGCCGTTGGACTAGAAACGAGTTGGAACAGTAGGCCGTTGGGATAGAAACGAGTTAGAACAGTAGGCCGTTAGAATAGAAACGAGGAAGAACAGTAGGCCGTTGGGATAGAAACGAGTTAGAACAGTAGGCCTTTGGAATAGAAACGAGGTAAAACAGTAGGCCGTTGGGCTAGAAACGAGTTAGAACAGTAAGCCGTTGGAATAGAAACGAGTTAGAACAGTAGGCCGTTGGAATAGAAACGAGGTAGAACAGTAGGCCGTTGGAATAGAAACGAGGTAGAACAGTAGGCCGTTGGACTAGAAACGAGGTAGAACAGTAGGCCGTTGGAATAGAAACGAGGTAGAACAGTAGGACGTTGGAATAGAAACGAGGTAGAACAGTAGGCCGTTGGGCTAGAAACGAGGTAGAACAGTAGGCCGTTGGACTAGAAACGAGTTAGAACAGTAGGCCGTTGGGCTAGAAACGAGTTAGAACAGTAGGCCGTTGGACTAGAAACGAGTTGGAACAATAGGCCGTTGGGATAGAAACGAGTTAGAACAGTAGGCCTTTGGAATAGAAACGATGTAGGACAGTAGGCCGTTGGAATAGAAACGAGGTAGAACAGTAGGCCGTTGGAATAGAAACGAGGTAGGACAGTAGGCCGTTGGGATAGAAACGAGTTAGAACAGTAGGCCGTTGGAATAGAAACGAGGTAGAACAGTAGGCCGTTGGGCTAGAAACGAGTTAGAACAGTAGGCCGTTGGAATAGAAACGAGTTAGAACAGTAGGCCGTTGGAATAGAAACGAGGTAGAACAGTAGGCCGTTGGGCTAGAAACGAGGTAGGACAGTAGGCCGTTGGGCTAGAAACGAGGTAGGGCAGTAGGCCGTTGGGCTAGAAACCAGGTAAAACAGTAGGCCGTTGGGCTAGAAACGAGTTAGAACAGTAGGCCGTTGGGCTAGAAACGAGGTAGAACAGTAGGCCGTTGGAATATAAACGAGGTAGAACAGTAGGCCGTTGGGCTAGAAACGAGGTAGAACAGTAGGCCGTTGGGCTAGAAACCAGGTAGAACAGTAGGCCGTTGGGCTAGAAACGAGGTAGAACAGTAGGCCGTTGGGCTAGAAACCAGGTAGAACAGTAGGCCGTTGGGTTAGAAACGAGTTAGAACAGTAGGCCGTTGGAATAGAAACGAGGTAGAACAGTAGGCCGTTGGGCTAGAAACGAGGTAGGACAGTAGGCCGTTGGGGTAGAAACGAGTTAGAACAGTAGGCCGTTGGGCAAGAAACGAGGTAGAACAGTAGGCCGTTGGACTAAAACGAGTTAGAACAGTAGGCCGTTGGAATAGAAACGAGTTGGAACAGTAGGCCGTTGGGATAGAAACGAGTTAGAACAGTAGGCCGTTGGACTAGAAACGAGTTAGAAAAGTAGGCTGTTGACCAAGACACCAGGTAGAACAGTAGGCCGTTGGACTAGAAACGAGTTAGAACAGTAGGCCGTTGGGCTAGAAACGAGTTAGAACAGTAGGCCGTTGGACTAGAAACGAGTTGGAACAGTAGGCCGTTGGGATAGAAACGAGTTAGAACAGTAGGCCGTTGGAATAGAAACGAGTTGGAACAGTAGGCCGTTGGGATAGAAACGAGTTAGAACAGTAGGCCGTTGGACTAGAAACGAGTTAGAAAAGTAGGCTGTTGGCCAAGAAACCAGGTAGAACAGTAGGCCGTTGGACTAGAAACGAGTTAGAACAGTAGGCCGTTGGGCTAGAAACGAGTTAGAACAGTAGGCCGTTGGACTAGAAACGAGTTGGAACAGTAGGCCGTTGGGAAGAAACGAGTTAGAACAGTAGGCCGTTAGAATAGAAACGAGGTAGAACAGTAGACCGTTGGAATAGAAACGAGGTAAAACAGTAAGCCGTTGGAATAGAAACGAGTTAGAACAGTAGGCCGTTGGGCTAGAAACGACGTAGAACAGTAGGCCGTTGGACTAGAAACGAGGTAGAACAGTAGGCCGTTGGAATAGAAACGAGGTAGAACAGTAGGCCGTTGGAATAGAAACGAGTTAGAACAGTAGGCCGTTGGAATAGAAACGAGGTAGGACAGTAGGCCGTTGGACTAGAAACGAGTTAGAACAGTAGGCCGTTGAGCTAGAAACGAGTAAGAACAGTAGGCCGTTGGACTAGAAACGAGTTGGAACAATAGGCCGTTGGGATAGAAACGAGTTAGAACAGTAGACCTTTGGAATAGAAACGAGGTAGGACAGTAGGCCGTTGGGATAGAAACGAGTTAGAACAGTAGGCCGTTGGAATAGAAACGAGGTAGAACAGTAGGCCGTTGGGCTAGAAACGAGTTAGAACAGTAGGCCGTTGGAATAGAAACGAGTTAGAACAGTAGGCCGTTGGACTAGAAACCAAGTAGAACAGTAGGCCGTTGGAATAGAAACGAGGTAGAACAGTAGGCCGTTGGAATAGAAACGAGGTAGGACAGTAGGCCGTTGGGATAGAAACGAGTTAGAACAGTAGGCCGTTGGAATAGAAACGAGGTAGAACAGTAGGCCGTTGGTCTAGAAACGAGTTAGAACAGTAGGCCGTTGGAATAGAAACGAGTTAGAACAGTAGGCCGTTGGAATAGAAACGAGGTAGAACAGTAGGCCGTTGGGCTAGAAACGAGGTAGGACAGTAGGCCGTTGGGCTAGAAACGAGGTAGGGCAGTAGGCCGTTGGGCTAGAAACCAGGTAGAACAGTAGGCCGTTGGGCTAGAAACGAGTTAGAACAGTAGGCCGTTGGACTAGAAACGAGTTGGAACAGTAGGCCGTTGGGATAGAAACGAGTTAGAACAGTAGGCCTTTGGAATAGAAACGAGGTAAAACAGTAGGCCGTTGGGCTAGAAACGAGTTAGAACAGTAAGCCGTTGGAATAGAAACGAGTTAGAACAGTAGGCCGTTGGAATAGAAACGAGGTAGAACAGTAGGCCGTTGGAATAGAAACGAGTTAGAACAGTAGGCCGTTGGGCTAGAAACGAGGTAGAACAGTAGGCCGTTGGACTAGAAACGAGGTAGAACAGTAGGCCGTTGGAATAGAAACGAGGTAGAAGAGTAGGCCGTTGGAATAGAAACGAGTTAGAACAGTAGGCCGTTGGGCTAGAAACGAGGTAGAACAGTAGGCCGTTGGACTAGAAACGAGTTAGAACAGTAGGCCGTTGGGCTAGAAACGAGTTAGAACAGTAGGCCGTTGGACTAGAAACGAGTTGGAACAATAGGCCGTTGGGATAGAAACGTGTTAGAACAGTAGGCCTTTGGAATAGAAACGAGGTAGGACAGTAGGCCGTTGGGATAGAAACGAGTTAGAACAGTAGGCCGTTGGAATAGAAACGAGGTAGAACAGTAGGCCGTTGGGCTAGAAACGAGTTAGAACAGTAGGCCGTTGGAATAGAAACGAGTTAGAACAGTAGGCCGTTGGACTAGAAACGAAGTAGAACAGTAGGCCGTTGGAATAGAAACGAGGTAGAACAGTAGGCCGTTGGAATAGAAACGAGGTAGGACAGTAGGCCGTTGGGATAGAAACGAGTTAGAACAGTAGGCCGTTGGAATAGAAACGAGGTAGAACAGTAGGCCGTTGGTCTAGAAACGAGTTAGAACAGTAGGCCGTTGGAATAGAAACGAGTTAGAACAGTAGGCCGTTGGAATAGAAACGAGGTAGAACAGTAGGCCGTTGGGCTAGAAACGAGGTAGGACAGTAGGCCGTTGGGCTAGAAACGAGGTAGGGCAGTAGGCCGTTGGGCTAGAAACCAGGTAGAACAGTAGGCCGTTGGGCTAGAAACGAGTTAGAACAGTAGGCCGTTGGGCTAGAAACGAGGTAGAACAGTAGGCCGTTGGAATATAACGAGGTAGAACAGTAGGCCGTTGGGCTAGAAACGAGGTAGAACAGTAGGCCGTTGGGCTAGAAACGAGGTAGAACAGTAGGCCGTTGGGCTAGAAACCAGGTAGAACAGTAGGCCGTTGGGCTAGAAACGAGTTCGAACAGTAGGCCGTTGGAATAGAAACGAGGTAGAACAGTAGGCCGTTGGGCTAGAAACGAGGTAGGACAGTAGGCCGTTGGGGTAGAAACGAGTTAGAACAGTAGGCCGTTGGGCAAGAAACGAGGTAGAACAGTAGGCCGTTGGGGTAGAAACGAGTTGGAACAGTAGGCCGTTGGAGTAGAAACGAGT
The DNA here is from genome assembly GCA_030710605.1 of Cordylochernes scorpioides. NCBI lineage: Eukaryota > Metazoa > Arthropoda > Arachnida > Pseudoscorpiones > Chernetidae > Cordylochernes > Cordylochernes scorpioides. Next base: position 171,025,730 of record CP092865.1, on the reverse strand, counting down.
TAGAACAGTAGGCCGTTGGAATAGAAACGAGTTAGAACAGCAGGCCGTTGGACTAGAAACGAGTTGGAACAGTAGGCCGTTGGGAAAGAAACGAGTTAGAACAGTAGGCCGTTAGAATAGAAACGAGGAAGAACAGTAGGCCGTTGGGATAGAAACGAGTTAGAACAGTAGGCCGTTGGAATAGAAACGAGGTAGAACAGTAGGCCGTTGGGCTAGAAACGAGTTAGAACAGTAGGCCGTTGGAATTGAAACGAGTTAGAACAGTAGGCCGTTGGGGTAGAAACGAGTTAGAACAGTAGGCCGTTGGAATAGAAACGAGTTAGAACAGTAGGCCGTTGGGCTAGAAACGAGGTAGGGCAGTAGGCCGTTGGGCTAGAAACGAGTTAGAACAGTAGGCCGTTGGAATATAAACGAGGTAGAACAGTAGGCCGTTGGGCTAGAAACGAGGTAGAACAGTAGGCCGTTGGGCTAGAAACCAGGTAGAACAGTAGGCCGTTGGGCTAGAAACGAGGTAGAACAGTAGGCCGTTGGGCTAGAAACCAGGTAGAACAGTAGGCCGTTGGGCTAGAAACGAGTTAGAACAGTAGGCCGTTGGAATAGAAACGAGGTAGAACAGTAGGCCGTTGGGCTAGAAACGAGGTAGGACAGTAGGCCGTTGGGGTAGAAACGAGTTAGAACAGTAGGCCGTTGGGCAAGAAACGAGGGAGAAAAGTAGGCCGTTGGGGTAGAAACGAGTTGGAACAGTAGGCCGTTGGAGTAGAAACGAGTTAGAACAGTAGGCCGTTGGAATAGAAACGAGTTAGAACAGCAGGCCGTTGGATTAGGCACGAGTTGAAGACGGTAGATTGCGAAATGACGCAATAATTAACACTCAAGAACGATCGTAATTTGTAGTTAATTATTTTTGGTAACTACGAATATTGATGAAGAAGGTAAACGCTTGAAAAGTAATGACAAATAAATTTATGTTATTTACAAATTGGGTGTGTTTATATAATAGCAGAAACTGTTGGGTGTGATATCAAGGGTGCATTATCATGTTAATAGCAAATTGTATTTGGAGTAAATATATATTGACTAATGTATATGGCACGAGAGAGATAGAGACGGAGGTAACTCACTGGTGTAAGGCACGAGAGAGATAGAGACGGAGGTAACTCACTGGTGTAAGGCACGAGAGAGATAGAGACGGAGGTAACTCACTGGTGTAAGGCACGAGAGAGATAGAGACGGAGGTAACTCACTGGTGTAAGGCACGAGAGAGATAGAGACGTAGGTAACTCACTGGTGCAAGGCACGAGAGAGATAGAGACGGAGGTAATTCACTGGTGTAAGGCACGAGAGAGATAGAGACGGAGGTAACTCGCTGGTGTAAGGCACGAGAGAGATAGAGACTGAGGTAACTCGCTGGTGTAAGGCACGAAAGAGATAGAGACGGAGGTAACTCACTGGTGTAAGTCACGAGAGAGATAGAGACGGAGGTAACTCACTGGTGTAAGTCACGAGAGAGATAGAGACGGAGGTAACTCGCTGGTGTAAGGCACGAGAGAGATAGAGACGGAGGTAACTCACTGGTGTAAGGCACGAGAGAGATAGAGACGGAGGTAACTCACTGGTGTAAGGCACGAGAGAGATAGAGACTGAGGTAACTCACTGGTGTAAGGCACGAGAGAGATAGAGACTGAGGTAACTCACTGGTGTAAGGCACGAGGGTGGAGGTCTGCTCCCCGATAACGAGCTCCTCGCTGGTTGACGCCAGCACCTGTTTGACGGAGGCCTCGCACCGGAGTCGCAGCGCGGCGGAGCGGAGGGCGTCCAGCGGGAACTCCAGGCCGGCGTGAGTGGTGTTGAGCCCCGGGGGCTGCAGCCGGCTCATCTCCCAGGAGGACTGCACCTGTACAGGCGGTTTGGTACAGGCACCACTGACAAGATCTGAGGTTACAGATAACTCTGGCTACAAAACAAACAAATAAAATTTACAATACAATATAATGCGGCTTGTGATTGTAAAACCATGTTTGATAAGTTTAACCGCAATTTTTTCTCTTGAACGAAAAATCGTAATTTATTTTAAGGAGAAATAACACCTATATCTTTCCTTAGTGAGGAAGTAGGAAAGGATGAATTGTGAAGAGTAATGAAGAACGGAAAAATAAAAACAACCTTTTATTCATCCTTTTATACTTCCTCCCTAAGGATAGAAATAGTCGTTATTTCTCCTTAAAATACATTACGATTAATCGTTCAAAAGAAACATTTGCGGTAGAACTTGTCAAACGTCGTTTCAAAAACATAGAAAATAATATGAAAAACGAGTAAAATTGTACTTGGATAAGGTGCAAAACTTATAAAAAAGCAAAAGGCATCATCTTATCGTGCAACTGAAATTTACTGATGGTTTGCTCCATCTTTCGGAACAAATATTAACGATTCTCTTATTTGGCCAATTCTGGAATAATTAAAAATCAACGAGGATAGTTGATATTTATTCCGATAGATGGCGCAAGCCATCAGCAACTTTCAGTTTCACGATAAGAAGATGCCTTTTTCTTTTTCATAGAAAATATTGCTTTGATTAAATATAGCTACAAATAACCTCACGTATTATATTTAGAAGTGAATTATTTATTGAAAATTATATTACTATTGTTATTGAAGTTGGTTGGGTGGCCGAATTCTGTGTCTTGAGTAACTGTGATATTCAACATTATCTGTTTTCCATATATCCGTATTCCACATATTCTTTAAAAATCTTTTTCATCATTGTAAATTTCTCATTATCACTTCTAAAATAGTGCTGACTGTATAGTCTAACTTTGAATTGACAAGATGTCAGCTAAATTGAGTTGTCTCTCTCTCTCTTATGCGTGATATCGCTGGAGACCCGTTGGCTATCTTCCATCAAGCTTTGCAGCGGTGGAGCCATGTACATATTCATTGTACATAGCGTATATTTTATTTATAATACAATATAATGCGACTAATGGTTGTAAAACCACGTTTTAAAAGTTTTACCTCAAATGTTTCTTTTGAACGAAAATTCGTAATTTATTTTACGGAGAAATAACGACTATTTCTATCCTTAGGGATGAAGTATGAAAGGACGAATTGTGAAGAGTAATGATAAACGGAAAAATAAAAGTGTCCAGGGATGGGATGTTTATTATAATAATCATCATCATTGTAAATTTTTCATCACTACTTTAATAGTGCTGACTGTGCACCTATGTTAATTGTCATTGTCTCTCTCTTTTTATATTTACTAACAGATTAATTTCATTTAAAACATCTCCACATTGTACTAGGGTTGTCCGTTAAATAAGTTCCACAGAGGTTTTTCACACAGAAAAATAGGTTTATTTTCCCTGAACTATACATTTTCGTAAATATCAGACATTTTTCACTTTTCTACATATTCACCGTTTCGTTCGACGCATTTTTGCATTCGGGACACTCACTTATGGAACTCAGAGTCAAAGAACTCTTGCCGCCTGGCCGCGTAGAAAGCCTATAACCGCTTCTTCCAACAATCTCGTGGATTTTATCTTTTTAGTTTTTATTAATTTATTATGGCGATAAATATAAACCTCTCTCACAATTCTTATATGTTGGGGAGTATGTTCTTCCAAGTTTTCTATTTACATCCCCGTATAAGTACAATGGGAAGTGAGTGGGGTTATTGTCAGCCAACATGGCCGCAGTTCCACCTTGTACGTTCCTGACAAACTACAAGAGTAAGGAGGATAAACATGAACGGAAGGAATTTACAGACTTAACAACTGGATTGATGGACCGGTGATAAAAGTGTCCGCGAGGTGCCCTCACTATAGCTGTATTAGGTAATCCTGTCAGGTGTTGAATACTTTTTTTATTAATCAACCAGGCGCGATATTGAAATATTTGCGCCTATTACAGAGGAGAAACACTAAAAATTAGAACTTAGAATTCAAATATTGTTGGAGGAATAACTCGCACATCGGCTGTTGCCATTGCAACGCCAGCTTCCTACCAGACATCACGTGACCTGGCGCCGCTCCGGCCGTACCTGTATATAGGTTTCAGTTTGCTTTTGTTCTCTGCCCCTACGCTTGCCTTTGTTAACTCTCTTTGTTCCTTGTCATCTTAATATAATTGTTAGTGAAAGGTAATTTGCGCTGGGCCTCACGTGGTCTGCGAGAGGCAAGGCACGCCCGCGCGAGAAAAAGAAGAAAACAGTTTGTTCTTTACTTTGATTTGTTTTGTTTGTATATAAAGTTGATCCTCTTTATATATATATTGTCACCTTTGCTTGTGACCATTTTAATCTAAACGAGCCAACATCATAGTGCACAAATCTAAAAGTGTACACCGAACATTGTGGCGAGCCTGACCAACAGGATTTAAGATGGACAAACTCAAGAAAGCTTGTGAAACGAAAAGGAGGACGTTGGAAAGTGTTATTGCAGAAGCAGATGGCGAACTTAGAAAGCAAGAACCAAGCCTGGAAATGTTGATGTCTCTACGACCAAAGCTCCTCAGATGTAAAGACAGGTTCTTAATTGCCAGTGATTGTCTCATCGTACAACTGATAAAGGCGGATAGAGAAGATGAAGAAATTGAAGATGTCGATATCGTTCAAGCGAATCTATTTGGAAAGTCTGAAGGCGTTTTGCAAAAAATGGAACAATTGCTAGCAAAACCAACAGTAGACCGAGAATCAATAGTTTCTGGGGGGAACGAAGGAAAGTCAAATCTTCATCGACTTCCGAAGTTGGAACTACCGAAATTTGGAGGAGAAGCACGGGAGTGGCTGCAGTTCTGGTCAGCCTTTCAAAGCGTCCACGATGATGACTCCATTTCGGCCTGTGTCAAGTTCCAATACCTACAAAATTGCATGAAAAAGGGATCGGTGTCGGAGGAAATAGTTTCATCCTTTCCAAACTCAGCGGCAAATTATACACTTGCCATCAGCGCTCTTAAGGAACGTTTTGGCCGTGAAGACATGTTGGTGGAAGTGTACGTAAGGGATTTGATTGCTATCACTTTGGAAAATGCTCATGGAAGGAACACGACATCTATTTCGACTTTATACGTTCGGTTATCGTCACAACTACGAGCGTTAGGATCTTTAGGAGTCACAACAGATAAATGCGCTGCTATTCTGTACCCCATGGTGGAATCAGCTTTACCTGAAGATCTCTTCGTCGCGTGGGAAAGGACTCGTCATCATCACAAGCCTGATGAAGATGGAAAGCATAAATCAAGTGAAGTCCTCCTGGAGAAGCTTATGGAATTCCTAAAACACGAAGTTGAGGGAAGTGAAAGAATGCGTTTAGCTCGTCAACCGTTTTCGAGTTCGTATCCATCACAATTTAATCGAGATAAGCCGCCCAAGCCGAAGACATCTGTCGCCACCGCTGCAAGTCTGGTAGTTGCTGAAGGGAAGTAAAATAACGCCTATAAATGTGTATTTTGTGATGGAAAACATTTGAGTGACAATGCTGTAAAGCCATGTCAATGTCTCTTGAAGAAAGAAGGAAAATAATTCAAGAGAAACGGTGTTGTTATTCTTGCTTGAAGCCCGGACACATTTCCAAGAAATGCAGGAACGTAGTGAAATGTGTCATCTGTAGTAGAAAACACTGGGCAATCGTATGTCAAGTTTTAAAAGGCAGCCAAAATTCTGATGGGATTGAAGAGAAAGGTAAGAACATAGATGCATCCGTGGACATGTCGAATCGAGTTCGGTGTCAAGATGTCTTACTTCAAACAATCATGGTAAAGATTAATGGCGAAAATAAATCTAAAGTTGTTCGAGCAATGTTAGATAGTGGATCTCAGAACTCTTATATATTGGAACAAACTGCTTCTGAAGTTGGACTCACTATGCTCGGGAAAAAGGAAGTTGTACACTTACTATTTAGTGGAGTGAAATCGAGACCACAGCAGCACGAGCGGTATCGGATTTACATTTCTGATGTGGACTCCAAGTACAACTGCAATTTTGAAGTACAAGAATGCTCAACGATTTGTAGTGCAATGCCTTCCGCTCAACCTGCCGGATGGATGACGGAACTTCGATCAAAGGGAATTGACTTCGATGTCTATAGGTCGAACACGGATATTGAACTACTACTAGGAGCAGACGTATACGCCAAGCTACTAACAGGAAAGAAAATAGAATTGGAATCTGGTCCTGTCGCTCTCGAAACGAAGCTGGGCTGGACTGTTAGTGGAAAGGTTTTGGAAAATGTTCAAACAACTGAATCTCAATCATCAGTTCTGTCATGCTTAGTCCGTGATGCAACAATACAAGATCTTTGGAGATTAGATGTTATCGGTATCATGGAACCCATGAAGGAAAAGAGCAAAGAAGAGTTGTCAGTTGCAGCGTTGGAACATTTCAACCAAACAGTGAAACGGAATGAAGATGGTCGATATTCTGTCAATTTACCTTGGATAGGAGGACACCCACCACTCCCTAATTACAAGCTAAATTCGGCGAAGAAACTTGAATCTACTACTGCAAGATTGGAAAAGTTGGGAGTTTTGTCAACCCATCACGATGTTTTCAAGTCCTGGGAGGATGAAGGAATAATAGAGCGTGTCGATTCGGAATCTGGAAATGTTCTGAGCCATCATGGAGTAATCAAACCAGAAAGCCAATCTACTCCTGTGCGTCCAGTATTCAATGCCTCATTTCGCACAAAAGGAAATCCTTCACTCAACGATTGTCTGGAAGTTGGACCAAATATGTTAGAAAATATTCCAGATATCATTACTCGTTTTCGTCTCGGTCCAGTGGCAGTAACTTCTGATATTATAAAGGCATTCTTGCAAATCAAGGTCGCTGAAGAAGACAGAAACTACTTACAGTTTTGGTGGTACAAAAATCAGAAATTGGAAGAAAAGCAAATGTACCGTCATTGTCGTGTCGTCTTTGGAGTATCAAGTAGTCCTTTTCTTCTCGCTGCGGTAATTGATCATCACCTAAGTACTTATGAAGATGAATACAAGAAAACGATTGATATTCTGAGAAGGTCAATGTATGTTGACAATTGCGTCGCTTCCGTTGGATCAAAAGAAGATGCTTTGAAGTTCAAGGAAGAATCAGTTGAAATATTTGGAGCAGCAAAAATGGACTTAAGAGAATGGGAAATTGGTCCATCGTCTGAAGAAAAGCAAGTACCAGTACTAGGTCTGTTTTGGAACCTGAGGACTGATGAGTTAACTTGTGATCTTAGGAGTTTTGCGAAGAAAATGGAATCGGGAAAAGTGACAAGAAGGAAGATATTATCGGCAGCTCATTCATTGTTCGACCCGATTGGATTCACTTGTCCGTTCACAATCATTCCTAAGATGTTACTTCAAGAATCATATGGGGTCAAAGCTGGATGGGATACAGACTTATCGGAAGACATCAGTCGAAGATTCAATGCATGTTTGAGTCAGTTAACTGAGGTGAACAAATTGAAAATTCCTCGCTGTGTTGTTCAATCTCAAGATAGAAGAACATGGACATTGCATATTTTTATGGACAGTTGCAACGCGGCGTTTGCAGCTTGTGCCTATTTACGAAGTGGATTCCCTGGGAGTGTTCAAGTTCAATTACTCATGGCTCGTTCGAGAGTAGCTCCTATGAAGAATACCACTATACCAAGACTAGAATTGGTTGCATGTGAAATCGGATCTAGATAGGCTGTCCACATAAAATCTATGATGGAGTTCGAAGATATACCAATTACATTGTGGACGGACTCTACTACTGCTTTAGCATGGATTAAACGTGATATGAACTGGTCAGTGTTTGTCGCAGGAAGAGTAAAGAAGATTCGACAAAATTCAAGCATAACTGATTGGAGGCACGTTCCTGGTAAAGAAAATCCTGCAGACATCCCCTCACGTGGAGCTTCAATCTCGCAATTGATTACTACTAGATGGTGGGAGGGACCAGTTTGGCTTAAGAAAGAAGAACAATTTTGGACACAGTCTGTAGAAAAAGAGTCAATCGAAGAAGTCAATAGTGAACTAAGAAAGGCAGTCGTCACACACTTCAATATAGAAAAAAGAGATATGTTGGCGAAGATCACTCAGTTCTCCAATTATCACAAAATTCTTCGGATGGTTGCATACTGGAGAAGATTTCTGGATTGGCTGCAGAGAAAACGTTCAAACAAAATTACAAAAGGCCCTATTACGATGGAGGAAATGACATTAGCTGAAGAAAAGGTGATCAGATTGGTTCAACAGTGCTCGTTCGAGGGAGTCAAGGATAAGAAATTCAAGAACCTGCGTGTTTAAGAAGATGAAAGTGGACTCCTGCGGGTAAAGTGCCGTTTCGTCTCTGTGGAGAAAGTAGATGCACACTCTTATCCAATGGTGATGCCTTCGAATGGAGTTACAGGTCAGCTAATTTGGAGTTACCATCGACTAATGTGCCATGCTGGAGTTCAGTCATTGCATGCAAATTTGCGGGAAAGGTACTGGATTCTAAACAGCAGACGCACAATTCGCAACGAAATTCGTCCGTGTGCACGTTGTCGTCGTTTCCGAGCACAGCCTTGCTATGTTGAAGAGGGACCTTTACCGAAGGACAGAGTTCGAGTGGGACCAGCGTTTGATGTAACTGGAGTCGATATGACAGGTCCACTACATCTAAAGGGAAACAAAAAGTACTGGATTGCAATTTTTACTTGTGATACTTACAGAGCAATCCATCTAGAGTTGTGTACTTCCCTTACTACGGAAACATTTATTGGAGCAATGCGCAGGTTCGTAGCTAGAAGAGGAAGGCCATCTACGATATACTCGGACAATGGATTAAACTTTGTTGGGTGCAAGAACCTGTTCAGTTCATTGGATTGGAACAAGATTGTGAAATATGGAGCAATCAATCGCATATCGTGGAAGTTCAATCCACCAACGGCCTGTTGGTGGGGAGGTTATTGGGAGCGCATGATCGGGATCGTTAAGCAGCTACTTAGGTCAGTGTTGGGATCTGCACGTGTCACTAACGAAGAATTACAGACACTTCTTTGTGACGTGGAAGCTGTAGTGAATAACCGTCCACTTACGTATGTATCAGAAGACGATGATGAATTGGCGCCTCTAACCCCAAACAAACTCATTAACAACTGTGGAAGCTCAATTTTACCTGAAGCCGATGAAGTAGAACGGGATTCAATGGTTTCTCGCTACCGAAATATGCAAGCTTGTAGAGATGAACTTAGAGCCAGATTCACGAAGGAATATTTAGCAATGCTGGTTCATCATAGAAAAGCAAAGAAATCACGGAGGATCGAGGTAGGAGAAATAGTACTTATAGGAAACGATCAAAAGAGAAGGATTTCATGGCCATTAGGAAAAGTGGAGAGGTGCTACCTGGAGCCGATGGACAAGTTCGAGTCGCAAGAGTGAAGACATCATCGGGAGTTTTTCTTCGTCCAGTACAGCGACTTTTTCCATTAGAAATAAAACAAATTTAGATTAGCCTCTACTATATAGCCAAGAAAATATAGTATTAGAATTTAATTTATATCAATTAAATTGGTGGGAGGAATGTTAGTGAAAGGTAATTTGCGCTGGGCCTCACGTGGTCTGCGAGAGGCAAGGCACGTCCGCGCGAGAAAAAGAAGAAAACAGTTTGTTCTTTACTTTGATTTGTTTTGTTTGTATTTAAAGTTGATCCTCTTTAAATATATATATTGTCACCTTTGCTTGAGACCATTTTAATCTAAACGAACCAACATCATAGTGCACCAATCTAAAAGTGTACACCGAACAATAATATTATTGATAATTAAACAATACTGCTGAGATCCAGCCTCTGATTCTCTTACATGGCAGCCGAGCTTGGTTGGTATCAAATATTTTTGTTTATCTAAGCTGAAATTCGTTTGCTTGCTCAAGATGACAACTGAACTTCCACAAATTCAAAAATTCAACGGCGATAATTTTCATCTATGGAAATTTCAAATGAAGATTATTCTAGAAGCAAAAGATCTTCTCAGTATAACTGATGGCTCTGAAGTAAAACCTGAAATAGAGGATATTGCAATATTCTCTGAATGGAAAAAGAAAGATGCAAAATCCAAAATGCTGATCACTACTGCTCTAGAGTTTAAATATCTTCAACAGATTGTTAATTGCCAGACTTCATCAGAAATGTGGAAGAAATTATCAACAATATATGAACTGAAATCTGAAACAAACAAATATTTGCTGCAACAAAGATTTTTCGAATATAAAATGAATCCAAATGATAAAATTGCTTCTCACATTTCCAAAGTTGAAACTCGGGCACAACGAATGAAAGATCTAGATGAGCCAATCTCTGATGTTGCCCTAATTACAAAGATAATTTGCAGCTTGCCTGATAAATACAAGAATTTCATAACAGCGTGGGATTCAGTTTCATCAGAAGAAAAGACTCTAGAAAACTTGACGGCAAGATTACTGAAAGAAGAAATCTTACAGGATCATTTGGATTCTTCAGGAAATTTTAAACCAGATAATGCCTTGATGACTTTTTCAAAGTTCAACAGAAATTCAACAGCTTCCAACAAACAACAGCAGCATCAACAATCCATTAAAGATAAAAAAGAAGAACACACACTGTGGATATTGCAAGAAGAAAGGACATTGGTGGAAAGAATGCTATAAAAGAAAGGTGTCGCGTTCAGCGGCGTAGCGCCCAGGCTCTATTTTGCCCAGACGCCCGAAGTCTCTTATTCTGGTCCCGAGGAGGAAAAAAACCGTGGAATCTCAAAGGTAGAGAAGAGCGATTCCCAAGAAGCCAAATCCGCGGAAGTGTCTAAGGCAGGTATCAACCAAGGCGTAGACCTCTCGAGAGCGGGCCGAGAAACCACACGAGTCTAACCAGTCAACATAATAGTTTATTTTTTTGTCACGAATATATATACATATAAATATTTACATATGACAAATATGTTTCTTATAATGGATTAAATTTACATATATTTAGAAAAATATAAATCTATAAGAAAATTAACATTATATTCCCAACATACTCCCACCTTGAGTTTTTTCTACAGAAACTCAACCAATAGTTGGGAAACGACCGTTCATTCCAGTTCTTTAGGATTGGGCTATCTTCGTAGGGTCTTTACTGGCTTCTCCTCGGGAGCCTCCCCGGCGTGGTTCCGACTGTATACTCCTCAAGGTACTCCCCAGATCGGCGGGTATCTCTAAATTGTAGAGCCGTAGAACCGGCCTAATCTGGACGCCCTTGCTGGTTCTCAACTTGGCGACCCTCACAGGTCCATCTCGGCCAGGGTAGACCTCCACAACTCTCGCCAAAGGCCAATTGACTCGCTTAGCATTATCTTGTCCAATCAACACCAGATCTCCCACCTTGATAGGTCTTGTCTTCGAGCGTCTTCTAGTCTCTTGCCTTAAGAATCCAAAATACTCCGTCCGGAATCTCGTCCGCAGATCTTCTCTTAACCTTTGTCTAAATCGGTATCTCTTCTGAAGACTAGCCCTTTCAATAGAGTCCAGATCTGGAACTCCTATTTCTTTGAGGTCGTGCAAGAACAAGGCAGGGGTTAATGGACGTGAGTTCATCAAAGACTCTGTGTCACAGATAATGGTGTAAAGTTCCTCAAATTCCAAACGAGCTTGACCAAGAATCTTCCTAAGGAGTTGTTTCAGCAAACCAATCAATCTTTCCAGATCTTGTCTCCAACTTATTTTAGTTTTGACCCTCAACAATCCCAAAGAATCGCAGCATAACTTGAAATCCTTCAACCTCTTGTCCTCTGGTCCAGTGAAGGATTCCCGTTGGATAACTCTCACCAGCATCAGTTCCGCCCTTTTAATTTCATTCACAGTAAGATCACCTTTCACTCGCTGACCTATTGTTCCTCTCGCATTTGTTAAAAACCGGTTCATCCAGGCAGTTATTCTCAATATCTTGTAGTAGTTTGAAAAGCGACAGTAGTACTGATCTTTTTCCCTTTCAATACATGTTAATGTTAAAACAATCTTTCTCTTTTCCGAGTTCACAATATCTGGGTCAGGGTATATTTCCCTATGGGGCCAATCTCTTCTTGGTCTTCTCAACCAACTCGGGCCCTCCCACCACTTCGATCTCTCCAGAGAATCGGCTAAGCACCCCCGTGATGGTAAATCCGCTGGATTCAAACATCCTGGTACACGATACCAATCCTCTGTCTCACTGAGAGATCGGATCTCCATAACTCGATTCATTACAAAAGTCGCCCAGTTATCTTCCATTGCAATTTCTGGAACCTCTTGAGAACATTGAGCTTTACATCCTGAAGAATCAGGATCTTATGCCGAGGCATCGTCTTTAGGCTTAGAGGTATCGTCTGAAGGCCCAGAGGTATCGTCTGCAGGCCTACAGCAGTCATAGGACTCTGAACTCTTCCTTAGAGATCTCAAACCACTCGATATAATAGTCCTATGATCTACAGGATTCGCAATCCTTTCCGGTCTAGCACTTTCACCAGACTTTCTGGAGACTTGTCTCCCAAATTAAGACCTTTTCGCTGGAGTAGGCACTTGCCCCTTTGGAGAACTGGCCGGAGTATATAACATTGGAGTTACTGCAGCTCCAGAAACAGTTTCCTTCGATACAAGTCACATTCCATTGCTTGGAAGATATTTGCCAATTGAACCTTTTCTATTGGCTCTCTCCTCACATAGGTGATCTGGACAGTGCAACCCTGCTTAGAAAGCGTTTCACCTTCTCCAACCATGCATCATCATTCAACCATTTACTTTTCTTCCGGATTTAGAGGCACGGGCACTCAACCAAAATCGTCTACAACGATTTCCCGCTCAAAACCATCAGTTGTCCATCTTTTTTTTCCAAAGAAATTTGAGGTAGTCCCAATCATTATCTCTGATGGCGATCATCTGGAAATATCTTTTCAGGTCGGCCACAACTCCGAACTTATTCCTCCGAAGCTTTATCCTTATCTCAGGGATTCTTCTCAGCAGACTGTGTATCCTCTTCATATATCGCTTCAACGAGAATCCGTTTCGTCCTCGATAGGAAGCGCCGTCTTTCGCTGGCCGTACAGGCGCAGCCCTGGAGTCACACCCACATACAGGGCGATCAGGCAAATAGTATCCCTTTACTTTAAATTCCGCATCTCCTATCTGTCCTGCTTCCATCAATTTACTCGATGCTGGAATTCTGACAACTCTTTCCTCAATATCATCAATGGACTCAGCCTCACCATCTGCAATCTCCACTTGATCCGCGCCTTCAGCTACCGCTTTAGAGTTGCTCACCGATTCACAAGCCTCAATTGCAGTTCCAGAATCCTCCACTTCATTATCCTTGGTTTCAGCTTCAGAATCCTTTACTCCGTCGCCCTTAGGCTCATCTTCAGAGTCTTGTACTCCATCGCCCTTAGGCTCATTTTCAGAGTCTTGTACTCCGTCTTCCTTAGGCTCATTACCTTGTTCTGCATATGGCCTTTCTGCCATCCTTAAATCGGTACCTTGTTTTACATAGAGCAGCTTCACTTCTTCGGTGTTCTTTGAATCCATTCCTTGTTCCACATCCAGCACTTTCTCTTTATCAGCTTCAGAGGCATTCAAAAAACCAGCAGCCGTGGGCAGGGGATTCCTCTCATTTCTTCGATACTTCACGATAGAGCTTTGTGACTGAGGGTGCTCATTTGATGGTTGGCCGGCTGTTATTTCGTCCCGCGTGCCGAACGTGCTTTCTAATGCAATCAATTGTCTCTCCAAAAATTCAATCAAATCTCCAAGAGAAAAAGCTCCTGTGAATTCCCGGTGTAATTCAAGCTTTAAGTCTGATGGCAATAGCTTGAGGAGTAAAGGGCACAATAAGTTACCGTAGCTTTCAACGACAACACCCAATGACTCCAAACTTCTAATCTGCACCAGGATTCTGCCGTACAATTCTCTGAAAGCCCCCACGTCCTTTGTCACTCTAAGTGGTTTCAAGGCCAAGAGGTTGTTCATATGCACGTCGATCAACCTTTCCCTTTTTCCGAAGCGTTTCTTCAACAATTCAACGGCCTTATCGTAATTTTCCTCAGATAGGCAAAATCCTTCCACAGTTTGGGCCGCCGTTCCACCCAAGTAGGCTTTAAGATAGTTAAATTTATCTATCTTGGTCAAGTATTCATTCTTATTGATTGATGAATCGAAGGCATTCCAAAAATTTAACCACTGGCTAATTTCCCCGTAGAATCTTTCCATTGTTAATTTGGGTAACTTAACCATCCCAGTTAGAGTCGGTCGACTGATTTCTCCTGGATATTCCTTCTTCGTGGCAGTTTCAGTTTCCCTCTGCATTCCTTCCGCTACCACCAGACTTCTTTTCTTTAGCAAATATTTCCACGCCACGGCCTTTTCCCGGTATTCCTCTACCATCTTTAGATCTTTCTCTAGATCTTTGATGTCAATCAGCTTACCGATTTCTTCGTCTACCCGCCTCAGTTCTTCGTAGACATCCGAAAGCTGCCCCAGCAGTTCCTCGTGGTCACACTCCTTGTGCACGTCATATTCCTCTATTCTTTTCCCGTACTTGGATAAAGACGTGCGGAGTATGCTTCTCTTCTTCTTGAGTCTCTCTAGCGCTTCTTCTCTCTCCATCTTCTGATCCAAAATGGTTCCAAATATAGGCACGGCTTTCTCCTCGCGTCCCGGCTGGGATGCCAAATGTCGCGTTCAGCGGCGTAGCGCCCAGGCTCTATTTTGCCCAGACGCCCGAAGTCTCTTATTCTGGTCCCGGGGAGGAAAAAAACCGTGGAATCTCAAAGGTAGAGAAGAGCGATTCCCAAGAAGCCAAATCCGCGGAAGTGTCTAAGGCAGGTATCAACCAAGGCGTAGACCTCTCGAGAGCGGGCCGAGAAACCACACGAGTCTAACCAGTCAACATAATAGTTTATTTTTTTGTCACGAATATATATACATATAAATATTTACATATGACAAATATGTTTCTTATAATGGATTAAATTTACATATATTTAGAAAAATATAAATCTATAAGAAAATTAACATTCTATTCCCAACAAAAGGAAGAACAAAAAGGACAACAGCCAAGTTCTTCAGCAAGAGATGATAGCTGTGCTTTTTCAGCTGAGACAAGTGCCTTCCTCGCTGAAACAAAGGATTCCTGGATTGCAGATTCTGGAGCAACGGATCACATGACTTTCAAAAGGGAATGGTTCTCTACGTTCGAAGAAATATCAGAAGGTGTTCATCCTGTGTGCCTTGGAGATGGAAAGAAGATTTATGCAAAAGGTAAGGGAAATATTGATATTCTCTCTTATGTTGATAGTCAGTAAATTAATGCAACTCTTTTGGATGTTCTCTATATACCTGAATTGGAGACCAATCTTTTTTCAATATCTACTGCAAAAAAAACCTGGTTTGACGCTCATTTGTAAAGGAAATCAGATAAAATTGACAAAAAATTCGAAAGTGCTAGTTACTGGAATAAAGGACAATTCAAATCTTTATAGAATTTTTATTAAAGCAAAGCAATCTTCACAAACTCATGTTGCTCAGTTAAGTCTAGATATATGGCATCAAAGAATGGGTCATGTAAATCCTATAAAATTAACCCAAATGTTTGAAAATAATGTTTTTGAAGAAAACATTAAAATTAGAGAAAAGCCTGATTCTTTACTATGTGAAGCATGCATCTATGGAAAACAAAATAGAAAAGTTTTTCACGCGTCAACAAGTCCAAATTCGAGCTATCCAGGAGAGCTGATCTATTCAGATGTTTGTGGACCAATGAGTAAAAGATCACCAGGTGGATCATTATATTTTGTATCATTCAAGGATGATTTTTCAAGATTTAGAGTGGCCTACTTCATTAGGCATAAATCAGATGTACTTGAGAAATTTAAAGAATTTGTAAAAAGAGTTAGGACTGAAACTGGAAATAAAATAAAAAGATTCAGAACAGATAATGGCACAGAATTCTTAAATAAGAATTTTTCTGATTATCTAAAATCTCTAGGAATTGTTCATGAACTCACTGCTCCATATACCCTAGAACAGAATGGAATTTCTGAAAGAGATAACAGAACAATAGTTGAATCAGCTAGATGCTTGTTACATGGAAGAAAAATGCCGCTTGAACTGTGGGCTGAAGCCGTAAACACAGCAGTCTATCTCTTAAATAGATGTACTACTAAAGTATTGGGAAATTCTACACCTTATGTAATATGGTACAAGAGAAAACCCTCCATCTTACATTTGAAAACTTTTGGATGTAACGCTTATGTGCATATACCAAAAGATAACAGAAAGAAATTATACAAAAAGAATATTCGTACATTTTTTGTTGGATATACTGAAACTAACAAAAATTATAGAATGTGGGATCCTATTGCTAGAAAAATTATCATAAGCAGAGATGTAATATTTACTGAAGCTAATACATCAGAAAATATTCAGGATAACCAACAAGAGCAGGTAACTATATATAGTGAAGAAAGTGTTGATAGCACAAATACCAGTTCCAAACCAGAAGAATCATGTCGATACCCTCTCAGGAATAGAATCAGAGAAAAGGAACAATCATCAACCAACTGTACAAGAGCTATTTCATATGCTTGTTATGTCCATGACCAAGAACCATTGAACTATGAAGATGCATTTGTAGGACAAAACTCAAAAAAGTGGAAACTAGCTATGGACGATTAATTCAATTCCTTGATGAAAAATCAAACATGGACTTATGTGACACTACCATCAGACAGAAAAGCTATTGCATGCAAGTGGGTATACAAAATAAAGCAAAATGCAGATGGATCAAATAAAATGTTTAAGGCTAGACTAGTTGCGAAAGGTTATTCACAAAAATCAGGACTTGATTATGGTGAAACTTTTTCTCCAGTAGTAAAATTCGATTCAATTAGAACAATCTTATCACTTTGTGCATCACTTGATATGGAAATGATTCAGTTAGATGTAAAAACTGTACCTTCTGATCCTTACTCAAAACTAACAAAAGAGATGTGCCCAAAGGATAATCAGGAAATTAAAGAAATGAGAACAAGATTCCATACAGTCAGACAATTGGTAGTTTAATGTACCTCATGACTGGAACTAGACCTGATATTGCCTACGCAGTCAGCAGGGTTAGCCAATTTATGAACAACCCAGGACCTTCACATTGGACCGCAGTAAAGAAAATATTTGGATACTTAAAAGCTACGAAAAACATCGGTATTTGTTTTGGTGGAAGTTCCTGCACTATATCTCTGATAGGTTTTTCCGATGCTGATTTTGCTGGAGACCTAGACACAAGAAAATCAACCACCGGATATGTGTTCATGTTGAATAATGGACCTATTTCTTGGTGCAGTCAAAAACAGAATTGTGTGTCTCTGTCAACAACAGAATCTGAATATATTGCGGCTTCCAAAGCAACGAAAGAAGCAATTTGGCTGAGACAACTTCTACGCGAGCTACATCAAGAACAAGTAAAGCCTACAACAATTTTTTGTGACAATCAAAGCTGCATAAGACTTGTTCACAACCCAGAATACCACAAAAGAACTAAACATATTGATATTTCGTATCACTTTATCAGAGATCATTTTCAAAAACATGCAATTGACCTTCTTTATGTCTGCTCCAATGATCAAGCTGCAGACATATTTACGAAAGCTCTACCTCCAGAAAAGTATAGAAAACTAAGAAGCCAACTTGGACTGTTTGAAACAACAAAGTGCTCGTTAGGTGGGAGTGTTGGAGGAATAACTCGCACATCGGCTGTTGCCATAGCAACGCCAGCTTCCTACCAGACATCACGTGACCTGGCGCCGCTCCGTACCTGTATATAGGTGTCAGTTTGCTTTTGTCCTCTGTCCCTACGCTTGCCTTTGTTAACTCTCTTTGGTCCTTGTCATCTTAATATAATATTATTGATAATTAAACAATACTTCTGAGATCCAGCCTCTGATTCTCTTACAAATATTTAAAAATTTACATATATTATTCGACAGAGTTCATAGAATTTATATGAACAAAGTTGCTGATGTAAGAGAGTTAAGTGATTTTGATCAGGGAACAATCGATGTCTCACTTCTGTAAAGTTCGGACAGTCATAGAAAAGGTGAAGAGCAGTTTTTTTCAGCTTCTTCGCAGGAACAATTGGTGTTTCTAATAGACCACTTTTATGTAAGTATTTCAGGAATTTTCCGATGTGACAAATTGAGTGGCTATGAAATTTGGATGGAACTGTGTAGGAATTCCTTTTGGAAAATAGTGCGAATTGTATATTTAGCATTAAGAATGGATTGATACAAATGAAGGTGGACTATACTTTAGATTATAGATAAAATAATAAAACGCAGAGACTCCGCGGTAAACCCATGTATAATAAATTTATTTTCCTCCAATTTACCTAGACTAATCTATTTATTAGCTTGATTGTTTTAATTAAGTTTTCCTGTATATAATTTTAATATTACCATTACACGATTAGCTTTTTAAAATAATAATAATAGCAATACTTATTACACCCTACATTTCTACTCGGAGAATCTGTATTAGACTGAAAGGTCTTAATAAAACCTTTTGTTATGTGTTGTTGTAATAAATAATAAAAAAATTTCAAAACATGCTTTTCTATCATATTACAATTAAAATTGCAAGAATACTACATAGTCACATACCACATAAATTGGGGTGGCCAAATATCAGGGAACAGGTTAAATCAATGTTTAGTTGATTTCCGTTCCATTATTTATTAGCTTGATTGCCTTAATTAGGTTTTCCATTATATAAATTTCATATTACCTTTATATGTGATTAGCGCTTTAAAAATAATAATATTAATAACAATGCTTATTTTTTACTGATACCATTACTGTTATTCCTTTATGTACTCATTTCTACTCGGAAAATCTGTATAAGACTAAAAAGCTCATGTGCTTGTGGTAAGGATATGCCTTCTTTGATTTTATTATCAACACCTTACCTTTTTATTATTTTTTCACATATCACATAATATTCCAGAAACATGTCAGAATATTTCGATAATTAATTTTGATATAGGATGTCTAGGAAGTTTTATGAAGCTCTATTCCACATGGCTCGTAGAACATCTAAGTCGTCAAAAACTAAGAATTCAGGTTCACAAATCCTAACATAGTCTCAATATAGATTCCTTCCTGCTTTTACACTCTGATTTAATCAATAAGAAATCAAGGGTTTCGTTTCTTTTCTTATTTCTTTTATTTCTCGAATCGTCTAACATCCCCTTCAACAACGGAGGT
>CP092865.1:170816609-171006377 GCA_030710605.1 Cordylochernes scorpioides | reverse complement strand
GCGGGATATAGGCACCATTGGATAGTGGGCGACCTAGACCGAAGTCTGTACGCCTGTACGTAATATAGGCAGTGGCCAACATCTGGTATGTTAAAATACAAGTACAAGGTTGTCCCAAAAGTTCGTAAACATTTGAAAAAATTGGAATACCAATATTATTCGCCGTTATGTATAATGTATTTGTACTATGTATAAAGTAATTGTATATGTATCATTATGCATTCACCGTAATAATATTATTCGCCAAGTAATAAGAAAAACAATGTTTTAAGAAAAACACGAACTTTTGAGTCAACCTTATATCTATGTTATTTTATCTATCCTTGTTTGTTTGAGTGGGCCTCTCCATGTCGGATTTTGGGTCGATATTTCAGGAGATGGCTTGGAGTGGAGGCACACACAATTCTCCTGAGATAATATTTACATTAGAAGGCCTTTAAATTCCCTCCCATGATTTATGCTGATTTCCCCGAGAATAGGTCAAAATATATTAATTTATATAAAATATTTTTCAAAAATTATATTAAAAATATCGTAATAAACATATTTAAATACAAATATATAATGAGACAGGTTATATGTAGTTTGTGACTTATACATATGTCACATGAGCAGAAACTGAAGAACATGAGTTTAATAAAATATAAGTACTTGTAGGATTGTGTAAATGACTTTCTTACTCGCTGTTGTTCCTTCTTCACCAAGAAAGAATCTTCTCCTGATATTGGTTTTCACAGTCGGAGTTTAGTTCCCTAAAGGCTCACTAGATGGCAGCTGTCGTCCAGAGCTGTCCAGCGCCAAGTGCCCTGGTAAATCCCCATCCAATCAGTCTTCCCCACACATTAGATTAGTGAGACGTGTTCCTCCTCATTTTTTGAGGCTCGTGCGTGTTATCGGGAAGGTTTCCATCATCCCCAACATTTGTGGATCCTAATGGGTGCGCGGCGGTTATCTCTCAGATTGGAGGTTAGGTTGCTCAGATAAAGGTATCTAAACAATGATTAAAGGTAGTGCGGGGTAATACGTCCCGTGGGGCTCGGGCGTGGCCCCCCTAATTGCCCGCGGGGCGTTAATCGCACTTATCTCGTTGTCTTGATCGATCTTTCCACGGCTGGACTCCTCCAGACGACACCTTCTTGCCGCAATGCCAACAGATAGAATTGTTGCCTCACATCTTCGATGAGACACTTTGGATCTCGTAGAATTTACACATCGCTCTCCTTGGAGACTTTCCCACTACATCAACAAAGAATTGAAGATTTCTGCACCGGCTATCTAGAGCTGTCCTCAAATTTGACATCTCCCAAGTGATAAAGAGCTGTATGCCGAATCTCTTATATATAAATTCTTCGGCCCAATTCAAGTCATCTCAACGAATGTTAAGGATAACCATACTCCTTAAAAATGAATAATAGAGCCTATTTATCGTAAAGATAGAGGCTGCCTGGCCGGCATTCATAGTTCTTGAAATTATTCTTTTATAATTTTTAACGCTTTGCCAAATGTTTTAATTTTTTTTCGCTCCTGACGAGGACAAAATATTTTTGTCGAAACGTCGAGATAATAAAAAGATTTACTGGCCGAAGTATCTTTAATTTGAAAAGTCTATTTAATTACCTTTTTCAGGTCATTTTACCATTTAAGAATTGCAGTATTTATTTTCGGGAAATCCAGGAACTACACTTAGCTCTTTCACAGGTTGTATCTTCTTCGGACAGACGTCACACCAGGAGGTTGAAAAAAAGAACCTATAAAGAATCCTCAGGCGATCTCTATAACTGAGATGACACATCACAAGGACACACACAGTGTAACTAATCCTTTTACTCGGGCAGAAATTGCACACAATTGCAATCATTGACACCTTTAAGTTGAAAACATTAGGCTTACAGAAATACGTTTCTTATTAAAAATTTTAATTTATAAATCTATCTCTAGTTTTGGAGCATTTATTCCTGGAAGCCTAATGTTTCAATTTAAAATTGAAACTATCGATTATTTTATTGAATTGACTTTTTGTTGATTTATACGAATTTTCCTTTAAATAATACAATTTCGCATTCCTTATTTGAGAGAAAAAGTCAAAGTAAAGATATGGAAAGCTAACTTCTAGCCCTTCCTATAGTTGCCATGAAATCTTCATGTATATCGATAAAACATTATAATTTACTTTAGATATCCCAAAGTAGTAAAATAATGCGTCAAAGCCGATTTTGACTGGTGTAAAACCCCTAGATGAACATAATAAGTTTTGAGGAAAAGTAATCAAAGTAAAAATAATATAAAAGTATTATAGGTTAGTAAAATAAAGCAACAGGAAACATGGTATTGATAATTTTACCTCTCAAATTACGATTTCTTTGCTATGACCGAAACATGGTGAGAATAGAAGACGAAGACCTGTTTATAAGAAATTCATTTGTTTGAATCATTGGCTTCAAGAACTGCTAAATTTGGTAGGTTCTCAGGCGGAATTATAGTTGAGATCAAGGATGTATTTGACGATAAATTGGAAAATTGATAAAATTATATTAGCATTTTAAGATAGAAAAAATATAGTTACTTTTTAGAATCAGGAGGTCGTTAAAAACAATTATTATAAAATAAATAAAGCTTCCAGGGCTAATTTTCTTGTTCAACTTTTTATTTTCAAGCTTTCAGACTTGTCAGTCCTTAAACAGGAGTATCACATTATAAATAAATTTATTTATTTATTTCAACACACAAAACACGATATCCCGGCTAGGGATAATTGCGTCGATTTATATTTTTTAAACAGAAACAGTTATAAACATATTATACAAGAAAAGGTAATCAAAAATTAAAAATAGAATCAACAATATATATTAGGAACCTGAACCTTTCAGGTTAGAAAGATAATCATAAATAT
The DNA here is from genome assembly GCA_030710605.1 of Cordylochernes scorpioides. Classification (NCBI taxonomy): domain Eukaryota; kingdom Metazoa; phylum Arthropoda; class Arachnida; order Pseudoscorpiones; family Chernetidae; genus Cordylochernes; species Cordylochernes scorpioides. The sequence goes on along the minus strand of CP092865.1, from coordinate 171,003,487 downwards.
ACCTACAAAAATAGTTACACCTATGACAATTCTCTCTGCTATTTACAAATTGATATAGATCTACAACATTGTTTACTGTCTGTTGTCTAGCGGAGAAGAAGAGTGGGCATTCCAGCAGTAGGTGTCTCGAGTCCTGGAATTCGTTGCTACAATGACAGCTAGAGTCTTCAACCGCTCCAATTTTTGAAAAAAAATCCCTCAAAATATCCAAGGTTCGTTATAAACTGAGTATTATAAAAATTGGAGCGTAAAAATGTTGGAATTCCAAACGGGAAAAAGCTTTGGAATGTTTCATTTGTTTTTAGAATTAATTCATCCATTTTTGCACTTAAAAATGATCTAATTATACTTGGAAAATGTGGTCTATAAGCATTTTGATCCTCTATCGAAAGATGAGCCAAAGATTATTAAACGTTATAAATCAATGAAATATACAATTTTTATGCACAAAAATTAATATTTACATATTTTAAATATTTATGATATTGAAAGAGAGAGAAAAAATTATGTTTTTGAATAAATCATTTTAGAGTAGAAGTCGCTTTCAGATTTCTCGCCTGAGGTACGTCTTAATGAAAGAGCGGTTCTGATGTGGTTTGGGGAGACAGCTATAGTTGGGCATTCCAGAAGTTGGGTAGGACATCTAGTTTCTGGACACTTCCAAGCACGTGGGCTCGTTTCCTGGAACTTTTTATTTGTGTCCCTGATGGTTGGTTCGATCTTTTAATCGCGTGTTCTGAAAGCTTTGGCGGTGTTTAGAGGTCTTAAATTCTTTGAAGGTTTGGTAAAGGACAGTGAAGATTATAGGTACCGATTTTGTCTTATGGATGACCTGATATTTGTGGTTCTTGTAGATACCACAACAGATTATTTTAGCTATACCATAGAATTCTGTGCATTTAAATATCTGAGGAATGGGCAATGACATCTAGAAAATGTCACTGATAGTAGGAGACTCTGTGGAAGGGTGTTTAGGGTGCGTGTGTGTCGTCTCTGCGAGTCGCATGCGAGGAAGCCCCGTCACGTCACAATAGGAAGTACGGTGCACCATGGATGACACAGTATACCACCGTACCATAGTACTAAGACAACGGCTGGAACATCGGAAGCCCCGTCACGCAACAATAGGAAGTACGGTGTACCATGGATGACACAGTATACCACCGTACCATAGTACTAAGACAACGGCTGGAACATCGGAAGCCCCGTCACGTCACAATAGGAAGTACGGTGAACCATGGATGACACAGTATACCACCGTACCATTGTACTAAGACAACGGCTGGAACATCGGAAGCCCCGTCACGTCACAATAGGAAGTACGGTGAACCATGGATGACACAGTATACCACCGTACCATTGTACTAAGACAACGGCTGGAACATCGGAAGCCCCGTCACGTCACAATAGGAAGTACGGTGTACCATGGATGACATAGTATACCAACGTACTGCGGCCACATCGTACTAAGACAACGGCTGGGACATCGGAAGCCCCGTCACGTCACAATAGGAAGTACGGTGTACCATGGATAACACAGTATACCACCGTACGATAGTACTAAGACAACGGCTGGGACATCGGAAGCCCCGTCACGTCACAATAGTAAGTACGGAATACCATGAATGACTCAGTATACCACCGTACCATAGTACTAAGACAACGGCTGGGACATCGAAAGCCCCGTCACGTCACAATAGGAAGTACGGAGTACCATGGATGACACAGTATACCACCGTACCATCGTACTAAGGCAACGGCTGGGACATCGGGAGCCCCGTCACGTCACAATAGGAAGTACGGAGTACCATGGATGATACAGTATACCACCGTACCATCGTACTAAGGCAACGGCTGGGACATCGGAAGCCCCGTCACGTCACAATAGGAAGTATGGTGCAACATGGATGACACAGTATACCACCTTACCATAGTACTAAGACAACGGCTGGGACATCGAAAGCCCCGTCACGTCACAATAGGAAGTACGGAGTACCATGGATGATACAGTATACCACCGTACCATCATACTAAGGCAACGGCTGGGACATCGGAAGCCCCGTCATGTCACAATAGGATGTAGGCTGTACCATGGATGACACAGTATACCACCGTACCATAGTACTAAGACAACGGCTGGGACATCGGAAGCCCCGTCATGTCACAATAGGATGTAGGCTGTACCATGGATGACACAGTATACCACCGTACCATAGTACTAAGACAACGGCTGGGACATCGGAAGCCCCGTCATGTCACAATAGGATGTAGGCTGTACCATGGATGACACAGTATACCAACGTACCATAGTACTAAGACAACGGCTGGGACATCGGAAGCCCCGTCATGTCACAATAGGATGTAGGCTGTACCATGGATGACACAGTATACCACCGTACCATAGTACTAAGACAACGGCTGGGACATCGGAAGCCCCGTCATGTCACAATAGGATGTAGGCTGTACCATGGATGACACAGTATACCACCGTACCATAGTACTAAGACAACGGCTGGGACATCGGAAGCCCCGTCATGTCACAATAGGATGTAGGCTGTACCATGGATGACACAGTATACCGCCGTACCATAGTACTAAGACAACGGCTGGGACATCGGAAGCCCCGTCACGCCTCCTCCGTTATTAGCTTCCACCCCGTTGACCCCATTAATACAAATTACGGGTTTGTTTGCCCCCCGCCCACCGGACTTATTGGGTGGTGGATCCTTCACCTTTCCCAACACTAAACTCCTACACTACCTATATGTGTCCTGACATCTGTGGAACTCGTCAATCTCTCTTTACCACATTCCAGATCTCCTATATAAGTAATCCTGTGTATTCTCTTGCCCAAATATTGTGAATTTAGATTCCAAGAGTATTCTTTTATGATCTCCTGAATGTGTGCAAGTGTACTTTTATTAGAAAATAAGTTCCTACTCTGGACATATAGTGTCATTCAAGAATATGTATATATTTTTCAAATTTACAAATGTGCCACGATTGAAGGTGGCTGTGCGGTCATAGTGACGTCAGCATGCATTTCAACACGATGACACAGTTCATAAACATTAGTATATGGCGCATGGTGGCTTGCCAGTGGTTTGACAACCGTTGACGTTTTCTATTGGGGATAAATTGGGAAAACGTGCTGTCTATGATAGCAGCCGAACATTTCGTATGTTGAAAGGTTGTAAGGCTGCAGTCATCATTCGAAGGAGATTAATAGAAATGTCGTGGTCCATTTGGATGAGGAAAGCGAAGACTAGAATGCGGCTGATTCAACACTATCCTTTCAGTGATACGCTAACCTTGACGTATGCACGAAGGAATACGTGGCCATGGACATGCATCGGACCTGTAGGCTGTTGTTGGGTGCTACACTGCCTGGAGTACAGGAACTCCATCTATGGTTCCTTTCTTTCTGTGGTGAATCTGTATAAGACTGGTGGTCTTAATAAAGCTGTGTTGTTGTATGTAGGAAGGTTCATATAATACCGCCAACATGCAGTTGTGCATTATTCATCTTTAAGGTAGCACTTCACAGGCGTCAAATAAAGGGTATTTCCACGGGCACAGAAATGTAACAGGGCTGTTCAAAGTGCTAGTAATGAAAATAAGAGGTGACCGAGACGTTTATCCAATAGCAGCCCATACCATCATTGCGGGTGATGGGCAAGTATGACGATATCGAATGCACGCTGTCAAGTATGCAGATACATTTTGGCTTGCAAACGACATTATTTCTTGACTCAGGGTTCTTGACATCGCTTTACGATCCATCAAGGCCATTCTGGGAGAATGTAGGTACCGGTCATCTCGATTGTTAGTGATAGTGGGCTGCTGAGATCCAGTTTTCCTGTATAGGAGAACCTGCTATGCTTATAACCTCCTAAGAATATGCTTAGTATCCACTTCACTGTTAAGTGAGCAACACTGAGTTAGTTTCTACTCTTTTTAAATGCAATTTGAATGTTTGCCGTTATGTGTTATGGCTTCATTAGGTTGTGCTAACCTAAAGTTAAATTAACATAGTAAAAACCAAGGATTATATCGTAAAGTTTTCCTGTATGGCCGTTCTATATTCTGCTAACAGCCAATACTGCGGAACGATAAACCGCAATCCTTCTAGGTAACAATTCTACCTCTATCAAGCTCATAAACATTTTGATAAGCATTTATTCAGTACATGCCAAACATTCAACTTACACCAAGCACATTATACAAACATAAAAACAAACAACACCCCTCTTTCTATAAGCCTTTATCTCAATCTAACTCAATATAATTAACCGCAAAATTGACCTCCCTTTACAGTACCTGCCCATCTTTAAACAGAACAGCACTCATAGACATCTAACCTCCTAATCCCTGAAATTCCATTTATCTATCTTTAATTCTTGCCCTTTTCGATATTATTTATTTATCCTTCTTTTCAATTCGCCACAAATCTGCACACGCCAAATCTTTTCCATTAATATTTTTAAAAACACACGCACATATATACATATATATCATTTCTTTCTCCTCCTTTTCCCATTTACTGAAGTAGATTCTATAAAGCACCAATTTATACCTAGAGTAGTGCCACTTATTTTGTTTTCTCTAGAGAACTATTTTCTCAAAATACAAAATATTCTTTAAAAAATCTCTATATATACGAGGGCTGTTCGATAAGTAAGGTAAAGAAATATATATGGCGACACCTATCTCCCTAGTGGGCTAGAAGGAGGTTTCTTTATATAACGTCAAACCTCCGCCTTCTAGAAAGCATGCCCCGTAGCGATTGGTTCCAAAATGGATAAAAATCAATTTCGAGCTGTTATCATACATTTATCTTTCAAACGTTGGTCGGCTTCTCAAATTAAAGCAGAACTGAAGGAAGTTCATGGAGATTCAGCCCCATCATTTAAGACCATTTATTACTGGATTAATGAATTTAAAAGTGAGCGAAAATCATCACAAGATGAGCCACGTCTCGGACGGCCTATGGACGTATCGACGCCGAAAATGGTATCAAAAATCCATTGCATCGTTATGGAAGATCGACGAATGAAGATACGTGAGATATCTGGGACCACGGGCATCTCATTAGACAGGGTACACCCATATCCTACATGTGAAATTACAGATGTGGAAGCTGTGTGTTAGATGGGTGCCGCGATTTCTTACGATCGACCAAAAAGGCATTCGGACAGACATTTCCCAGCAGTGTTTATCGTTGATCGTTCTCAATCCTCGGATCTTTTGGCGTTGTTTTGTGAGGGTAGACAACCTGGATACACTGATACATACCAGAGTCCAAACAGCAGTCGAAACTTTGGACAGGTCCGGGTGAAAGGCTGAAAGAGGTGAAATAAGCAAAGACTTGTGTGTCACTCGGAAATGTGATGGCCAATGTCTTTAGGGATTTCCAAGGAACAATTCTAATTGACTACTTGGAAATTGAAAAACATTACAGGAAAGTATTATGTAACAATTCTGAATCGATTATAGGAAGAATTGCGTGCCAAACGTTCGAGATTGGCTCGGAAAAAGGTGCCTTTTCACTGCGATAATGCTCGATAATGATGCTACGATAATGTAGCAGCTGCCAAATTGTTCGAATTGGGTTTCCAATTGGTTCCTCATCTACCTTATTCCCCAGATTTGGTCCCGTGTTACTTCTTCCTACTCCCAAATCTAAAAAAAATGGCTGGGAGGGAGGAAATTTCATCAAATGAAGAGGTTATTGACACAAATGGATACTTTGAGAAACTCGAAACATCATACTTTCTGAGGGGATGAAAATCAGAGAACATCGCTGGACCAGGTGTATGGAGCTGAATAAGAACTATGTTGAAAATTAAACATAAGTTTCCAAAAACAATTTTCTTTATTTATATTTTAACCTTACTAATGGAACACAGCTCTCGTGTATAACCCAACTACCGCATATAACTGCAGTATCTGCTCGCAAGGAATGTCTCCACCAGAGAAGATTCTTCCCCGAATTTATTGCATTAATTCTCACAGAATTTTTTGTCCACCGCGCGCGCACCTGCTTTAAATGCGAAATGATCTTAGCCTGGCTAATTAGCATTTTTTGCCAGGATCTGCTGCTCAAAAATTGTCCAAAAAACATGAATTAGCGGACAGACGTGATGGGAAAACCGAGCAGCGTTCCTCGAGGCGGCCGCATTTTAAATTTGCACCAAAATTAGGAGGCAATTAAAATGGCGTCTGCAAAAACTCCCGTCGTTTGGCGAGTAAACTGAAACAATGGAATTTGTCTGGTCGCATTGGGACTTCGAGGAAAAAAAAAACTTGAATTTCAAAATATAAAAATTAGGTTTTTTTAGAGTGTAGGTGACTTAACACAAACAACCGGATATGATACATGATATATAGCAATCATTATTTCTGGCTTTAATTTGTGTTAGGAAAATACTACAATGTCTTGTGTATAAAATATAGTTATTTATTGTATTGTTTGTATTGTGTACGTATTATCTTTTCAGTGAAAATGGCGACATCGGGTCAACGAAGCGTTGGAAATAAAATATAAGAAAGGCTGAAGATATTCATTTACAATATAATTATATAATATAAAAATATAAACGGTAGCAATTCGTTTCTTTATTCGTGAAAATTTCAAGCTTTCGGATCCTTACAATCCTTCCACAGGCATAGCTGTAAACTGGGAGAATGAGTATATATATGTCATAATTTGTCTAATATCCAAGATGTATAATTCCTTTTCGCCAAAATAAGTATGTAAATATGTTAAGCTTGTGTTAAAATGTGAATATGCAAATTCATCCATCTATAAAAATTGGACAAAAATAAACGTGGCAGACATTGCGGGCGAATGCTACGGCACGTCGCGCTGCTCACGTGGCTGGAACTAATTCTTGGGGATTGTAAGTATAACGATTGCACTCTTCCATTAGATCACGACATATATATCTATTATTTTATATATCCTCATTCGATCAGCTTATAGCTATGCTGGTGGAAGGATTGTAAAGATCCGATAGTTAGCCATTTTCACGAATAAAGAAACACATTGCTACCATTTATTTTTTTATATATTTTATATATATATATATACTTTATAACAATTTTCTCTTTTAATGTAATCTAATTATATAACATATCCTACAAAAATGGCATATCCTATAATCTGTTTGGTGTTGTCGTGTCCAATGAAGTGCCTTAGATGGGTCTCCATACATCCCTATCACAGCAGTAGCAATGTCCTCTATCTTGAGTGTATAAAGCTGCTGCTCTGGGTTATAATCTGTTTACAATACATAATATTTATTACTAAAATATTTTCTTGTTCCAAAATCACTTAATTAGGTTCCGCTCAAAAGGATCAGCATATTTTACGATATTTTTAACAATGAATGATATGTGAAGGTTATTCACATATTAAAACAAAAAGGTCCAACGCGGGATTCGAACCCGGTTCATGGCTGTCGGGAATCAAGGGTTTTACCCACTCGTCTACCTTTATAAAGAATAAATATATATAAATTAATATCAATATATAAAATTTATTAAGAAGAATATCAGAAATTACTTATACAATATAGGCGCATCAAGCATGATGCAACAAAACTACTCCTGTAGGTCGGTGGAAGGATGGTCTAAACCGTTGGTTTTCGACCGCTACGACCCGGGTTCGATTCCCGCATTGGGCACTTTTTTTTCTGATTAAAAATGCTTCAATGGTCCCCGATTCATACAAAAGTCCAACTTCACCAGCGAGTGCAAGTTACCAAACGAGGTTTTGGCACAATTGTAAGTGCAACGTCGAACTACTTTTCACATGTGTAGACATGTAGTGCACTTACAGTGAAAGAAGTCGCCTACTTCTATCCACCATGATTATTATGGCCTGTACCAGTGTACTAAGGATAAGCAAAAAAAAAAAACTACGCCTGAAACGAGATTTATTGTGGTACCCTCAAAACAATTATTGGTTCCTCTTCCCTTTTACCCCGTGACCTCTAAATTTTGCAACTTATCTCCTTCAATATCTTCGACTTCATTATTGAGAATATAAGAGGGAGTTTCAAATTGGCATTTTAGTAACATTCGATGTACGCGCAGTAGAAATCCGTGTTAAATCTGCATTTAAACAGCTGTAAACAATTTATGTATTTGTTTTTGTAATGTTTATTGACGATTGATTTCAGAATGTTTTATCCTGTATAGAAGGGCTTTCGTGCCAGAAATCTAAAGACTTATGAAAAAATAGTTTAAATAAAGAAACTTGGAATCTTGAAATTTTTACCTGGATATTGAAACAAGGGATTATTTTAATAAACATTAGGATTGCTTCCTACTTTGTAGCATACTTACGGCGTATTTTCTGATCGAGATCACGGGCCCTACTCGCCTATTCTCTCTAGATCATCTCTTTATATGTATTTAAGTAAAATTTTCCTTTCTCTCTGAGAACCTCTACGTGGTGGATCTCCCATTTGAGCTAGACTAGCCTACCTATGGTAGAACCTCCGGGCAGGTCGAGAGGTAACTACCAAAGATCCCATATAAGGTGTCTTAGAAACTTTAAATTTATCCTGAAGAGAGAGAAATAAAGGGGAAACTTGTTAATTTTAAAATGCCTTCGATGTTATATTATAAATAGAAGACAATTTTCTGAAGGAAGAGTTTCCTTTTTTTTTGGGTGTAACCGCCCTTCGGAATTACGATACCAGATATCCAGATTTCACTAAACCAGATTCCACTATAACAACACACTCACTATATATCTGGATGATTGTGGGAGACACTGGGAATTACCCCCAACTGACCGAATCAACCAGATTTCACTATAATAATCCATTAAAACGTTTACCCACACACCATATAGTCTGGAGACACACACCACTCCAGACAGTGGTGGGAACAGCCCCAGAAGAATGCTCCAGTCAGAGGTGGGAAGATATCGACGTATGCAAAATCCAGAGTAGGAAAAGATGGGCAGACGAGAAATTTAATCAATAAAAAATAAATCACAGAATCAATTTTTTTTGGAGAATCTTTTCAGGAAATACTTTCTATCTGTGGCATTCTGAGCAATTTTCTAAGCCTTTTATACGAAACGTCTTCTGGTATAATTTGATATACCATTTATAACGTGGTTAAATGACAAGCAGTAAACGTACCTATTTATTGTTCCAAAGTACCCACTGATGGTCATAAACTTCTTTCCTTACTTAAGAGATGAAATTGAAATAATTTTATAAATATTGACATAAATAGGAGTCAGGTTTAATTTATTATTTAAAATAAAACGCATTAAATAGTTATAATTTACATATATATATGGCGTGTTATTTCAATATCTTTATTAATAATCTAAACAATTTTATTGATTCTTCTAAATAATTGTTATAGAGGATGAAAAATAAAAAATAACATATAATAAGAGATTTGAGTCAAAAAGCGATCCATCAATTTAGTTTATATAAAAGGGCGTACCTGGATCTGTAAAGAAAAAATATTCTCAAAATATTTCGAGAGATTGCTCCCTCTTTATCAATTTACTGTGCAATAAATTGATAAAGAGGGAGCAATCTCTCGAAATATTTTGAGATTTTTTTTTCTATACAGATCCAGCTACGCCCTTTTATATAAATATAATAAGAGAGTAAATAAAGGGTAGATGAAATGTAGGGAGAATATATATTTGTATATGTGTACAAAGATAAAAATATGTGTGCTTCAGGAAGAGCATTGATCGAAATATGTAAATGTATATACATATATTTTCACAACTCCCAAAGCTCTGATGTCCATTCAGTACCTTCAGTCAGAATCTCTATAAGTTCTGGCTATAGAAAAAGAAGAAAACGGTATCAGAATCGTCTGGTATATTTAACTGGTAAAATCACTGAGAGGGTTTATCCATGATGAGTCAGCAGGTCCTTACAATGATTTCGTCATACATTTAGACATTAGAATTTTTCCTTATTTGTAAAAATAAAAATTTTTACAAAAATTATTGCGAATTTTAATAATTTATTCTATAAACAGCATTTATAAATAATTTGGTATGGATTTCTTTATAATTGAGAAATCTGAATTTGTTCTTCCGGAGCAAAGGCGATGTATTAAAGTATTGAGTTTTTATTTTTTGCATTCTGAAGATTGATATTCTCTATTAACACGTATCATTACCATATGATTCCTCTTTTTATAAATGTTACAAAATATATTGTCATGTGGCTTTATATTCAACACCTAGCCAACGCGAGCTTCCATTTAAAAACGCTCTCCATCATTTTGATCGCCACGGTGGAATCTGGGAACAATAACCGCTTTGGCAAGTAGTCGATTGTATTTCTTTTGTGTTTATAATTAATTTAGCTATATATATTTAACCTCCTTATATTCATCTCGTTAAAATAAATTAACTATCCAAGCATAGCTTCGCCTATTTATCTCCGCGACATATTTTGGTGGAGACGCTGGGTAGCGCGACGGATCTTCGAGGAAGTCGACGTCTACAGTACTTGAACAAATTCTTGGACCGTTGCCGGAGAGAATAAAAACAAAAATGGAAGGCGACCAGAGACTCACTGCTAGCGAACCCTTCCTTCCTTGTCAGCGCCAACATATTCCAACTCTCTTTTCTGTAGATGGAAATATAAACCCTGAATAATGGTTGAGGGAGTACGAGAGAGTGTCGAAGTACAACAGATGGGACGAGACCATGAGTTTGCTAACTTGGTCTTTTACTTGACCGGAACCGTGGATAATGGTATAACAATAATGAAGAATAACTCAACTCGTGAAGAAGCTTTGAAGACGCATTCCGCGGTGTTTTCGGACTGCAGGAGGATTCTGCTCGACGCGCAGAGGAAGTTCTGAAGTCAAGAGCACAGAACGGTAGGAATCCAGCGAGTCATAGATCCAGGAGATTCTTAGTCTCTGCCACCAGGTGAACCCTCGCATGGAAGAAGGTGAGATAGTTGCTCACATTATAAAGGGAATTTCGGAGGACACATACCAGGTATTGGTGGCGAAAGACATACAGACGGTAGATGAGATCCTGAAGTTTTGCTGTCATCTGGCAACCGTCAAGCAGCGAAGGATCGGCCGTACGAAATTCGCCAGGTTGTCAAACGTAATGCCCATTTCATGTGTTGACGACTCAGACGACTTGGCCGGCTTAATTCGCCGCATCGTCAGGGAAGAAATTCAAAAGGTCTTCTCAGCACCTGAAATGGTCAATCCTCTCCGAGAAGTGAACACCCTTGAACAAACTGTGAGAGAAGAAGTTAACCGTTCTCTCCAACCTATGAGACAACAAATTAACGCTGTGCAACAACAACCACGCACGCCCTATAATCTCGACCGACCAGCCCAACCCAAGAAGACGGAGCAATGGAGAAAACCTACAATAACAACCCCGATTTCTTCCACTGCGGACGACCCGGACATGTCGTTCGTTATTGTGGAGAACGACGGCAGGTCTTCGCTGAAGCCAGGTCAAGGAATGGCGGAGAAGGAAGAAATCGTGAATTTTCGAGTCGACCCCCGAGATATTACGACGACTATGTAATGCCCCAAACCTCGACGTATTTCTACCGGAGCTCTTCCCCACATCCAAGCCGCGCAAGGTCGCCAGCCTGAAGACAATCCCAGTCGCCTGCTCTCTGTTTTAACTGCTCTCTCAAGCGCTACCAGAATGATGAAAACTAAATGGCGCGGCTTCTACCGGAGGTGAAGTAACCATTGAAGAAAATCCTTCAAAGTATATCGCCGCTAAATTAAGGGATAATTTTGTCTTGTTCAAAATTAATGGACGCATGAACAAAGCTTTAGTGGATTCAGGAGCAAAATTTTTGTCATATCCGAAAACCTTCGAGGTGAACTAAATATACCTCTCTTCAGGGCATCAGATCCCATTCTTCTTGTTCGCAATTACAAGGAGGTTTTAGGAACCTGAATATTTGTTTTTTTTCCTTATTGATATCATGAAAAATCTCTGAAAAAATCCAATTTCAATTTGACAGTTGAAATCGTACAGCACATACGATATAATCCCTATATATATAAATGTCAGTGTATGTATGTATGTACGTATGTTTGTCGGCTATACACGTCCACAATACGTAACTAATCGGACTGATATTTTTACAGTATATAGAGTAGAATCTGTAAAAATTATAGTGAAAATTTCAGGTCTCTATCCCGAATATTCTTCGAGTTATTTGAAAATTGCGTTGCAAATTTGCTCTTTCGCTCGGAAGCAGTGCCTCTAGCGGTGAAGATCGGAGGTAATATCAGCTGACCAAATGTAAATGTAAAACGTGTTTTAACAGGACACAGAGAAAATCTGGAAGAGATATTCAGCCAAAACAAATTGAAATTAACAGGTTCTGGGCAAAGAAAGTTGTTTTTTAGTCAGAAAATGATGACAATATTGCTGTATCATGTTTGATTACCAGATACAAAATATATCGGAAAAATTCCAAAAGGCAGAGACCACGGGTGAAGCCAGTTCATTTTTAGTATGCAGGAAAAAAATTCTAACATAAAAACATTCATTCGAGCAGAAGACATAAAGCCAGATCATCTTTCTATAAAACTATCGCTTCTCAGACATAAAGTTTAGAGCGGGACGTTTCACAAGAGTGACATCCACGGCGCCAATTTATAATTGTAACGAATAGTATTTGAGAATCAAAATTAATAGAATTTTTAAATATCGTTGTGAAAATTAATATTTTTATTTTAATATTTTAAAACACACAAAGTTTGGAGCGGGACGTTTCACATAAGTGACATCTACGGCGGTATTTGAATAAAAACATTTAATAAGGTGAAACCCGGGCGTTGCCCGGGTCATTCAGCTAGTAGGATATATAGAAATTTGTTGTTTCCCAGCCACTACGACCCCAAGAAGTCTGAAAATGTTTAAACTCGTATTGAAGTTTTACTGAGCGTTTATTCAAAATTCCGGACGTCTTTGTCGTTTAGAAAGCATATTAAAATTAAATTACAAACTTTCACCAGGCAATTTGAAATTTTAGTCTATTCCCGACCACCTTGACAACCCAGAAGTCAGAAAATTGTCAACTTGTGATCAAGTTTGGACAAGTATACAAAATATCAGACTTCTACGTGTTATGGAAGCATATTAAACCTTTAATTCCAAAATTCGAAAGATTATTTGAAATTTTGATCATTCCCGACCACCTTGACAAACCAGAACTCTGAAAATTTTCAACTTGTATTGTCATCAAGTTTGGACAGGTATACAAAATTTCAGATTTCTACGTGTTCTGGAAGTATAATAATAAAAATTGATTACAAGATTTGTGGATAGACAGACATGAAAGCAATTTAAATAAAAACTTCTTAAAAGAGCATACAATCAACGATAATAATTTACAGAATAAAAAATTTCTATAATGATAAATCTGTGGAAAATAGATTAAATATTCTGTGCTAAATATTGTAACGTAGAAAATTAGGAAAGACACTTCAGAATGACACAGCAATTTATTTAAGACAAGAACAAAATCAACATTTATAAGATACAAGTTCTTCAAATTGAAGATACTTCGACCAGTAGGTCTTTAATTTGAAGAACTATGAATGTCGGCCAGACAGCCCCTATCATCACGATATAAGATACAAGATAAGCAATGAGGGAAGTTTCCAGAGTATCAAAATAAAAATAATATAAATATCAACAACAACAACAACAAAAGCCTTTATTGAGGACCTCTTGTCCTATAAAGGATTCGCCAGTTTACAGAGTAATTGAAGAGAATAGAACTAAGAATACAGAGAGAAACCTATAAGTAGTAGGTATAGTATAGTATTTTCTACACTGTGACTATATACAACAGCAACAACAAGCCTTTTACTGGAATCAAAGTCCCATACAGGATTCGTCATTCTAATCCTGACTAAGATTATTTACATATAATTATTTACATCAATTAGATTATGTACACTGCGTGACATTGAAAATGGAACACCAAGAAATAGTGGCCAGAAAGTGATGAAACTCGGCAGACAGAGAGAGACAGGGACGAACAATAAGTGATCTTTATTTCAAAATGATAGTCATAATACAGAGCGAGAACGGCGTCGGCTTAGTAGCAAGTAGGACCACCGCGGACGGCGATGCACGCAGCAACACGTCTAGGTAGAGAGTCAATCAGAGTACGGATGGCGTCCTGAGGGATGGCTCTTCATTCCCTCTCAACCATTTGCCACAGTTCGTCTTCTGAACGCGGCTGTGGCAAGGCATGCAAACGGCGTCCAATGATGTCCCAGACGTGCTCGATTGGTGAGAGATCAGGAGAGAACGGTGGCCAGGGAAGCATCTGTACATCTTGCAGAGCTTGTTGGCTAATGCGAGCAGTGTGCGGTCGGGCGTTATCCTGCTGATAAAGGGCATTGGGTACCCCCTGAAGGTAGGGGAGTGTCACCGGTCGCAGCACATCATCAACATATCGTTGGGCCGTCATAGTGCCCTGAATACGAAGTAAAGGTGACCTGGAATCATACGCGATTGCGCCCAAAACCATGATTCCACGTTGTCGCACGGTGGGGCGTTCCACAATTGCTGCCGGATTGGACCTTTCTCCACGTCGACGCCACACGCGTACACGGCGACTATCACTGGACAAGCAGAAACGCGACTCATCTGAGAACACGACCCTGTGCCATTCCGTCATCCACGTCGATCTAGCCCGGCACCATTCCAAACGTTGGCGCCTATTCGGTGGGGTCAATGGCAGTCTTCTTAGCGGACGGCATGAGTGCAAGCCATTAGCAACCAATCGACGGGAAATGGTTCTGGTCGAGATGGAATGATCTAGGGTGTCTTGCACATGTTGCAGGATGGCGGTACAAGTGGCTTGTGGGGCCGCCACTGCTTGTCGAAGGATACGCCGATCCACACGTGCTGACGTCACTCTGGTTGCACCGACATTCCTATAAATTGCCACATTTCCTTGTTCCAACCATCTTCTCCACAGTCGGTGCACCGTGGACGCACCAAGGTGTGTATCAGCTGCGATTTGACGTATGGACCAACCTGCCCTTTTCAGTCCGATCACCATGCCCCTCGTAAAAGCGTCTGTCTGCTTGAACTGCCTCCGTTTACGATGACCTGGCATTCTCTGTTATTACACGTGTCTTTTGACACAAGAACAAAATTTCTACAATGATTTTCCTTGAAGAAATAACGACACGAATACTGTCCTTTCTGCAAGTTCCTTCCCTTATATCTTACTCCATGTGTGCACGAGTGCTGCGCATTTGACATCATTTGCATAACTCGGTTAGGCGCGTCTACCCTGAAAGTTGCATAATTTTCTGGCCACTATTTCTTGGTGTTCCATTTTCAATGTCACGCAGTGTATATAGCTTCCCTTTCTCTTCAGCCGTCTTCCAAAATTTGAACAACGCAAACGCTCCAGCTCTGTTTCTCACCACCTCATTCAACAGGAGCTCCAAAGAGAGTCCCTCAAGGCCTATTTCACTGAGGAGCACTTCTCGTTCGTCTTTCAGCCCCATACATGAGAGTATATGGTGATTAAATAATATAAATATCAAACAATCAATAATCTAATACAATGTATTACCGCGCCATCTGTTATAAGAAATTTTAACTGTTTTTGACGATCAAGATTCTTGCGGGATTTGCGGAAGAGCAATGCTCGAAGCATATTATTTATATTTATTATTATTTTGAAAATAAAGCAATCGATAAATAAATTTTTAATTAAAAAGGCATATATTGGATCAAAATATAATTTATTTTACCAATATATGCCTTTTTAATTAAAGATTTATTATTATATGTATTTCTACGTCCTTAAAGCTTATGTCTATAGTTCATTTAAAATACCTATTCCAAGAGTCTAAGCATCAGTATCAGTATAAAAGGATAATCAAAAAATGCAATATAACAGTGGTATGGTAGATTAAACTGGTGAAACTGCTAGGAGGGTTCACCACTGATAAGTCAGGCCCTTCCATTAATATTTCGAATCTAGTAAAGGCAGTAGAAATTATTTGATTTTTAAAAGAATCATACGCGTCTATAATAGTTTCGAATTTTCAGGTTAATCTATATGTTTAATGAAGACAAAACTCTATGATACAAGAAAATTATTTAGATTACACTTGTGTCTACTTCTTTTTATAAAAATATAAAATAGAAAACAAATTCTTAAATTAAAATAATAACTACTCTATAGGAGAAATAATCTTTTGCTAATTTATCTAGGAACTCAGTGAAAAAATTCGAATGCGCTTCAAACATAAATTTTTGCTAAACAAATATTTAAAATTAATTCTATTTATATAACAATTTCATAAATACTACTATATTTATGTAAAATAATAAAGAATATTTTATTGAAAATATATTTTAAAGTATATATAATGGCTCTGATTAACAGGTATAATAGCTGTCTGAGAAATAATTTTAATATCTTTGTGAAAATATTATAGAAAATGTTTTTGTTTTTATGAATTTTTACCATTAAATATTAATAAATAGCTATTATAAATTTTATAGAATCTCTAAATATATTTATCGTTCCTTTATATTATATTTTCATAGAGTATTTTACACAATAAAATAGCAATTAACTAACAATCTATCCAAACCCTTCTCCCATTCTTATTGCTATTATTTATTTATAAGATTTCAGAACTATTATTAATATATGGGGTAAAGAAAATATGAATTGTTTAGGATTATAGCAATAGTTATGCTATTTTAAATTAGAGGGCTGTTTTTAATTATTTAAAAATGGTTATTAATAATATTCCAACGAATAATTAGTAGTTATGCTTCATATATATTTATGTGTGTGTGTTCTCTGAGATTAAAGAAGATACAAAAATAAATTAGAAATATTGAAAATGAAAACATATATATTGTCTGTCTGTTTTTAACTGTGTTTGACAATTAAAAATAATTTATTGTCTTCTTAGTCAATGATTACAAAATCAAAATATATCTCTAAAATATTAAAATAGTAAAAATTATATTCAAGAGTCAGTAAGTCTTCCCCAACGCGCGAGAGTTCTCTGCCAGGCGATGATGGGGTCCTCGATTGCCTTATCCAGTCCAACTTGGACGAAGTACCTGTTGTGTAAGTGATGTTGTGTAAGGATAGATATATAATTTGCTGACGTCAGCACAGCTAGGTGGATAATAATTCAAGAGAGATGTAGTATTCATAATACAGTTTCCTGGAGCGCAGAACGCCAACTACCCGGGCTGTCCAGCTCACTAGTATGGACCAGTGCTAAGCGCTTTTAATCACGTCCTGAGTGGATTGCTGAGAAGAATCGTAAAGCGTCTACGGTTTCTGTCTCCAGTCTGGAGCGCAGGAACAGGCTTGCCCTGGCGATATAGTCTTCGTCTTCAGCGCGGGGAATGGAGAGACACTTGACGTCTTCAACCAGGTCTGTTTCAGTTTCCCCCATTTTCTCCATAGATCTCCAGGAGGAATGTCTCCGATCTTCAGAGAAGCTTTGCCGAGAAGCCCCTCAAATCTCTCGATGACTGGCGCTGATCGAATCAGCCCGGAGATGAATGGCGCAGATGGTGAAGGGGGATTCCCCACTTGGAGAAAGATGGCACGGTGGTCCTAACAGCGGTATTTGAGGGCCAAGAACGGATGATAGTATTAGAACTCGATCCAGACGGGCGGCGTCTACCCGGCTTCCGCAACTGGCAACCCTCGTAGGTAGGTGCGTGACATCAAAGATAGTGGTGATGTTGACAAGGTCGGTCTGGTACAGGAGTTCCGCGAAGGATTATACGGCTCCAGACCTGATGTCGCTCGAGGATGACCTGCAGTTTGAGATTCCGTTCTTCAGTAGTGTGGGACAGGTGGCAGTTGATGACGCGGGTCTCGAGATCTTGGATGTTGATGCTGGCGATGGCGATCTTGCCGGGCCTCAAGACACAGTGCCAGAGATCGATGAATCCCTCCGTTACGATGACGGCGAGGTCGATCCCCTGGGTGTCGATGATGGTGCGTAGACGGCGCTGTAGCCCAGGCAGAGGTCTCAGAATTTGTTCAGGGCCAGCACGTTTGTTTCCTCTACGAAGGTGACATCAACTGTTGCCTCAAGAAGCAGCACATCTCGACACTCCTAACGCGAACAGCAACGCCGCGTACATTGAGGCACGCTATGCGGAAGCTCATTGCCCGATCTCTTTTGCTGCAGCTCGGATTTTGGTGAGCTGCTTGTAGAGGGTGCAGATTTTGTCCTCTACACGGTGTATGAATTAACCGAGAAAGGTGATCAGGCTGACCAGATGCTCGGGATTCTTGTCAGGCAGAAATTTGTTCATAGCCCGTTGAAAGATGATTGACTGCACGATCTTTTCCCTCTCCATTCCCGCCGCCTCAGTATCCTTAAATAAGATGTGCTGCTTAAGGACCTATTTTAGCTGTTTGAGATATTTAGACTTTGTCCCAGTTGAAATTTCTTCCTAATTGTTCACCCTGAACCTGTTATCCAGGGGTCAAGATAGGAGCTACAGTGTTGAGCAGACTCACTTTGTTTGATGCGGCCAGAGCTTCGACGCCGCTGGTTGCGTTGGCAGAAGGAGTTCTCGCGGCCAGGCTTTCCTAAGGTTTATCATAGCTAACTAGAGCTGGTGTAGTTGCATCAGGTCCCGACGAAGGCATTGTCTGGGTGGAAGAGCTTCTACATGCTCCTTCCCGGGGCAGCTGGCACGCTGGTAACCATGGCGGTGACACTGCCCCAAAGGATTGCTGCATTTGACACAGTAGGAGATGTAGGCTGGCGTCATTTCACCCCTGGATTTGATATCTCATTTCACTGGGATCTGGTGGTGGATCTCGTAGCAGCTATCCACAGAAAGTGGAGAATAACATCAAATTTCCCACAAGTTGGTTCCCTCTTCTGTGTTACGTTTTTTGACTGTGTTGTTCTCCAGAATTTGTGAAAAGCCAATGCATTCTTTTTAGAAAATACAGATTTTTATAGATATCAAATAGCTAAAATAGCCATTTTGGTTATAGATACCCTTTTACATACTTCTATTTAGAGGTCCAAAAGTGATAATTTGGTTGAAGATTTATTATCAACCGAAAAAATAAAATACAAATAATAAAAATGCCCCATTTTTTTATTATCATTTACAAAGCACGCGATATCCGTCTTGGATATTTGCATGCATACACAAGTTTGGGAGCTTATTTACAGTAATATTATTAATATGAAATTAGTTATTATAATAGAAATTATTAACATATTTGTCAGTTAGTTAACGATTTAATTACCCTATAATGAATATTAGTGAACATCACATAAGAACAGAAATTTAGAGCTATTTACAGCATCTAACTATATATCAGTTATTACAGCCCAGGCTATCTATTACTAAAAACCATTCTACAAAATCTATTAAAATTTATATGCATATATCTATTATTAACTATTTGATTTAGACAATTTATATTTATTTGATTTTTGACTCTCAAGTCCTCTACAAGTCGACAGTCCGTTAAAATATGTACAGGATTTTCTTCTTCTGCACCACATGAGCATTTAGGCGAATCCGTCTTTCTGACTTTGTACAAATATGATCTAAAGTTACCGTGTCCAGTAAAAAATTGGACATTGTAAAAATTTGGCCTTGACATATTTGGGTATTTGGGAATCAGTGAAGAAGGACTTGAAAATGGTATTAGTCTTCTCATAGTATTTCTGCAATTTTTCCCTTATGTAATTAGAAATTATATTCCTACTTGAAGAGTCAAATCGGTTGTAATTTATTTCGGTTTTCAACATGTTAGATTCAATATATTTAGTAAGTTTGGGGACTTGTGCAAGTATATGTGTACAATCCGATGATGTTGTACTGTAGGCCTGTATACAATGTTTTATAATATACTATATTGAAGAGAATTAAGTTTGTCTTTAGACTTTTTGTTTATGAATGGATACCATATTGGATAACCATAAGTAATTGTACTTCGATATAATGTCTTATACAATATCAGTCTTCGTCTAAAGTCCAGACCCCATGCTTTCTTTGTCAGGCCAAATAGGTATCCACTAGCTCTAGTTACCTTTATGATCATTTCATTAACGTGAGGCGTAAAGTCCAGTTTGCTTCTGACTCGGTGATTTTTAATAGTCACTCCTAGAATCTTAAGTTCTTCAACCGGTTTAATTAACTTGCTACCTGAGGACTATTATATCGCTATTGCATTTGTATAAATATAATATTTTTGTTTTTTCATCTGACAATTTTAATTTACGACTTTCACACCACTTATTGATTTTTCTTAATACATTATCTATTGTCTTTCTTAGTTGTTCAGGAGTTTTATTCCAACATATTAACGTAATATCATCTGCATATCCTATTGTTTCACAATTATCATCCAGATTATTATTCAGTATCTCATTAATAAGAATATTCCATAATGTGGGAGACAGTGGCCCTCCCTGTGGACATCCTTTACTTAGTTTCTTATTAATTTCAGTTGAGGAATATCTAAATCTTATTCTTCTATTATCAAAGTATAATTGTAGAAGTTTTATCATTGAAGCCTGCACACCATCTTCATCTAGTCTTTTCATCAGGGCCGGCCACCATGCATTATCAAACGCTGCACTAATATCCACTGCAATTATTGCTGCATATTCTCTTGTTTTATGTTCTAACGCAATTTTTATTATTTCAGTTAGTGCAGTAATAGTAGATTTCGATCTTCTAAAGCCATGTTGTCGATCACTTAGTAAATTAAAATCTTCATAATATTTTATTATTCTGTTATTAATTATTTTTTCAAATATTTTAGAAATGTTGGAATTAAGACATAAAGGTCTATAATTTTTATAGTTATTAAAATCAGTTTTTCCAGGTTTCGGAATAATTATTGCCTCTGCTCTTTTCCATTCAGCAGGATAGTATTGTATGTCTAAAAATTTTTGAAATATTTTCACCAATATAGGAGCTATAAATTGTTTAGTGTGCCTTAACATGTTGTTAGAGATTTTGTCTATTCCGGGAGATTTCTTTGGATTTAATTTGTCAATTAAGTCGTTGACTTCAGTAATCATAACCATCGGGTTTTCTTTATTGAGTAGTTTTAGATTATAATTTCTTATACTTTTATGGATGTTTGTATCTTCTTCACATTTATCATCTGGAAATAAGTTATTCAATAATTCCTCACCCTTCTGCAAACATTCCATATCATTATTACCCTCCAAAATTTGCATATTTCTCTTCCGCTTAGATCCACTTTTGATGTTTTTGTACACCTTATATAAGTTTCCGTAAGGGTTGTTCGATTTGTTTTCCTCCAGAAAAATTCTCCATGATGCTTTCCTAGCTTTTTCTATTTCCCGTAAATACTTATTTCGTATGCTTTTATAATATTGTTTAATATGATTAGGGCAATTTTTGTTTCTATAGTAACAGTTTCTAAGATAATGACAAGTGATCCTTTAGAAGCTGTAAATTCGTATTCCACCACTTATTATAATATTATTTTTTGTTGTCATATGTTGCACCAATCTCAAATGTTATTCTTACTATATGTATTGTACCTTTGAGAGGTCTCGGGATGAGATAACCGAATTAATAGCCTTAAAATCTTGCTCAAATTGTTTACAAACCATTATGAGGAACAAAAAGTGTCGTCGTGAAATATCTTCACATTACTTTTCAAAGGTTGCATTATGTATATAGAATTAAATAAAAATATATATAATTAAAAAGTTTAATAAACCAAATATCATTGCACAATTTTTTTTAAATTTACAAATTAATTATCGTGTTGAAAGCTTTGTGTATAATTCTTCTCAATGTATAATTTTCTTACAACATAAACCTTAGATTATTAAAACATTGGATCAGTAAACATGAGGGCAACCATTTCGTTCAATTACATTACTTTATTTTTCATATAACATTTTTGTAAACAAAAAAGGTGATGATGATAAATTCAATGAATATTTACACAATCATAGAAAAATTATATTAAACCTTTATATAAACATAAATATTCTAACTAAATTAAACATTCTCCCGCCACCAACTTGATGGGGGACCATCAAAAAACATTATATAGGTAACAAACATAATTTTACAATAGGTCTTCTGTAAGTCCCATTAGCAGTCTTGACTTCTACCACTCTGATTCTAGCGTCATCTCCTGGAAACACCTTTGAAATTCTTCCAATCTTCCATGCTAGTGGAGGTTGTTGTTCATTCTTTATCAACACCAGGGATCCTTCCTTAATGTTGGGTTGGGGCTTACACCATTTGGATCTTTGTTGAAGTTGTGACACATATTCTTGGGACCATTTTGTCCAAAAATGATTCATTGATTTTTGAATTAATTGCCATCTATTTGGCAAACTCATTGCTATGATGTCATCTTCATCGGGAGGCGCTGTTAAAGAACCACCTATTAAGAAGTGACCAGGAGTCAATGCCTGTAGATCTTCAGGGTCCTCAGAAAGAGGACAAAGAGGTCGCGAATTCAGGCAAGCTTCAATATGTGCTAACAATGTTGTTAGTTCTTTAAAATTTAGCAAAGCACTGCCCATTGTTCTTCTAAGATGATATTTCATGGACTTAACTCCGGCTTCCCAAAGTCCACCAAAATGTGGAGCTGATGGTGGAATAAATTTCCACTGAATTCCCTCTGAATTCGTAAGAACTTTACTGGCATTGTGACATAGTTTCCCAATAATCTTATGCACACCAACAAAATTAGTGGCGTTGTCACTATGAATTGTTGCTGGTTTACCTCTTCGAGCAATGAACCTTCTTATTGTGGATATGAGAGCATCTGTGGTCAGACTACTGATTAATTCTAGATGAATGGCCCGAGTGCTAAAACATATGAACAAGGCAACGTAGGCATTCATGGTTGAAGTTGTACCTCCCATGTTCCGTTTAATCAGAAAAGGTCCTGCAAAATCTATTCCAGTTACCAAAAACGGCCTTGATCTGTTGATCCTTGCAAAAGGTAGATTTCCCATTAATTGAAAAGGAGCTTCTTTTTTTACGAAATCTAGCGCATTTCATGCATTTTCTTGAAATTTTCCGTACAACATTTCTTCCAGAAGGCATCCAAAATATATTTCCTATTGCTGCAAGCGTAGCTTGAGTTGATGAGTGAAGATTATGGACATGAACATTGTTTACAATAAGAGTGGTAAGATGATGTGATCTTGGAAGTAAAACTTGATTAATCCGATCACCATAAACATTTACATTTTTTAATCGTCCGCCAACTCTAATGATTCCCCTTGAATCCATAAAGGGACATAGATTGTATATTCTACTCTTATTCGGAATTGGCTTGTTGCTTAACAGGCAATGCTTTTCTTTGGAAAATTCAATAGATTGAACACACTTGACAACTGTCAACAGGGCATCATTCAACTCTCTTAATGTTAAGGGCTCCCTGTTCCTTGAATGTGAAGGCATTCGACTGTTGTTGACAAATCTTAAGCACCAAGCTATGATACATATCAGTTTGTTTAATGATGGGCAGTTTATCACAATGGATGGTATTTCACACTCAATTGTACCAAAATACGTCTTGATTTTTTCTTCTTCTTTAAATTCTTCCTTGGAGCTATTAATGAATTTCTTAATTTCAAGGGCAGGTTCAATTAGCCATGGTGGCCCATTCCACCATAGTGGATGTTCTACTAAGTCGGATGGAAATATTCCTCGTGATGCACAGTCTGCTGGATTCTGCCTTCCATCAACATGGCACCAAACCCCGGAGACAAGCCGGTGTATCTCAGCAACTCGATTTGCCACAAATGTCTTCCATCGGCACGGCTCGGAATTGATCCAGCATAAGGCTATAGTAGAATCGGACCATAAATATATTTCATTGATGGTAAGAGGAAGGTTTTCATATCTTGCCAAAAGTAGAGCAGAACATAATTCTAACTTTGGAAGTGAAACCACCTTCATAGGTGCGACTCTTGTTTTTGCCACTAAGAGAAATGTCTTAGCGCTTGTGTTTGAGAGGATCACCTTTAGATACAGAGATGCAGCATATGCCTTCTGTGATGCATCAAAAAACCCATGAAATTCTACCTTCATAAAATTACCTGGTACCACGCATCTTGGGATCTGAATGTGTTCTAGCGATGGAAGATCCTGGTTTATCAAAGTCAGCTTCCTTCTTAGTTCCTCTGGAATTGGGTCATCCCATTCCAAACCAGTCTTCCAAAGTTCTTGCAAAATCAGTTTAATAGTGGTCGTAAATGGTGAGATTCAACCCAGTGGATCAAATATTTTAGCAACCTGTGATAGTATTCCTCGTTTTGTCATAGAGTTCAGTGGCAGAGCTATTCCCTTAAATGTGAAACCATCAGTTCTTGGTTGCCATTGAAGGCCTAAAACGTTGACAAATTCCTTGGACCTATCCCCATGGCACGGTGAGGCAGTGAACGGCAGATGTCAGCACAGAAGAGAAGATCAGCTAAACGTTAGCTGGCAATGAAGGTAGATGCAGCACTTCGTACTCGAAACAAATGTAAATATGTAAATAGAAGTATTCGTGGAAGAGAATAAAATAAGATGCCCTCCTCTGATAATTACTAAATATAGCTGACACACATTTGGCACTAGCTAGATTAAAGGCCTACTGTTCGGGCCTATTATGTAAATTTTGTTACTTTAGCTAAATATGCAAGTTTTGATTGTATAAAGCTGCCAGCTGTCCAATAAACAATCTGTTTGTAGTCAAGTCTTCGAATCGGTCTAGTTCTTCGAGTCTGTGCTCCAATTATTTAGCGTTTGGAGATTCACCTAGTCGAAGAGTTTTGGCGTTTGTCACGTAGTCAGAAGGTTTTATAAAGAATCGAACGGCTCTAATTCAAGGATAATATTCAGCTGGTCTGGCTTATTTAGATACAGTCCACGCTCTGCCAAACCAAAACATTAAGTACTAACCAGGCTTATAGACAAAGGAAGTGGCAAGGATTCCTAGCTCTCGCTGCTAGGCCCTCATCCGCTACCACCCACCTACCCTCAGAGCTATTCAACATATTCAGATCTAAATGCTATTCAAGATTTCACATCTACTTCATTTCCAATCATACTCTCCAATGATTTATGTAGAAGTGAAAAATCAAAGAGCCCATCTTCATGAAAAAAGAAGCGCGTCTAAGACTATTTTTCAAGATAAATCGTTCTATTGGTTATAAAATTAAATTAGACAATCAAGATGTGATGAATAATATTTAAAAAAGGCTTGAGATACTCATATTGTGCCGTTAAAAATTATGAATGGTCATTTCTATATTTTGGTCGATTTTAGAATGCATGTTTGAAAGTGAACAGTATCCCTTATCACTGTAGACAATTTTATATTCTCATTGAAAGGGAATTTATTTTAATAAAATATACTTTCTCAGGTATCATCTTATACGCAGATGAAACTCTAGACAAAACATCACGAGAAATGTCTGTAAGCATGAAGAACTATAGATTTAATGACATTGGTTTGGAACTGCTTCATTTTCCGCCTGTTGGTAAATGTTGAAGTGAGGTTTGTTCAATAATTCCAGGACTGAGGATGTAAAAACCCACGTTTGTTTCTATACGGATATATTTTGACTGTGGTATACGAGGGTAAGATGAAAAGTTGTCGGCTTGACAATGAAAGACTCTTATTTTTAGTTTGAAATATTTTATTTTCCTACGTAATATCCCTTGATTTAAACCCACTTGGTCCAGTGCTTCTCCAAAATCAGTATTCTTTCTTGGAAATGAGAGGCTGTTAAAATATTCATCTACAGCCCTCTCAATTTATTCATTGTACTGAAGCCAGGCACTTTTCCGAAACAAATTTCTTTAAGTTTGGGAAGAGATAGAAGTCTGAGGGTGCCAAATCAGGAAAGTAGGGAGGATGGCCGAGAAAATCGTGCCTTAAACCTTGTAGTTTTCGCATTTACAAAACGCCTTTGTGAGCAGTTGCGTTTTCCTAATGAAAAATGCGTTTTTTTCTTTCTCAAGCCAAGCATCTTCTCGTGAATTTTGAAATCCAGCTGGTCAAGAAGGTTAGAGTAATAATAATCTGTAATAGTTCTGTCTTTTTCAAGGTAATAATTTAACAGGATTCCTTTGACATCCCAAAACACACTGACCTTTCCGGCTGATACGATAGACTTCGCTTTCTTTGGTGCTGAACCACCGGCTCCACCCACTGCTTTCGACTGCTGTTTGGTTTCTGTCGTGTAGTGGTGGACCCATGTCTCATCCATGGTGACAAATCGCCGCACAAAATCTTTTAAATCGGTCCAAACTTTTCTGCGAATATCATTTGCGCATTTGCTTTTGATCTGAAATCGGCAAATGCGGCCCACCTTGCGCAGAACTTTCTCATGCTCAATTCTTTGTGCAAGATGTTCCGCCCTCTTTCTTCCGATATTCCCACGGCCTCAGTCATCTATCTCACAAAACTTTACTCGCCTATGCTCCAAAACGATATTGTGTACCTTTTAAATAGCTTCCTGTGTGGTTGCATTTTTGGATGTCTTTTACGTGGGTCATCGTCGAGCGACGTGTGGCCACGTTTAAATTCAGCGCGCTGCCTACCTTTTAACGGTTGTAATTGAAGGAGCATAGAGAGCTCCCATAAACATTTTTCAATTTCGGATGAATTTCTTTTGGGGTTATTCCATCCAACACGAAGAATTTAATAACTGAACGATATTCAAATTTATCCATTTTAACAAATAGATCGCGAAAGTGAAGAAATAGTTAGAACTTGCAGAAAATGCGAACTAAATAAGCATGAAGTAAAACAAGAATGTGTCCACAAATGGGAACCAGTTCCTGGTATTGCATACATATGGATTAGAGTGGTCTTTCTATGAATAACCTTGTTTTGATAGTTGTGGACAGTTAGTATTATAATGGACAGAAATCATAATCCTCCTCCTACGGGCTCTCCGTATCTCCCGATCTCCCGCTATCCGTGATTACATAGAGGATGGCTTGTGACCGGGCCCCAAGAACCTTCCACAGGCTAGTCCTTGGTACCCCCTGATTATTTATTTCCCCGGTAACCATCCATTTCTCAGAGGCTTCCCTCATCTTCCACCTGAAGAGACGCCCGACGCGGGAAAAATTTATAAGTCTACCACAACTCACAAAATGTTATCAAAATTCTAAGTAGAATTTTCTCAAATTATTAATTCCGGAGCAAATAATAAGAGATAGCAGCTCACAATTTGTTTAGAATGAAAATATTTTTTCTTTTAAAATCAAGTTTCAAAAAAAAAAAACAACAACTTCGATCTGTTCCAATTTTCTGACTACAAATGGCCTGGTCGAACGTTGTACTCCAACTATAAAACCAACCTTGCACACAATATTATAAGTGAGAGCCCATAGAAAATCATTTCCTATTCTCCAACAAAACAGTGCCACATTCGAGCACGAAGCCAGAGCCAGACTTTTTTTTTTAATTACCGAGAAGAGCAAATAGAACCTCTCACAATAAAATTTCGAGGAACAACTTGAATTGAAAAAAAAAAAATTCCAAGAGTTTTGGAAGTTGACGAAATTATTTTAGTCAGTGGTTACATGTATAAATAGATGTAAATTAGGGTGTCAAACCTGAATAGCTTGATATGGTGTCTACTGAGAAGAGTAGAGCTCATCAATAGATATTTGAAATCCATATGATTAGGTGAAGTAGAATGCGTCTGCTTTTGTCATTAAGACTGAGAGCACTACTCAGTAAGAAGACCGACTTAGCTCTAATATGAAATGGCCGCCTCTAACATGAGGAACAGACGCCATGTGCTGCCGCTCCTAACATGGAGTACAAACTCTGCTCATCCTGTATCCCTGGATTAGGAGCACTTACAGGGTACTATCAGCAAGCAAGATGGGCCCAGTTTTTTTTTTTAGCAAACGTTAATTGCTCTCCCTACTCCTTTTTTTCATCCTGGCTTGGAACCGGCAGAAGCGGAGTTATATAGCTATATTACTTTATTGTTCGATTCTGCTTATATATACGACATTAAGACTGTAGAATTACACATAAATACTACATCGAGTAATGCCTTTCTGCAAACAATATAGACAAGACCAGTTAGGCATTTATCGATTTAAATATTTATATGTAATTCTACAGTCCTAAAAGCTTATGGTCATAGTTTACTTAAATTCCATAACTAAGATTCCATTCTCTTCATTATTGTATAAGCAAAATCGAACAATGCAGTATTAGAACCCTACAAAGCGGTTTGGTGGATTAAATTTGCGAAACCGCTGTGAGATTCACCACTGATGAGCCAAAACCTCCAAATATTTTTCATCGCAGTAAGGATAGTTGAGGTTTGTTTTATTTGCAAAAAATACATTCTTGATTCAATATTTTATTTCTTATATATAGATGGTCCAGTATTGCCTTATAATTAATTCAAAATTTGTCTCAAATTTTTAAATCTTGTGTTGTGACTTCTTCATTGATCTGAGGCGTGTTCTAGACAATATGATTTAGAAAAGAATATTTTCACGGGGTACGCCGAAAGAAGCCGGCAATTAATAAATAAAAATAATGATTAAAAAACAATCTAAAACAAATATTGTTTTCAATATATAAAGTAGATAAAAAATATTAAATGATAATTTGAGGAAAGATTTAGAAAAGGAAGAGTAGGGGTAGAGATAGCATGGATGGAAAGAGTAAACAACGCTAGAATTCAAGAGGTAGTCATATCAATTCATATAATGGATACATTATTTGAAGACATTTATTCAAAAGGAGATGGATCTTTGCATATATAAAACTTTTGAAATTAATACAAAAGATATTCATAGTTAAATTATTAGAGATATATTTATTAAAAATAAAGGTTTTGATGAATTGGCCCCTCTCGCTAATATTAAAAAATATATTTGGAAAATATAATTTTCAATTTCACACATATAATTATTTTTAAAATTCCTCTTTCTATATAAATTAATCTTTTCCATATATTTCTTTCTCTCTCTCACTGATGATAAATGAAAATAACTTTTCATTTTTGGACAAAATTTATTATTATTTTAAAAATGTAATTTGGGACTATAAATATTTGAGCCGTTTCATATATGTATATATATGCTTTTTTATTTTCCAATGATTTCTATTATAAAAATATTAATGTAAACAACAGACAATTTGGGTTTCTCTTTTTAACAAAACATAGAATATATTACGATATTTATAAAATCATCATTATACTTTAAAGTCCTGGGAACTAGGCGACCAGAAGACTATTTATTATCCTGGCAGAGGCAACAATAACTGAATAAAGATGCTCATTTAATCTCCAAAACGTATTCCTAATAAATTCACCAAGAACATTTAAATATTCGTTTATTTTAAACAGAAATGATGGATTAGACGTCTCCACGGCCCATTTTCTTGGCAAACGACTAAGGAAGAATATATCGACTACCAATTTTCAAGGATTAGAAAGAATTTCACTGAGGAGGCCAAAGTTAACGCATTTTATTACAATCTTTATACATTTAATTTACAATTCGTTCATATTACAATATTTGGGCAACATAAAAAAAAAACAAATTTATAATAAATGTGTTATACATCTTGATATTACTTCAAACATACAATGTGTTGTAATATTTCAAATAATTTTATTTAAACAAATGAACAATAAAAATATAGATAAAGAATAATATTCATTTATTAACGAGTACGAGTGTATTTTATTTTTGTTAAATATCTCTCTAATATATATTCAAACACATTTTAAATTGCAGAATTGTATCTATTTGGATATTGTTCTAGATTTTGATTAAGACCTGGTTTTGCAAATTTTTAATTTTATTTTTCAATCTCTTTAAAAATGTGTGGTCGTTATGTGAAAAATAATGTATTGAATTATTATTCTATAAAATTATCTTTACAAATAATGAATAAAACATAGATACTTTCGAATACTAACTTAAATAAGATTTTAAAATAAAATTTAAAATGCTTAATATTACTTGAGATTGTTTTAGCTACGCCTTTTGATATCTAATTAAATATATTGTTATACACATTCACTAAAAAAAAAAAAAAAGAATGTATATTGAACAAAAATATAAATAAAATATTTAATATAGCAAAATTATTTATAAACACAGTGAAAAACCTTTATTCTAAAAAAATATACTTTTCAAAAATAAAAAAGTAAGAATGATATTTTTAAAATATTAAAAATAGATAATTTAAAAATTATATTTTACTTAACAATCTGAAAATAATCTTTTAACAAGCACAAAATAATTAAATATGTAAACATGCCTAAAATATAATAAAATAAGATTTTATTTTTATTTACATTTTTAAAAATTCTTTGCAAGTTGTAGAGGCCTATATTTTATTAATGTTTTCATATATATTTGCAATTTTTTTGTTCAAAATAAAATATAACTAAAAATATTTTTCCTCCTTCTCTCTATTAAAATAACAACATAGAATGAGACAAGGTATATTATGTTCCTCGAGGAATTTGTAACACTCAAATTGTAAATGATAGCTTCATCTTAAATTCATGAGATACATGATGCTTACATAAAATTTGAAAATGCTTTTGACAATGACCTATAATTTAAAGTAAACGATTTAAAAAATACTAGGTAAACTCACTATGTGGAGGATGCACAAAAGAAAATTCTCTCTTTGTATATAATAGGGATTTTATAAACATGATATTAATATATATTACGTTATGCATTTTTAAATAAGTCCATCATTGTAAATAAACGAAATTATTTTTATTCATCAAAAGGTGTAATAAATTTTAAAAATTAAAACAACTTTAATTAAAATAATATATTTACACTCATAATAAAATATGCCAATATACATTATTTATATTAGGTATAACAGTCTACGTTTCTATGTTATATATATTGTATTGATAATAATATAAAAAATGTGAAAAACAAAAATTTGATTCGATTTTAATCATATAATCTGCTTTAAATAAATATATTATTTTTATATATTGCATCTGTATATATTTTAAATTTGTAAAAAAATAATAGCAACGATAGTCTGAGCTCTGATTTTGTTTTTAGATATAAATATTTTAAATTCAACATGACCATTTTAATTAAAATAAGACTTCAATTTTCTCCGATCAATTAGCCAAAATATTTCAAGAGAGATGTTTTATTTTAATTTACTTTCAGAAATAATTTTTTTAAGTTTTAGATAAAAAGTAAATTTTGGAGGACATTAATTTTTTATGAGTGCCGGGAGAAAGATCAAAAACATTTTTGTTTATAAAACTGTTTATTAGTCCGATAAAAATACTTTTGGTAATTTTTAATATTTAGAAATATCAATTAATCACAAGACGATGTCCAATTTCCATTTTTACCCATTTCAGAATAAACTTAGAAAATTGGAAGTTGGATAAATGGAATGTCTTTACTTCGATCTTTAAAGCATTGAGGATCAATGTCTTAATTTTCTCACAGAAGGTTGTTTATTTTGGAGCAGAATACTTTTAAAAAATCGATTAACAGACGCCGAATTAATTGACTGCTGATTTAAATAACAAGCGAACCATTCTCCAAGGGTGTCAGACGATTGTCTCCTGCGGTAAGGATTCAGAGAAAAACATACACAAAGAAATTAAAATATATATATTTACACTAGAATAAATAAATATACTTTTATATTGAATAAAGTTTTAAGAATGATTGTTTGCTTTTAGCTATAAATCAATACTTTGAGAGAACGCATTCTTATTTTTATTCACATACAATATTTAAAATATAATTTTTAAAAATAAATGATATATTATATATAGAGATTAAAAATCACATATATAGTTTTAAAATAATTAAAATTATGAAAATATATTGTTTGGACAAAATAGTATGAATTGCCTTTATTTTGAAATATTAAAATAATTTCTTTACCCCATTTTTTATTTAGCGAATTCCAACCGAATCTGGTAATTCGGAATGATATTTAACATTTTACAATATATTTGCCGAATTAATTATACTTATTTTGATGACAAATGCATCTACACACATTAGAAATAAAACCAGTAAACTACTGACGTCACCAGGATAAATATAAATTAACGTTCAACCTCATAAATTTATGGAGTGAATCTTGCCAAATACATTTTCTTTAAAATATTCAAGTAGGGTTAATGACACATGTACGAATTTCGGGCTGAAATGGATCTTGTCAGAGTTTTGCAGGTTGTACATAATCGGCCCGTTAGGGTAATCCAGAGATATCTTAAAATTAAGTGAGAAGGTATTTGACTAATATGGGTAAATGTGCCAAGATATGTTCTGAGAAGAATGAATAAACAATAGAAACATCAAATAAAGGCTTTATCATGAGACTGAAGGTCATTCCAAAGATAACTACAGGCCACTTATTAATCAAGAAAACTCCCGACCACTTGGGGATTCATTGGTATCAGTCGATCTCCCAGGCCTAGAGAGGCCTTGGAAGTCTCAGTTTCTCTGTAGAACGGGAAACATAAGAACAAAGGCGAAAAATGTATTTTTACTTTGCTATTGTTAAAACATGAGCATTCGAAAGTCTCGGCTTTTCACCGAGAGTCACACTTATTAAAGAGCCAAGTTTAACCTTATTGAAGAGACGAGAGTCACACTTATTGAAGAATCGAAAGTCACACTTATTGAGAGCCGAGAGTCACGCCTATTTATATCGAGTCCCAGAATGTTTCAATCAATTTAGAGTAGAAATGTTCTTAATATTATTCTAATGCTTATAATTAAAACTGTGAATTACACATATTCTCGAACAGCTCTCGAAAACAAGCTTATTACAAGAAATAAATGTTAATTTTAAACAGAGAATTTGAGGTAGAAATATTGTAGTTCCTACACCTGAATATAGAAAACGTGGAGCATTTTACCGATCTTAATTTCAATAGGCGTAGTTCAAATTTTATATCGAATTTCCGTAATCAAGCGAACGTATTCGAATATCGAATAAACCAAAATCACACTCGACAATTGAAAACTTGTCAATATTTAGGTAAACGCTTGTTTCGATAAACAGGATTACGAACTTTCAAGCTTGAAATTTTTACTCTAGGTCTTTCTATTATATAAAATACCTCATATTAGGGAGGTAAGAAAATCTTTTTGGCTTGAAGGTTCGCTCGATTTTATCGAAATGAAGAAGCAAATCATTATAAACTTAGAGAAGAGGAGTTTTAGTGTTTTATGTTGGAGTCCTTAAAAAAAGGTCCGAAATGGATCACTGCCTAAAGGATCACAGTCCACCCCGGGGGACCCTGAGCTGCCCCCGGCTGGCAGGGCGTTGGTGGTGGCCCAATCGATGGACTCTCCACAGAAATAATAGATGACGCTGAGATAGAAAAAGGGCGGAGGAATCAATTAGAAATTCCGGTTAATTACATGATTAAATATTGAGGAATGATAGCAGAGTCCGGAGATAATTCTGTTAGCACTCGGGCCCAGGCCCGAGCTCCCCCAATATCCCCGCATATTGAAATTGATGCCGAGGACGTATTTACATAACCAATAATCTGACCCCCACCCGTCGATTTAAATATATATTGCCACAGGTAAGTTGCCCTAATCAAAATATGGAGTTCAATGGAGCGCTGCGTATAACCGCTCTATAAATGATTTGGTTAAGAACTAAAAGAATCGTGCCTGATCATAATATAAACTGCTGAGGAATTGGTGGGGAATAGAGGCGTCGGTTTTATGTGTAGTTTAGTGAAATATTATATAATCTGATATTTTTATAAAAACTGGGATAATATTGAGATTCTAACAGAACTTGGTGTGAAGAGGTTGGGCCACATAGGGGGGATTCTAAAAGAACTTGGAATAGAGAGATGGGGAGATGGAGGGGATTTCAATAGAACTTGGAATTGATAGATGAGGATAAGGAAGGAATTCTGACAGAACTCGAGGACAGAGATGAGGAGATGGAGGGGTTTCTAACAGAACTTGGAATTTATAGATGGGGAATTGGAGGGGATTCTAACAGAACTTGGAATTGAGAGATGGGAATATGGAAGGAATTCTGACAGAACTCGGGGACAGAGATGGGGAGAAGGAGGGGATCCTAACAGAACCAGGAATTGAGAGATAGGGAGATGGAGGGGATTCTAACAGAACTAGGAATTGAAAGATGGGGAGATGGAGGGGATTCCAACAGAACTTGGAATTGAGAGATGGGGAGATGGAGAGGATTCTAACATAACTTGGAATTGAGAGATGGGGAGTTGGAGGGGATTCTAACAGAACTTGGAATTGAAAGATGGGGAGATGGAGGGGATTCCAACAGAACTTGGAATTGAGAGATGGGGAGATGGAGAGGATTCTAACAGAACTTGGAATTGAGAGATGGGGAGTTGGAGGGGATTCTAACAGAACTTGGAATTGAGAGATGGGGAGTTGGAGGGGATTCTAACAGAATAGTGAATTGAAAGATGGGAATAAGGAAGGGATTCTGAAAGAACTTGGAATTGAGAGATGGGGATATGGAAGGAATTCTAACAGAACTTGGAATTGAGAGATGGGGAGTTGGAGGGGATTCTAACAGAATAGTGAATTGAAAGATGGGAATAAGGAAGGGATTCTGAAAGAACTTGAAATTGAAAGATGGGGAGATGGAGGGGATTCCAACAGAACTTGGAATTGAGAGATGGGGAGATGGAGAGGATTCTAACAGAACTTGGAATTGAGAGATGGGGAGTTGGAGGGGATTCTAACAGAACTTGGAATTGAGAGATGGGGAGTTGGAGGGGATTCTAACAGAATAGTGAATTGAAAGATGGGAATAAGGAAGGGATTCTGAAAGAACTTGGAATTGAGAGATGGGGATATGGAAGGAATTCTAACAGAACTTGGAATTGAGAGATGGGGAGTTGGAGGGGATTCTAACAGAATAGTGAATTGAAAGATGGGAATAAGGAGGAGATACTGAAAGAACTTGAAATTGAGAGATGGGGAGATGGGGGGGATATTAACAGAACTTGGAATATAGAGATGGGGAGATGGAGGGGATATTAACAGAACTTGGAATAGAGAGATGAGGAGTTGGAGGGGATTCTAACAGAACTTGGAATTGAAAGATGGGGAGATGGAGGGGATATTAACAGAACTTGGAATATAGAGATGGGGAGATGGAGGGGATATTAACAGAACTTGAAATAGAGAGATGAGGAGTTGGAGGAGATTCTAACAGAACTTGGAATTGA
Organism: Cordylochernes scorpioides; assembly: GCA_030710605.1. Lineage (NCBI taxonomy): Eukaryota > Metazoa > Arthropoda > Arachnida > Pseudoscorpiones > Chernetidae > Cordylochernes > Cordylochernes scorpioides. The sequence goes on along the minus strand of CP092865.1, from coordinate 170,968,207 downwards.
GAGATGGGGAGATGGAGGGGATTCTAGCAAAACAATCAATGAAGAGAAAAAATAGTACAAAAGTGAAATTTTACTGGGATCAGGTGGATCCTTTCTTTATTTATTGAAGTGTTTTATACTTAGTGTTTATAATAAACCATTATATAAGCACCATATGAAAAGGAACATATTGGAGTCTAGTCACCATTACATCGTAGAGTTTCTCCTATAAATAAAATATGATCATTAACTTGATAGCATGTTTGAAGTAAATGGATGTGCAGATATCAGGACATCAACTCTCTCTCAGCTGCAAGAAATTCATGAAGGGAACTCTCACTTTATATGAAATATATTGTCACAGAATAAATAATCTGTGGTAGCCTACTCTGCAAATCATCATCAATATCATCATCCTGAAGTCAGCATTTTATATGTAAATAGTTTGTTTATATTTCTCGGTTGTATTGAGCCATCTGGAAAATTTGGGTAAATACTTACAGTGTTAAAATGAATTTGTTTTATGATTGCGCGCGCGCGCCGTTCTGGTCTCGCTTATAATCTTAATATGGAACCCTCGAATACTGACATGGAGCCAAAAACCCAAGACGGCGCAACAAAATTTATCATTCAAATTAATGAAAATTCGAAACTATTATAGACGCGTATGATTATTTTTAAAAATAAACAATTTATTCTGCTCTTACTGCTATTTTCATAACAGATGACGCGCTAATGCATCATTCAAATTGATATAAATAACTAAGACATCATATTCATATTCCTAATTTAACTCACACAAATATAGAACAGGAAAATATGCAAATATAAAACACAGAAAACAAAAATCTCGCACCTTTTCCAACCAATGTGGCCGGGAATAAAAAATTCAAAACTAGAGAGACATCCGTAACCCCAAAACGTTTACTTTTAGATCCGCATTTTAAACAAAGAACAAAAGTCAATGGCACTCTATACCATCAATCAGATGACAAACGCCAGGCGTATTTGCATCCTGACAACAAATAGGGCCATTTGGATGGGGCTAGACAATCCAGTACTGTATGACGGGACAAACTGCGCGACGCCCCATTGCTTCCTACTTAATTGACGTCGTTTGGTGTTGCTTCAGTTTCTGGTCAAATTGTAATAATCTGGTCACAGAGTAATGCGCATTATTAGTTATAACTCAAAATATAAATCGAAATAGGTTATTATTATTTTTTTATTTTTAGAAAACATTTTTAAAGGGAATAATAAATAATGATGCATATTTGTCTTTATTAACTCTAGGCTACGAAAAAACTTGATTTTATTTTATTCTTTGCTAATTATTTCATTAAAAAATAAAATTATGAAATAAATAATGACAAAATATTTTTGAATTCAGAATTGTGAGCATTTTCTATTCTTTAATCTCTCAAGGATGTTAACATTAATATTTAATTATATATGCTACACTGAAGGGTAGAATCTCAGAAATGGTATTTAACCAAACTATGGACATGAGCTTTTATGACAGTAGAATTACATTTAAATATTTGCATCGAGCAATCCTTTTCCGCAAACAATAAGGACAATTATATTGCGGAAGAGCAATACTCGATGCAGATATTTATATGTAATTCTATTGTCATAAAAGCTTATGTCTATAGTTTGCTTAAATGCCATTTCTAAGATTCCACCCTTCAGTGTAGCATATAAAAGCTGAATGATCCAATACAGTATTAGATTTATATTTAATATTTGTTAATTTAGTTTTATTAATTCTATTTTTCAGTGATAAATAAATGTAAGTCTTAAATATAGGATGTATATTTTTTTTACTCTGTGGTTGCAATGATCCCCACATTGAAAATACTCAATAACGAAGATGAAGAGAATGAGGTTGTTTTGGTTAGAGTTTATCAGTATATAAAGTGGGAAAAAGACAATAATAATTATAAATGATACCTCATTATAGAAAATATGTAAAAAAGGTTAGTTGAGTTTTCACTGTATATAGAAACTTGATTTATTTTATCAACAAAAGTATTCTGGTATCCAACAAAAGGTTATTGTATCATGTGTGGAAAAAGAAATTTTCAACCGAACAATGCATATACAAAGCAGATAGCGTAGAAGCTCCCATGATATGTATCCTAAGACATATATTTGTCCCCTTTCTGATCAACATAGACTCTAAAACGCCATATATTGACCGTGTCAGAAAAATGGCTGATTCAGGCCGATGACAAAGCCACAACACCAGCTTTGGCAAACTGGGAAAGCTTATCTGCAGATCATGGTTTCGGGCTAATGGCCCTCGTCACTCCAGAGTTAGCCTTGATTTCACGATATCCACAAGGGATTCATGAGATCTTCAGAAACTGTCAAAGAGAGGTTCATCTGGCAAAGTGGCTAGGATAATATATGCCGAAATATAGATGGAAAATTTGCCGGGAGGATATTTTGATCTTTAACAATAATGGTCACATCTTTTGGCAAAATAGGAGCAAAACCTATGTGTCCTCTATCTCCTGGTTTCTCCTTGTAGGTTGAGTTATGTCAAGTCCTTTGATTTTCCAAAGGTGAATGGTTATAGAAAGAGGTAGCGGTCACTTTCAACAGATGGGTCACTCATGGGAGGTTCTACTGTATTGAGACAAACTACGTGGGAATATGGACAATTCCATTCGTTCGTTATTTTTATGAAGAAAACAAAAAATAAAGCGGTGAAGTCGTCAAAATATAGAAAGAACGAAGGCTTGTAACGGATCACCGTTCTGTGACGGAGGTAGTTATTGCTTGACGCACTGATATGTGGATCCAGGCGGCCGGGTTACGGCGAGGCTACCGGGCCAGGAGGGGGAGCAGCAGAAGGGGTAGGAGCAGGGAGGGCCGCGCTGCCCGCTGGGAGGCGACGTGGAAGCCCGCCTGTAGCCCCGGGGCCGCCTCCAACAGCGCCACGGCAGAGTCCGACAGCACCGTGTACACCGTGGAGGTACACTTGAGGCGCAGCTGCTCGTCCTGCAGGAAGTGGTCGGGGGTCAGGGCCAGATGTAGGCCCAACACTGAGCGGAGCGATCCGTCGGCTAGTCGCTGCGGGGGGTAGGGCAACGTGGTCTCCTCCTGGACACCATTTAGGGATTGGTAGTACACGTTAGTATTATGTGTCTTTTAAAATATACATATTTCTATTTTATCGATTAAGAGAGCTAGAAAGAAGACCCAGTTATCGTTGTTGCTGGCTGACATCAGCTCTACCAACGGTTTGGCATAAAGATTGCTGACCATGTGTAAATAAGTTTGTCACCAAGAGGCTGTCAACAACCAGCCATGTGTAAAAAAGGTTGTCACTCCAAGGTTATCGACAGGTTGTAAAGAATCTTACCTCGAGGTTGTTAACGAACCAGCTAAGCTGCGACAGCCGGTCTGAGCGCGGCGACGTACAGTTCAGCCTCAGGATGGAGCTGGCATTCAGCCAGGGCCCCACGTTCTGAATGGAGGGGCCTTCCTGGCCGGGGGCCTTGTGGCTGACTGGACAATACATTCATTGAGCGACAATCTCTACAAGTCTGTAGTCAATAAATTATATACCAAATACTACTATAAAGCACGAATTTTTCAAATAAAACAAACCTCTTTCCGTCCTTACCATGATGAAAAATATTGGAAGGACCTGGGGTTAATGAGAAAAAGGCATTTTCGTGCGCTTAATAGTTTCGTCTCCTATATCCGTTATTGCCTTATGTTAAAAATATATATAATTTACTGTTATTAATTGGCATCGTGCTCTAAAGTCAAATTCCAAAATACATTTAATCCAACTTGATACCGAGAAATCACTTCTAAGCTTTAATTTACAGTTAGCTTTTCTTAAGAGCTAAATATATAAACAGAGATATTGGGGGGTAAATAATTAATGAATAAATAGTAAATAATTTCCTAATTTCAAGGTAACAGTAATCATAAATTATAAAAAAACAACAAAGCCTTTATTAGGAACACTTGTCCCATACAGGATTATCCTAGATGAGTAAACAGAAGCAATATCTATCTACAGAAAGTGAAGAAAAAAAAACAATCTTTCCTTAAGTTGAGTCCCTATTCTGTGTTACGTCTTTTGACTACGCTGTTCTCAAGGATTTGTGAAAAGCCAATGCATTGGTCCTGCTTTTCACTACTTTTCGAACTCGAAAATAATACACTTTGGTTAGTAGCCCGTAAAACCATATTCTATCTCTACTTTTGCCGGTAAAATATATGAAGAATTGTTTTTATAAGAAATATTTTGGAGGAGAATTACTCTCTGATCCTCCAAGATGTTTAGTGGGGAAAGTCCTGGATAAATTCACTATTAAACATAGTATACTAAATTATAAATGAAATACCATTCCCTGGAAGAAACTCTTTACTCGGCGAATTGTCTTTTATTTATAAAAATTCAACCGAAGGGATTATAATATTAACAAGTAATCATAAATCCTTATAATAACTTGGATAATTTTACTTGGAACAAATAAATTTAATGGTAATTTGTTTCTTTTCAATAATATCATCGAATATTATCTCTACAGACCTTACTGCAATGATATGAGTTATTGAATGAGAGGGCTTGACTTATCAGTAGTGAACCCTATCGACGGTTTCGCCAAATACCCGAGAGGGTTCACTACTGATGAGTCAAGCCCTCTCATTCAATAACTTATATCATTGCAGTAAGATCTGTAGAGATAATATTTGATGATATTATTGAAAAGAAATACATTGCAGGTAAATTTATTTGTTACAAAATGTATCGATAGATGACAATTGAATTTATAAATTTAATTTTACATGTGGAAAAAGGCGTGGGCCATGTGTTTGAACCATTTAGAGCAAAATCAACGAGTTTATTATATGGTTCAAGCTTCTATCAACTCACAACTTCACGGTGTATCTGTTCCGCAATATTCCATCCATGCTTCTACCCATATCTACCGTTTTAACAGCTCTTTAACTCCACTAGGGGAATCCTCAAGAAATATAAAACATATTTTTACCAAACTCTATGAATCAAAATTAATTTATTCTACGATGAAAAAAATTCAGTAAATTCAAAAATAAGTACACTCGTATCTAGCGCAGCTAGCAAATGTAATGAAAGCATTTAAACTGGGTACTGGGTAGATACGTAGGGAATTATATAGAATTCAATAATTGGAATTTAGATTTTGACTAATTCAAGTGTTGTATAATATCATCCCAAACGTTCGTAAACATATTATGATTTATATTTTGCAAGTGTTTAGGAACTTTTGGGACAACCTTGTAATTCTGAAACTTGGCCTACCTGCTGATTGGCCACCCTTGATATAGAACATCAGAGATTAAATTATCCTTCTATAAGAATTCTGTTATAATTTTACCCAAGGTTACCAATTTTACCAAGGTTGTCACAAAAGTTCGTGAATACTTGCAAAATATAAATCATAATATGTTTACGAACTTGTGGGACAACCTTGTAGATTCTATTATTTTTAATAGGATTTATTGTCCTTGACGTTAGGGCGACTCTCTGTCACCCTTTTCGAAACATGGAAAATTGAATATCGAAGTATTGTCTTTTGAAAAGGGCGACAGTTTCGGCGAAACGTCAAAGACAATGAACTTTAAATAAAAAAGTTGATGGAATCTACAACTTAAATTGATACGGATTATCATTAATAACTCTAAACCGAGCTTCTATTCTGACTATAAAAATCCAGCAATGTGTTGAAATATCATGTTGAGGCTAAATTCGATCTAAAGACAGCGTGTATTGTAGTGTTCTGTCATGTCCACCGAGTTAATGCTGCTCATCCCATCATAACAGATGTCAGGATTCTTCTTTCTTATCTCCACTCAATCATATCAGGGTATCAAGCTTGTAGAGCTTGAGACTTTTGCTGGGGATGAGTAGAGCTCATCAATGGATGAGTCAATACAGTCAATGATGTGGTTTGGAGTTTCGGGTTGAGAATTGCACTTAGTACATAGTAGGAAAACCTTGCAACTATTCTGGAAAGTCATTATCTGTAGATGACCAGACCTAAGTCTGGAAATCAAAGACTGTGTTCTCTTCGGAGGACAGAATTGGTGCTTGTCCCTCCTGCTCTGTACCAGTCATGTGCAGCAGTAGATTTCCATTTCTGCAGGCATTGGGTCTTGATGGTACGGAGGAGGTCCATTTCGTCTAGTTGGGTGGTAGATAGTTGTCAAGCTAATGCATATTATTAATTTTGTTATAAAAAAGGACTTTTACTTGCTGTTTACGGAAGAGCAATGGTCGAAGTAAATTATATATTTATGATTATATATATTTCTACCTTCCTCAAAGCTAATGTCCAAATTTCATTTAAAATACCTTTTCCAATAAGTCAGCTTCAGTATCGGTATAAAAGGTAAAACAGCCCAATGTACAATATTATAGCGGTAGTAGTAATGTCATTTTATTATCGATCGAACGTTGTGACCCACTGTATGCATTACATCCCAAACACAATGCGACGCCAGCCATCTCTTTCTTGAGCTCAATGTACCATCTCGGCAACCGTTAAGCCAGTGAGTTCCTTTAATTGGTCCACGAAGCGTGTCGGCAGGCGTTATAGCGGTAGGGTAGATTAAACCGTAGAAACCGCTGAGAGGGTTTACCACTGATGAACCATGTCCTTCCATCAATTTATTATTGCAGTAAGGGAAGTAGAAAACTATTTTATTTCAAAAATAATCATACGTGTCAAAAATAGTTAAACTTTTACACATCCCATATGTAATATGCAATCGTCCAATCACTCCGTTTATGTGGAGCGAACCCCCAGAGCTATAATAGTGATAATATAGATTTGCATAGCTTATCAAGTTATGGTTCTACTATAGCATAACACATTTTTTATGGAAGGTTTAACTTTTTAGAATCTGAGCCACTGTTTATCTGTTGAGCATACCTTATGTATAACTATGAAAATTCGAAACCATTTTAGACGCGTATGATTCTTTTAAAAATTAAGCAATTTCTACTGTCCTTACTGCAATTAAAAAAATAATGGGAGGGTCCGGCTCATTAGTGATGAACCTTCCCAGCGGTTTTGCGAGTTTAACTATGTTAATTAATTGCGATGTGTTAATGCGAGCGATTGTTGTCCAGAAATATTCGAATAAACAAAATTTTGGGTGAAGAGTTTCTTTATTTTGAGGTGTTGCAAACATTCGAGCAAATTTTGCTCTTCAACATGAAAATCTAAAAACAAATGAAGAGAGATGTTATCAGACGTGGATAAGACTATTTTTTTATATGTTTTTCAACAAGACTCAGCAACATCTAATACAGACAGAACAGCCCGAGAATGGATGGCCGAGAATCTTCATGACCATGTCACGCCTAACGTTTGGCCCCCAGCTCACCAGATGTCAATCCGCTGGACTATTACGTGTGGGGCGTAGTTTAGAGGAACTCCAATAGTTATTCCTACAACACAGCTCTCAGAGCTGCTATAATTGATTCAATAGAAAACATTCCAAAGACTCATTACTGCCTGCAGTAGGTTTCGACAGCGTATAGAATTTGTTATTGACCCTGATGGCGGGTTCATTGAATGATGTTGTCTTTTAGGTATGATGTGTCCATCTATATAAAACTTTAATATGTAATAAATGCTCTTTTTCCTTTGTCTATTCATTTTTCCCATGAACATCATTTTGTTCTCAAATATCTGCCGCACCCTGTCCAACAACGTCCAAATCAAACAAAACAAGCTCTTTCTAGAACTTTAAGTATCTACAATGAAGATAAAAGAGGTATAAATGGAAGAAACGAGCTAACACACACCCTAGTTTGAACCTACTAATTGAATAGATGAATATATTTTCTTTAATTTTTTTTATCATGAAATAACTGGAGGAACAAAGAATGTACGTAAAATATACAATTCTCGCAATTTTCTTTGTAAAAAAAGCCTGATTCTCATACATATCAATGGATAGAAACTTCTAGGGAAGGTCAGTTCCTAGATTGGTGATCTGCCATGTCAAAATATCCTGAAAGTATCAATAAATATCATTTAATTTTATTCAAAAGATTAGCTTATCAGAGATCACAACTTGAAAAATATACAATTTTATATAGTTATTGTTAAAATACAATTTGTGTCATCCACTAATTCGAGATTGACGCCAACTGAAAGTTTTGGAGATTATCATAAAACTGAAATTAAGAACAAGCGACGACTTTGAAAGATTCCCAGCATCCAAAATGTTAGTAGGTGACAAACATCTACAACGTCTAAGATGTCATCTAATTAAACATATGGAAACATTCACAATAGCAATATAGGCGTCAAGTGACGATATGTAAACATTCACAACACCAAGATGTGAAGATATGGAAACGTCCTCAAAGCCAGGAACGACGTCAAGTGACTCATGGCACAGAGAATGACGTTAAGCTCCAGACCAAAGTGAATAAGCCGACATGGCACCCCACGACAAAGGAAGTGACGTGTGATTTGTGGCGGACAGCTGTAGACGGGCTCCGCCTAGGGCCGAGGAACTGTAATTGGCTTTTTGCCCGCTCAGTGATCGCAGATTATTTTTTTAATCTTCAGCTAATTAGCTAGATAATTAGGGGTGTAAATTAATTAGAGATCCGACAACACCCCGATGCTCGCCCGCTCGTCTGCGTGTTTTTTAACGGGGCCCGGCACAAAGGAGCCGCCAGCAGTCTCATTAGGGAAGTTAATTGATTGGTGAGGCTGAAGTAGGCACGAGCTAGGATGGTAGGTCGTTGGGGTAGTAACCAGCTAGAACAGTAGGTCTTTGGGGTAGTAACCAGCTAGAACAGTAGGCCATAGGGCTAGGCATGAGTTAGAACGGTAGACCTATGGATTAAACACGTGTTAGAACAGTAGGCCATAGGTTTAAGCATGAGTTAGAACGGTAGACCTCTGGATTAAACACGTGTTAGAACAGTAGGCCGTTGGGCTAGAAACAATTTGGAACAGTAGGCCGTTGGACAAGAAACGAGTTAGAACAGTAGGCTGTTGGGCAAGAAACCAGGTAGAACAGTAGGGCGTTGGACTAGAAACGAGTTGGAACAGTAGGCCGTTGGGATAGAAACGAGTTAGAACAGTAGGCCGTTGGACTAGAAACGAGTTAGAAAAGTAGGCTGTTGGCCAAGAAACCAGGTAGAACAGTAGGCCGTTGGACTAGAAACGAGTTAGAACAGTAGGCCGTTGGCTAGAAACGAGTTAGAACAGTAGGCCGTTGGACTAGAAACGAGTTGGAACAGTAGGCCGTTGGGATAGAAACGAGTTAGAACAGTAGGCCGTTAGAATAGAAATGAGGTAGAACAGTAGGCCGTTGGAATAGAAACGAGTTAGAACAGTAGGCCGTTGGAATAGAAACGAGGTAGAACAGTAGGCCGTTGGAATAGAAACGAGGTAGAACAGTAGGCCGTTGGGCTAGAAACGAGTTAGAACAGTAGGCCGTTGGGCTAGAAACGAGTTAGAACAGTAGGCCGTTGGACTAGAAACGAGTTGGAACAGTAGGCCGTTGGGATAGAAACGAGTTAGAACAGTAGGCCGTTAGAATAGAAATGAGGTAGAACAGTAGGCCGTTGGAATAGAAACGAGTTAGAACAGTAGGCCGTTGGAATAGAAACGAGGTAGAACAGTAGGCCGTTGGAATAGAAACGAGGTAGAACAGTAGGCCGTTGGAATAGAAACGAGGTAGAACAGTAGGCAGTTGGACTAGAAACGAGGTAGAACAGTAGGCCGTTGGAATAGAAACGAGGTAGAACAGTAGGCCGTTGGAATAGAAACGAGTTAGAACAGTAGGCCGTTGGGCTAGAAACGAGGTAGAACAGTAGGTCGTTGGACTAGAAACGAGGTAGAACAGTAGGCCGTTGGAATAGAAACGAGGTAGAACAGTAGGCCGTTGGGCTAGAAACGAGTTAGAACAGTAGGCCGTTGGGCAAGAAACGAGGTAGAACAGTAGGCCGTTGGACTAGAAACGAGTTAGAACAGTAGGCCGTTGGGCTAGAAACGAGTTAGAACAGTAGGCCGTTGGACTAGAAACGAGTTGGAACAATAGGCCGTTGGGATAGAAACGAGTTAGAACAGTAGGCCTTTGGAATTGAAACGAGGTAGGACAGTAGGCCGTTGGGATAGAAACGAGTTAGAACAGTAGGCCGTTGGAATAGAAACGAGGTAGAACAGTAGGCCGTTGGGCTAGAAACGAGTTAGAACAGTAGGCCGTTGGAATAGAAACGAGTTAGAACAGTAGGCCGTTGGACTAGAAACGAAGTAGAACAGTAGGCCGTTGGAATAGAAACGAGGTAGAACAGTAGGCCGTTGGAATAGAAACGAGGTAGGACAGTAGGCCGTTGGGATAGAAACGAGTTAGAACAGTAGGCCGTTGGAATAGAAACGAGGTAGAACAGTAGGCCGTTGGGCTAGAAACGAGGTAGGACAGTAGGCCGTTGGGCTAGAAACGAGGTAGGGCAGTAGGCCGTTGGGCTAGAAACCAGGTAGAACAGTAGGCCGTTGGAATAGAAACGAGGTAGAACAGTAGGGCGTTGGACTAGAAACGAGTTGGAACAGTAGGCCGTTGGGATAGAAACGAGTTAGAACAGTAGGCCGTTGGACTAGAAACGAGTTAGAAAGGTAGGCTGTTGGCCAAGAAACCAGGTAGAACAGTAGGCCGTTGGACTAGAAACGAGTTAGAACAGTAGGCCGTTGGGCTAGAAACGAGTTAGAACAGTAGGCCGTTGGCTTAGAAACGAGTTGGAACAGTAGGCCGTTGGGATAGAAACGAGTTAGAACAGTAGGCCGTTAGAATAGAAATGAGGTAGAACAGTAGGCCGTTGGGATAGAAACGAGTTAGAACAGTAGGCCTTTGGAATAGAAACGAGGTAAAACAGTAGGCCGTTGGGCTAGAAACGAATTAGAACAGTAAGCCGTTGGAATAGAAACGAGTTAGAACAGTAGGCCGCTGGAATAGAAACAAAGTAGAACAGTAGGCCGTTGGAATAGAAACGAGGTAGAACAGTAGGCCGTTGGGCTAGAAACGAGTTAGAACAGTAGGCCGTTGGACTAGAAACGAGGTAAAACAGTAGGCCGTTGGAATAGAAACGAGGTAGAACAGTAGGCCGTTGGAATAGAAACGAGTTAGAACAGTAGGCCGTTGGGCTAGAAACGAGGTAGATAAGTAGGTCGTTGGACTAGAAACGAGGTAGAACAGTAGGCCGTTGGAATAGAAACGAGGTAGAACAGTAGGCCGTTGGAATAGAAACGAGTTAGAACAGTAGGCCGTTGGGCTAGAAACGAGGTAGAACAGTAGGCCGTTGGACTAGAAACGAGTTAGAACAGTAGGCCGTTGGGCTAGAAACGAGTTAGAACAGTAGGCCGTTGGACTAGAAACGAGTTGGAACAATAGGCCGTTGGGATAGAAACGAGTTAGAACAGTAAGCCTTTGGAATAGAAACGAGGTAGGACAGTAGGCCGTTGGGATAGAAATGAGTTAGAACAGTAGGCCGTTGGAATAGAAACGAGGTAGAACAGTAGGCCGTTGGGCTAGAAACGAGTTAGAACAGTAGGCCGTTGGAATAGAAACGAGTTAGAACAGTAGGCCGTTGGACTAGAAACGAAGTAGAACAGTAGGCCGTTGGGGTAGAAACGAGTTGGAACAGTAGGCCGTTGGAGTAGAAACGAGTTAGAACAGTAGGCCGTTGGGATAGAAACGAGTTAGAACAGTAGGCCGTTGGAATAGAAACGAGGTAGAACAGTAGGCCGTTGGGCTAGAAACGAGTTAGAACAGTAGGCCGTTGGAATAGAAACGAGTTAGAACAGTAGGACGTTGGAATAGAAACGAGGTAGAACAGTAGACCGTTGGGCTAGAAACGAGGTAGGACAGTAGGCCGTTGGGCTAGAAACGAGGTAGGGCAGTAGGCCGTTGGGCTAGAAACCAGGTAGCACAGAAGGCCGTTGGGCTAGAAACGAGTTAGAACAGTAGGCCGTTGGGCTAGAAACGAGGTAGAACAGTAGGCCGTTGGAATATAAACGAGGTAGAACAGTAGGCCGTTGGGCTAGAAACGAGGTAGAACAGTAGGCCGTTGGAATAGAAACGAGGTAGGACAGTAGGCCGTTGGGATAGAAACGAGTTAGAACAGTAGGCCGTTGCAATAGAAACGAGGTAGAACAGTAGGCCGTTGGGCTAGAAACGAGTTAGAACAGTAGGCCGTTGGAATAGAAACGAGTTAGAACAGTAGGCCGTTGGAATAGAAACGAGGTAGAACAGTAGACCGTTGGGCTAGAAACGAGGTAGGACAGTAGGCCGTTGGGCTAGAAACGAGGTAGGGCAGTAGGCCGTTGGGCTAGAAACCAGGTAGCACAGAAGGCCGTTGGGCTAGAAACGAGTTAGAACAGTAGGCCGTTGGGCTAGAAACGAGGTAGAACAGTAGGCCGTTGGAATATAAACGAGGTAGAACAGTAGGCCGTTGGGCTAGAAACGAGGTAGAACAGTAGGCCGTTGGGCTAGAAACCAGGTAGAACAGTAGGCCGTTGGGATAGAAACGAGTTAGAACAGTAGGCCTTTGGAATAGAAACGAGGTAAAACAGTAGGCCGTTGGGCTAGAAACGAGTTAGAACAGTAAGTCGTTGGAATAGAAACGAGTTAGAACAGTAGGCCGTTGGAATAGAAACAAGGTAGAACAGTAGGCCGTTGGAATAGAAACGAGTTAGAACAGTAGGCCGTTTGACTAGAAACGAGGTAGAACAGTAGGCCGTTGGAATAGAAACGAGTTAGAACAGTAGGCCGTTGGAATAGAAACGAGGTAGAATCTAGGCCGTTGGGCTAGAAACGAGGTAGGACAGTAGGCCGTTGGGGTTGAAACGAGTTAGAACAGTAGGCCGTTGGGCAAGAAACGAGGGAGAACAGTAGGCCGTTGGGGTAGAAACGAGTTGGAACAGTAGGCCGTTGGAGTAGAAACGAGTTAGAACAGTAGGCTGTTGGAATAGAAACGAGTTAGAACAGTAGGCCGTTGGAATAGAAACAAGGTAGAACAGTAGGCCGTTGGAATAGAAACGAGTTAGAACAGTAGGCCGTTTGACTAGAAACGAAGTAGAACAGTAGGCCGTTGGAATAGAAACGAGTTAGAACAGTAGGCCGTTGGAATAGAAACGAGGTAGAACAGTAGGCCGTTGGGCTAGAAACGAGGTAGGACAGTAGGCCGTTGGGGTTGAAACGAGTTAGAACAGTAGGCCGTTGGGGTAGAAACGAGTTGGAACAGTAGGCCGTTGGAGTAGAAACGAGTTAGAACAGTAGGCCGTTGGACTAGAAACGAGTTAGAAAATAGGCTGTTGGCCAAGAAACCAGGTAGAACAGTAGGCCGTTGGACTAGAAACGAGTTAGAACAGTAGGCCGTTGGGCTAGAAACGAGTTAGAACAGTAGGCCGTTGGCTTAGAAACGAGTTGGAACAGTAGGCCGTTGGGATAGAAACGAGTTAGAACAGTAGGCCGTTAGAATAGAAATGAGGTAGACAGTAGGCCGTTGGAATAGAAACGAGTTAGAACAGTAGGCCGTTGGAATAGAAACGAGGTAGAACAGTAGGCCGTTGGAATAGAAACGGGGTAGAACAGTAGGCCGTTGGGCTAGAAACGAGTTAGAACAGTAGGCCGTTGGGCTAGAAACGAGTTAGAACAGTAGGCCGTTGGACTAGAAACGAGTTGGAACAGTAGGCCGTTGGGATAGAAACGAGTTAGAACAGTAGGCCGTTAGAATAGAAATGAGGTAGAACAGTAGGCCGTTGGAATAGAAACGAGTTAGAACAGTAGGCCGTTGGAATAGAAACGAGGTAGAACAGTAGGCCGTTGGAATAGAAACGAGGTAGAACAGTAGGCCGTTGGAATAGAAACGAGGTAGAACAGTAAGCCGTTGGCTTAGAAACGAGTTGGAACAGTAGGCCGTTGGGATAGAAACGAGTTAGAACAGTAGGCCGTTAGAATAGAAATGAGGTAGACAGTAGGCCGTTGGAATAGAAACGAGTTAGAACAGTAGGCCGTTGGAATAGAAACGAGGTAGAACAGTAGGCCGTTGGAATAGAAACGAGGTAGAACAGTAGGCCGTTGGGCTAGAAACGAGTTAGAACAGTAGGCCGTTGGGCTAGAAACGAGTTAGAACAGTAGGCCGTTGGACTAGAAACGAGTTGGAACAGTAGGCCGTTGGGATAGAAACGAGTTAGAACAGTAGGCCGTTAGAATAGAAATGAGGTAGTACAGTAGGCCGTTGGACTAGAAACGAGGTAGAACAGTAGGCCTTGGAATAGAAACGAGGTAGAACAGTAGGCCGTTGGAATAGAAACGAGGTAGAACAGTAGGCCGTTGGAATAGAAACGAGTTAGAACAGTAGGCCGTTGGGCTAGAAACGAGGTAGAACAGTAGGTCGTTGGACTAGAAACGAGGTAGAACAGTAGGCCGTTGGAATAGAAACGAGGTAGAACAGTAGGCCGTTGGAATAGAAACGATTTAGAACAGTAGGCCGTTGGCTAGAAACGAGGTAGAACAGTAGGCCGTTGGACTAGAAACGAGTTAGAACAGTAGGCCGTTGGGTTAGAAACGAGTTAGAACAGTAGGCCGTTGGACTAGAAACGAGTTGGAACAATAGGCCGTTGGGATAGAAACGAGTTAGAACAGTAGGCCTTTGGAATTGAAACGAGGTAGGACAGTAGGCCGTTGGGATAGAAACGAGTTAGAACAGTAGGCCGTTGGAATAGAAACGAGGTAGAACAGTAGGCCGTTGGGCTAGAAACGAGTTAGAACAGTAGGCCGTTGGAATAGAAACGAGTTAGAACAGTAGGCCGTTGGACTAGAAACGAAGTAGAACAGTAGGCCGTTGGAATAGAAACGAGGTAGAACAGTAGGCCGTTGGAATAGAAACGAGGTAGGACAGTAGGCCGTTGGGATAGAAACGAGTTAGAACAGTAGGCCGTTGGAATAGAAACGAGGTAGAACAGTAGGCCGTTGGGCTAGAAACGAGGTAGGACAGTAGGCCGTTGGGCTAGAAACGAGGTAGGGCAGTAGGCCGTTGGGCTAGAAACCAGGTAGAACAGTAGGCCGTTGGAATAGAAACGAGGTAGAACAGTAGGGCGTTGGACTAGAAACGAGTTGGAACAGTAGGCCGTTGGGATAGAAACGAGTTAGAACAGTAGGCCGTTGGACTAGAAACGAGTTAGAAAGGTAGGCTGTTGGCCAAGAAACCAGGTAGAACAGTAGGCCGTTGGACTAGAAACGAGTTAGAACAGTAGGCCGTTGGGCTAGAAACGAGTTAGAACAGTAGGCCGTTGGCTTAGAAACGAGTTGGAACAGTAGGCCGTTGGGATAGAAACGAGTTAGAACAGTAGGCCGTTAGAATAGAAATGAGGTAGAACAGTAGGCCGTTGGGATAGAAACGAGTTAGAACAGTAGGCCTTTGGAATAGAAACGAGGTAAAACAGTAGGCCGTTGGGCTAGAAACGAGTTAGAACAGTAAGCCGTTGGAATAGAAACGAGTTAGAACAGTAGGCCGTTGGAATAGAAACAAAGTAGAACAGTAGGCCGTTGGAATAGAAACGAGGTAGAACAGTAGGCCGTTGGGCTAGAAACGAGTTAGAACAGTAGGCCGTTGGACTAGAAACGAGGTAAAACAGTAGGCCGTTGGAATAGAAACGAGGTAGAACAGTAGGCCGTTGGAATAGAAACGAGTTAGAACAGTAGGCCGTTGGGCTAGAAACGAGGTAGAACAGTAGGTCGTTGGACTAGAAACGAAGTAGAACAGTAGGCCGTTGGGATAGAAACGAGGTAGAACAGTAGGCCGTTGGAATAGAAACGAGTTAGAACAGTAGGCCGTTGGGCTAGAAACGAGGTAGAACAGTAGGCCGTTGGACTAGAAACGAGTTAAAACAGTAGGCCGTTGGGCTAGAAACGAGTTAGAACAGTAGGCCGTTGGACTAGAATCGAGTTGGAACAATTGGCCGTTGGGATAGAAACGAGTTAGAACAGTAAGCCTTTGGAATAGAAACGAGGTAGGACAGTAGGCCGTTGGGATAGAAACGAGTTAGAACAGTAGGCCGTTGGAATAGAAACGAGGTAGAACAGTAGGCCGTTGGGCTAGAAACGAGTTAGAACAGTAGGCCGTTGGAATAGAAACGAGTTAGAACAGTAGGCCGTTGGACTAGAAACGAAGTAGAACAGTAGGCCGTTGGAATAGAAACGAGGTAGAACAGTAGGCCGTTGGAATAGAAACGAGGTAGAACAGTAGGCCGTTGGGCTAGAAACGAGTTAGAACAGTAGGCCGTTGGACTAGAAACGAGTTGGAACAATAGGCCGTTGGGATAGAAACGAGTTAGAACAGTAAGCCTTTGGAATAGAAACGAGGTAGGACAGTAGGCCGTTGGGATAGAAACGAGTTAGAACAGTAGGCCGTTGGAATAGAAACGAGGTAGAACAGTAGGCCGTTGGGCTAGAAACGAGGTAGAACAGTAGGCCGTTGGACTAGAAACGAGTTAAAACAGTAGGCCGTTGGGCTAGAAACGAGTTAGAACAGTAGGCCGTTGGACTAGAATCGAGTTGGAACAATTGGCCGTTGGGATAGAAACGAGTTAGAACAGTAAGCCTTTGGAATAGAAACGAGGTAGGACAGTAGGCCGTTGGGATAGAAACGAGTTAGAACAGTAGGCCGTTGGAATAGAAACGAGGTAGAACAGTAGGCCGTTGGGCTAGAAACG
The DNA here is from genome assembly GCA_030710605.1 of Cordylochernes scorpioides. Taxonomy (NCBI): domain Eukaryota; kingdom Metazoa; phylum Arthropoda; class Arachnida; order Pseudoscorpiones; family Chernetidae; genus Cordylochernes; species Cordylochernes scorpioides. The sequence continues at coordinate 170,951,471 of CP092865.1, read as the reverse complement.
AGTTAGAACAGTAGGCCGTTGGAATAGAAACGAGTTAGAACAGTAGGCCGTTGGACTAGAAACGAAGTAGAACAGTAGGCCGTTGGAATAGAAACGAGGTAGAACAGTAGGCCGTTGGAATAGAAACGAGGTAGAACAGTAGGCCGTTGGGCTAGAAACGAGTTAGAACAGTAGGCCGTTGGACTAGAAACGAGTTGGAACAATAGGCCGTTGGGATAGAAACGAGTTAGAACAGTAAGCCTTTGGAATAGAAACGAGGTAGGACAGTAGGCCGTTGGGATAGAAACGAGTTAGAACAGTAGGCCGTTGGAATAGAAACGAGGTAGAACAGTAGGCCGTTGGGCTAGAAACGAGTTAGAACAGTAGGCCGTTGGAATAGAAACGAGTTAGAACAGTAGGCCGTTGGACTAGAAACGAAGTAGAACAGTAGGCCGTTGGAATAGAAACGAGTTAGAACAGTAGGCCGTTGGAATAGAAACGAGTTAGAACAGCAGGCCGTTGGACTAGAAACGAGTTGGAACAGTAGGCCGTTGGGATAGAAACGAGTTAGAACAGTAGGCCGTTAGAATAGAAACGAGGTAGAACAGTAGGCCGTTGGGATAGAAACGAGTTAGAACAGTAGGCCTTTGGAATAGAAACGAGGTAAAACAGTAGGCCGTTGGGCTAGAAACGAGTTAGAACAGTAAGCCGTTGGAATAGAAACGAGTTAGAACAGTAGGCCGTTGGAATAGAAACAAGGTAGAACAGTAGGCCGTTGGAATAGAAACGAGTTAGAACAGTAGGCCGTTTGACTAGAAACGAGGTAGAACAGTAGGCCGTTGGAATAGAAACGAGTTAGAACAGTAGGCCGTTGGAATAGAAACGAGGTAGAACAGTAGGCCGTTGGGCTAGAAACGAGGTAGGACAGTAGGCCGTTGGGGTTGAAACGAGTTAGAACAGTAGGCCGTTGGGCAAGAAACGAGGGAGAACAGTAGGCCGTTGGGGTAGAAACGAGTTGGAACAGTAGGCCGTTGGAGTAGAAACGAGTTAGAACAGTAGGCTGTTGGAATAGAAACGAGTTAGAACAGCAGGCCGTTGGATTAGGCACGAGTTGAAGACGGTAGATTGCGAAATGACGCAATAATTAACACTCAAGAACGATCGTAATTTGTAGTTAATTATTTTTGGTAACTACGAATATTGATGAAGAAGGTAAACGCTTGAAAAGTAATGACAAATAAATTTATGTTATTTACAAATTGGGTGTGTTTATATAATAGCAGAAACTGTTGGGTGTGATTTTAAGGGTGCATTATCATGTTAATAGCAAATTGTATTGGGAGTAAATATATATTAACTAATGTATATGGCACGAGAGAGATAGAGACGGAGGTAACTCACTGGTGTAAGGCACGAGAGAGATAGAGACGGAGGTAACTCACTGGTGTAAGGCACGAGAGAGATAGAGACGGAGGTAACTCACTGGTGTAAGGCACGAGAGAGATAGAGACGGAGGTAACTCACTGGTGCAAGGCACGAGAGAGATAGAGACGGAGGTAACTCGCTGGTGTAAGGCACGAGAGAGATAGAGACTGAGGTAACTCGCTGGTGTAAGGCACGAAAGAGATAGAGACGGAGGTAACTCACTGGTGTAAGTCACGAGAGAGATAGAGACTGAGGTAGCTCACTGGTGTAAGGCACGAGAGAGATAGAGACTGAGGTAACTCACTGGTGTAAGTCTCGAGAGAGATAGAGACGGAGGTAACTCACTGGTGTAAGTCTCGAGAGAGATAGAGACGGAGGTAACTCACTGGTGTAAGGCACGAGAGAGATAGAGACTGAGGTAACTCACTTGTGTAAGGCACGAGAGAGATAGAGACTTATGTAACTCACTGGTGTAAGGCACGAGAGAGATAGAGACGGAGGTAACTCACTGGTGTAAGGCACGAGAGAGATTGAGACGGAGGTAACTCACTGGTGTAAGGCACGAGAGAGATTGAGACGGAGGTAACTCACTGGTGTAAGGCACGAGAGAGATTGAGACGGAGGTAACTCACTGGTGTAAGGCACGAGAGAGATAGAGACGGAGGTAACTCACTGGTGTAAGGCACGAGAGAGATAGAGACTGAGGTAACTCACTGGTGTAAGGCACGAGAGAGATAGAGACTGAGGTAACTCACTGGTGTAAGGCACGAGAGAGATAGAGACTGAGGTAACTCACTGGTGTAAGGCACGAGAGAGATAGAGACGGAGGTAACTCACTGGTGTAAGGCACGAGAGAGATAGAGACGGAGGTAACTCACTGGTGTAAGGCACGAGAGAGATTGAGACGGAGGTAACTCACTGGTGTAAGGCACGAGAGAGATAGAGACGGAGGTAACTCACTGGTGTAAGGCACGAGAGAGATAGAGACGGAGGTAACTCACTGGTGTAAGGGACGAGAGAGATAGAGACTGAGGTAGCTCACTGGTGTAAGGCACGAGAGAGATAGAGACTGAGGTAGCTCACTGGTGTAAGGCACGAGAGAGATAGAGACTGAGGTAGCTCACTGGTGTAAGGCACGAGAGAGATAGAGACTGAGGTAACTCACTGGTGTAAGGCACGAGAGAGATAGAGACTGAGGTAACTCACTGGTGTAAGGCACGAGGGTGGAGGTCTGCTCCCCGATAACGAGCTCCTCGCTGGTTGACGCCAGCACCTGTTTGACGGAAGCCTCGCACCGGAGTCGCAGCGCGGCGGAGCGGAGGGCGTCCAGCGGGAACTCCAGGCCGGCGTGAGTGGTGTTGAGCCCCGGGGGCTGCAGCCGGCTCATCTCCCAGGAGGACTGCACCTGTACAGGCGGTTTGGTACAGGCACCACTGACAAGATCTGAGGTTACAGAGAACTCTGGCTACAAAACAAACAAAGAAAATTTATAATACAATATAATGCGGCTTGTGATTGTAAAACCATGTTTGATAAGTTTAACCGCAATTTTTTCTTTTAAAAGAAAAATCGTAATTTATTTTAAGGAGAAATAACGCCTATATCTTTCCTTAGTGAGGAAGTAGGAAAGGATGAATTGTGAAGAGTAATGAAGAACGGAAAAATAAAAGCAACCTCTTTTATTTATCCTTTCATACTTCCTCCCTAAGGATAGAAATAGTCGTTATTTCTCCTTAAAATACATCACGATCAATCGTTCAAAAGAAACATTTGCGGTAGAACTTGTCAAACGTCGCTTTAAAAACATAGAAAATATTATGAAAAACGAGTAAAATTGTACTGGGATAAGGTGCAAAAATTATAAAAAAGCAAAAGGCATCATCTTATCGTGCAACTGAAATTTACTGATGGTTTGCTCCATCTTTCGGAACAAATATTAACGATTCTCGTATTTGGCCAATTCTGGAATAATTAAAAATCAACGAGGATAGTTGATATTTATTCCGATTGATGACGCAAGCCATCAGCAACTTTCAGTTGCACGATAAGAAGATACCTTTTTCTTTTTCATAGAAAATATTACTTCGATTAAATATAGCTACAAATCACGTCACGTATTATATTTAGAAGTGAATTATTTATTGAAAAATATATGACTATTGTTATTGAAGTTGGTTGGGTGGCCGAATTCTGTGTCTTGAGTAGCTGTGATATTGAATATGATCTGTTTTCCATATATCCGTATTCCAAATATTCTTTAAAAATCTTTTTCATCATTGTAAATTTCTCATTATCACTTCTAAAATAGTGCTGACTGTGTAGTCTAACTTTTAATCGACAAGATGTCAGCTAAATTGAGTTGTCTCTCTCTCTCTCTCTTATGCGTGATATCGCTGGAGACCCGTTGGCTATCTTCCATCAAGCTCTGCAGCGGTGGAGCCATGTACATATTCATTGTACATAACATATAATTTATTTATAATACAATATAATGCGGCTTATGATTGTAAAACCACGTTTGAAAAGTTTTACCGCAAATGTTTTTCTTTTGAACGAAAAATTGTAATTTATTTTAAAGAGAAATAACGACTATTTCTTCCTTAAGGATGAACTATGGAAGGATGAATTGTGAAGAGTAATGATAAAGGGAAAAATAAAAGTGTCCAGGGGTGGGATGTTTATTATAATAATCATCATCATTGTAAATTTTTCAACACTACTTAAATAGTGCAGACTGTGCACTTTTGCCTGTATTTTGACGGGATTTCAATAAAACTATGTTAACTGTCAATTTTTTCTCTCTTTATATTTACTTACAGATTAATTTCATTTAAAACATCTCCACATTGTACGAGGGTTGTCCGCTAAATAAGTTCCACAGAGGTTTTTCATACAGAAAAACAGGTTTATTTGCCCTGAACTATACATTTTCGAAAATATCAAACTTTTTTCAATTTTCTACATTTTCCCCGTTTCGTTCAACGCATTTTTGCATTCGGGACACCCACTTATGAAACTCAGAGTCAAAGAAATCTTGCCGCCTGGCTGCGTAGAAAGCCTATAACCGCTTCTTCCAACAATCTCGTAGATTTTCTCTTTGTAGTTTTCAATAATTTATTATGGTCATAAATATAAAAATCTCTCATAATTCAAATATGTTAGGGAGTATGTTCTTCCAGGTTTTCTATTCACATCCCCCGTATAAGTACAATCGGAAGTGAGTGGGGTTATTGTCAGCCAACATGGCCGCAGTTCCACCTTGTACGTTCCTGACCAACTACAAGAGTAAGGAGGATAAACATGAACGGAAGGAATTTACAGACTTAAAAACTGGATTGATGGACCGGTTATAAAACTGTCCGCGAGGTGCCCTCACTATAGCTGTAGTAGGTTATCCTGTCAGGTGTTGAATACTTTTTTTTTTCATTTTATTAATCGACCAGCCGCGATATTGAAATATTTGTGCCTATTATAGAGGAAACAAACGAAAAATTAGAACTTAGAAATTAAATATTTACAAATTTACATGTACAAGGTGGGATCAATAAATAAAGTGAATTATAATTTATTTAAAAAAAATTAAGAAAGATATTAAAAATTAGGACTTGATTTATTCAAAATAATCACCTTGGCTTTCTATACATCGTCTCCATCGTTCTAGCAACTTGTAAATACCCTCTTTATAGGTACTCTTAATAAGCGTGTGAAAAAAATCTAGCACCACTTTCTGGACATCTTCATCCGAGTCAAATCGCTTTCCCTTTAACTCCTTCTTTAGTAGTCCAAAATGGAAATAGTCATAGGGGGCTAGGTCTGGACTATATTCAGGATGTTCTTAAACTTCAAAACCTAATTTAATGATTGTAGATACAGTTTTACATGATGTATGCGGCCTTGCATTATCATGAAGGAAGAGAACACCTTTACTAAGCTTCCCTCTTCTTTTGTTTCTTATACCGGGCTTAAGCTTATTTACAAGGATGTCACAATAAAGGTCGCTGTTCATACGTTGCCTTGAGGATAAAAAAATCAAGACAGATTGGTCCATCAACATCCCAAAAAATTGTTAACAAAACTTTACGGGCCGAACGTTGAGACCTGAGGAACATGTAATTCGTCCATTTTTGAACTCGTTAACACATTTATAAATGTTTTTTTTTTTGAGACAAACAAGACTCACCATAGATATTTTTCATTATTTGGCATATTTGAGATGTTTGAATACCTTCTGCATTCAAGAAACGAATAACTGCACGTTGTTCAAGCGTGGTGCAATCCTTCAAGGGAGCTTCCATTTTAGTTTATTTATAAGTCTCGCGCCGCGCGTGAAAAAAAAAAGAACAGAACACCTTAAATAGTCTCTCGATGTTATATTTTAATATTCTGTGGTTTAAATTATTTTTGCTTTTTTAATTTTTAATAATTAAGATAATTCACCTTATTTATTGATCCCCCTTTGTATTATTCAACAGAGTTCATAAAATTTATATAGACAAAGTGGCTAATGTAAGAGAGTTAAATCATTTAGATCAGGGAACAATCGATGTCTCACTTCTGTAAAATTCGGACAGTCGTAGAAGAGGCGAAGAGCAGTTTGTTCAGTTTTTTTCGCTGGAACAATTTAGAGTTTCTGATAGACCTCTTTTATGTAAGTATTTATGAAATTTTCCGATGTGACAAATTGAGTGACTATAAAATTTGGATGGAACTGTGTAGGAATTCCGTTTGGAAAAATAGTGCGACTCGAATAATTATAATAAAATTATGAATGGATTGATACAGATGAAGGTTGGATATTCTTTAGATTATAGATAAAATAATAACGCAGAGACTCCGGGGTAAATCCAGGTATAAGGAATTTCTTTTCCTCCAATTTACCTAGATTAATCTATTTATTATCTTGATTGTCCTAATTAAGTTTTCCTGTATATAAATTTCATATTACCTTTATCTGATTAGCTTTTTAAAATAATAATAATAGCAATGCTTATTACACACACGCGCTGGTACTATTACTGTTATTCTCCTGCATGTACCCTACATTTCTACTCGGAGAATCTGTATTAGACTGAAAGGTCTTAATAAAACTTTTTGTTGTTGTGTGTTATTGTAATAAATAATAAAAATATTTTCAAACATTCCTATTATATTTTATTACAATTAAAATTGAAATAATACCACATAGTCACATACCACATAAATTGAGGTGGCCAAATATCAGGGAACAGGTTAAATCAATGTTTAGTTGATTTCCGTTCCATTATTTATTAGCTTGATTGCCTTAATTAGGTTTTCCATTATATAAATTTCATACTACCTTTATATGTGATTAGCTTTAAAAATAATAATATTAATAACAATGCTTATTTTTTACTGTTACAATTACTGTTATTCCTTTATATATTCATTTCTACTCGGAGAATCTGTATAAGACTAAAAAGCTCATGTGCTTGTGGTAAGGATATGCCTTCTTTGATTTTATTATCAACACCTTACCTTTTTATTATTTTTTCACATACCACATAATATTCCAGAAACATGTCAGAATATTTCGATAATTAATTTTGATATAGGATGTCTAGGAAGTTTTATGAAGCTCTATTCCACACGGCTCGTAGAACATCTAAGTCGTCAAAAAACTAAGAATTCAGGTTCTCAAATCCTAACATAGTCTCAATATAGATTCCTTCCTGCTTTTACACTCTGATTTAATCAATAAGAAGTCAAGAGTTTCTTTTCTTATTTCTTTGATTTCTCGAATTTTCGGGCTAACATCCCCTTCAACACGGAGGTCCTGAAGTGTTATAATTGGATAGAGGATGTACTTCTGGATTTCACGCTTGAATGCGTGTTGTGGCCCGAAAATTCAAGAAAAAAAAATATGAAGCGAACGAAACCCTTGAATTTTTATTGATTGAATCAAAGTCTCAATAGCAGCTTTGGAAACGAGATATATGGTAGTAAACATGTCAAATTATTAACAAACATAAGAAGTTTAATATAAAACAATAACACGCCATCTATCCATAAAAAAAAAACAGAATGATGCAATACAGTATTAGAGCTCTAAATAAGCGGTCTGGTAGATTAAATTGGCGAAACCGTTGGGAGGGTTCACCACTGATGAACCAAGCCCTCCTAATATTTTGATCATCGTAATTAGGACAGTAAATATTTGATTTTTATTTGGAAAAAGAATTCGCGTCTTAATGTTTTCATTAGCTATATAAAAAATTTGAGCTTATTAGTTATGTGCAAAGATTGTTGTATATAGTGAACTAATCTTACACGCCTTCTGATTGGATGATTGTGACCATGAAAATTCGAACCTATTATAGACGCGCATGATTATTTTAAAAATTAAACTATTTTCTCTCTCTATTGCCTTTACTGCAATGAAAATTTAATTAGAAGGGCCTGGCTCACCAGTGGTGAACCCTCTCAACGGTTTCGCCAGTTTAATCTACCATATATATTTTTATTATTATAATTTTTCATTACAGTAAAGGCAGTAGAAAAGTGTTTAATTTTTAAAAGAATCATACGCGTCTATAATAGTTTCGAATTCTCATAACAGATGGCACGCTAATGTATCATATTATGAATGATGTTTGTATGTAAAGTGGGTTAATAGGTAATACGACTCCTCCAGCAGTGAGTTGTGCGGAGACGTCGTTCTCTATGTCTGGTGATTTCGCATACCTGTGTAACACCGGTCCTCTCCTTATCAACGCTGCAAAGAAAGATTAGTACTCGTATTGTTATAACTAATCATGTGTTTTTAAAATTTATTTTCTACCTTTTCTACCTTTTTATTTTGGGTGAACGCGATTTAGTCCTTGTCTTCGATATTCCGCGCTCCAGTAACCCGGGTTATCGTTGTGTTTATCCTTGCCGTCTATAGAATAAGAAATGGACAATATGCAGAGACAATGATGTCCCTCGGACAAGGAAAGTGAAGGCCCTCCTCTTCTGTGGTTTCGGGCTATGCCATTTGATTGGTAACCTGAGCTCCGGAAACCCGGGTGTTCTCTATTTATTTAGTCGTAGTCATTGGTGGAAGAATAAAGCATGCAGGGACATTTTGATGTCCTCTAGACAAGGAATAAAGGCCCTCCTCTTCCGTAGTTTCATACTATGCCCTTTGATCGGCAACCTGAGCTCCAGAAATCGAATGTATATAGCCATAGTCATTGATGGAAGAACAGATTGACAGCACCAAGGGGATGATGTCCCTCGGGCAAGGTACTTCTCCATGGTTCGGACTATGTCCTTTGATCGGCAATCCGAGCTCCAGAAATCGAAGGTTCTCTATTTATATCGCCATAGTCATTGATGGAAGAACAGATTGACAGTACCAAGGGGATGATGTCCCTCGGACAAGGTCCTTCTCCATGGTTCGGACTATGTCCTTTGATCGGTAATCCGAGCTCCAGAAATCGAGGCTTCTCTATTTATAACGCCATAGTCATTGATGGAAGAACAAATTGGCAGAACGCAGAGGATGATGTCCCTCGGTCAAGGTCCTTCTCCGTGAATCGGACTATGTCCTTTGATCAATAACCTTAGCTCCAGAAACCCGGGTGTTCTCTATGTATATAGTCGTAGTCATTGATAAAAGAACAAATTGAAAGCACGCAGGGACAATGATGTTCTCGGACAAGAAAATGAGGCCCTCCTTCTCAGGCTATGCCCTTTGATCGGCAATCCGAGCTCCAGAAATCGAGTGTTTCCTTTGTATTTATATATTACTTCTTTATTATTGTTTTTGCCCTCTCCATAACTTACAATAGTTGTATAACAAAGTAAAACAGGATAATACCTATAATATATATATATATATAACTTTATATACACACACATACAGCTTTATTAAGACCACCGGTTCTATACAGATTCACCAGAAGAAGGATGCATAGATAGTGCTCCTATATTCCAGGTATGGCAGAACCCAACAGCCTCTAAGTCTGACGCATGTCCAGTGGCCACAGATTCCACCGTGCATAGGTTAGCGTATCACTGAAAAGGCGAGTGTGGAATCATCTGCGTTCTAGTCTTCGCTTTCTTCATACAATTGGACCACGACATTCGGCGATTCTGTTAATTTACACCGAACGAGGACTGCGGTCTTGTAGAATTTATATATAAACCATGATATAACTTTATATAAAAATAATTATAGTACCTTATGTACATATTTAGTTGCCATATAACTTTGTGAATTCTAATTTATGTCTATCTCTTTTTTTTCACTCCTTCTGTGCATTTCTTAGAAGAATCTATATATAAGACAAAAGGTCTTAATAAAGGAAATTTTTTGAGATATTAAAATTTGGACTAGCAATGCCTTTCTTTATGAAAGCTAAAAAAACGAGCAGCGAACTTTCTCGAGCGACAAAGCAGTTCTCTAACTGGATTCATATTAAGAGTAATATAGGTCGAAATTATATTATAGCAATACAATTATTTGAAAAGAGAAAATAGATTTCACGTTAGAAAGTTTCTTTAAATTTTTGTTATGCAAGCTTTCGAGCTAATTTTATGCTCTTCAACGGGCAAATGCTTTTATATACAATATCTAGATTATATTTCTACAAAAATAATTGAATACTTTTATAACATACAAAAAGATTGATTGATATTGAATTTTGGAGTGTAGACGGTAAAGAGATATTTAAATGATTAGATGATTCACAAGATCCTACGTCAACTTTATCAAGCAAGGCGAACTGGCACATTCGGTTCACCACGGGGCATCAGCCTTAAAAACCACAAAACAATAACAATCCCAGATGATATAGGGAAGGAGACATAATTTGCATATTAAGTAGATATCACGGCATTTAAATGGTGTGGTGGTGGTAGAGATAAACACTTTTAATTAACTTTACCGTTTTTTGAGGAGTGGGATGGAGTTAATTGAGCCGGTCCCAATTATAGATCGATTGGACGGGAGATCAATAACTTCTGACTGACTGATGGGCCGCGGCAAAAATTAAACCGCCAAAAAGTTGAGAGCCCGGTAATTAGCAACTATGTCCCCAATTAGCGTCAATCACCAATTATACTAATTAGTTGGCAGATTTGTTTACTGAGTAAAAATGACGCCACTTAAGCTGGGAGTTGGATTAGAAGCGGTGTCTCGCCCAGGGTGATCTTGATCTATTATACCTTGAGCCATCCTTCCGTTGATGTGTGGTCTTTGATTTATTACACCAAAAGTCATCCTTCATTGATGTGCGGTCTTTGATTTATTACACCTAAAGTCATTCTTCTTTAATGTGTGGTCTTTGATTTATTACACCTTGAGTCATCCTTCCTTGATGTGTGGTCTTTGATTTATTACACCTAAAGTCATCCTTCCTTGATGTGTGGTCTTTGATTTATTACACCTAAAGTCATCCATCCCTAATGTGTGGTCTTTGATTTATTACACCTAAAGTCATCCTTCCTTAATGTGTGGAATTTGATTTATTACACCTAAATTCATTCTTCCTTAATGTCTGGTCTTTGATTAATTACACCTAAAGTCATCCATCCCTAATGTGTGGTCTTTGATTTATTTCACCTAAAATCATTCTTACTTAATGTAATTATCTTTGATTTATTACACCTAAGTCATCCTTCCTTGATGTCTGGTCTTTGATTTATTACACCTAAAGTCATCCTTCCATGATGTGTGGTCTTTGACTTATTACACCTAAAGTCATCCTTCCTTAATGTGTGGTCTTTGATTTATTACACCTAAAGTCATCCTTCCTTAATGTGTGGTATTTGATTTATTACACCTAAATTTATCCTTCCTTAATGTCTGGTCTTTGATTTATTACACCTAAAGTCATCCTTCTTTAATGTGTGGTCTTTGATTTATTACACCTAAAGTCATCCTTCCTTTATGTCTGGTCTTTGATTTATTACACCTAAAGTCATCCTTCTTTATTCTGTGGTCTTTGATTTATTACCCCTAGAGTCATTCTTCCTTAATGTGTGGTCTTTGATTTATTACACCTAAAGTCATCCTTCCTTGATGTCTGGTCTTTGATTTATTACACCTAAAGTCATCCTTCTTTAATGTGTGGTCTTTGATTTATTACACCTAGAATCATTCTTCCTTAAAGTCTGGTCGTTGATTTATTACACCTAAAGTCATCCTTCTTTAATGTGTGGTCTTTGATTTATTACACCTAATGTCATCCATCCTTAACGTGTGGTCTTTGATTTATTACACCTAAATTCATCCTTCCTTGATGTCTGGTCTTTGATTTATTATACCTAAAGTCATTCTTCCTTAATCTCTGGTCTTTGATTTATTACACCTAAAGTCATCCTTCCTTGATGTCTGGTCTTTGATTTATTACACCTAAAGTCATCCTTCTTTAATGTGTGGTCTTTGATTTATTACCCCTAAAGACATTCTTCCATAATGTCTGGTGTTTGATATATTACACCTAAAGTCATCCTTCCTTGATGTCTGATCTTTGATTTATTACACCTAAAGTCATTCTTCCTTAATGTGTGGTCTTTGATTTATTACACCTAAGGTCATCCTTCCTTGATGTCTGGTCTTTGATTTATTTCACCTAAAGTCATCCTTCTTTAATGTATGGTCTTTGATTTATTACACCTAAAGTCATCCTTCCTTAATGTGTGGTCTTTGATGCACTATGTCCCTAAAGTTATCCATACAAAGGAGTGTAATCTATTGTGAAGAAATAAAAAGTTCAAAGACGATTGAAAACAATCTCTCTTTCCATAAGGAAGACAGAAAATGCAGAAGATACGAGATGGCTTGCGAAGACTGAATGAAATCGCTGTGAAAGCAAAGCCTGTGAGAACATAGAAAGCTGCTATAGCATGTCACTCCCATTCTATGTAGATATGGGATCTATACGAAAAATCTGACGTCTCAGGAGAAATCACTAGTTACCAGGAACGTTAAGTTGCAAAGGGTTTTGGTCAGAGAAAAACATTTGATTTTATTGACATTTAAGACCCCGTTTCGGGCTTTGAGATCATAAGACTTTTGACGGCAATCGTATTTGAGAAAGAGTGGCATTTAGGCAATTCGATGATAAAAATTTATTTATTTTTCCTATATGGATCCTTGACAAAATTATTTATATAGAGTACCCTGAGGGGTGTTGTTGAACCAGGGAACTAACACCTATTTAAATTAAACTCAAGAGATCAATTTATGGGCTCAAACATAGTGGAAGATGTTGGGATGGGTTACTAAATGACAAATTCCAGAAAAACGGATTCGGTAAGAATCCGATTGACTAATGCGTTTATAAATTTGAACGCAAAAAAGAAAAAGTAATTCTATCCGTCTATGTGGACGATATTTTCAACATATTATAAAACGAGTCGATAAGAGAAAAGTGCAAGACCTCATAGAGGAAACCATTGACGTGTTGAATCTAGGGCCGATCATAATTCTAACATGCGTAAAATTTCCTCAACATTAAGAAGGAAGCCTCACACTTACCCAGAGAACCTACATTGATGATATTCTTGAACGCTTCAGACTACAAAATGTGAGAAGTATCTCAACACTGATGGAGGTAAAAGTAGATCTTGATGACACTATTGATGGAATTGAAGATATCCTACCCTATCGAGAACTGATAGCAGGGCTATCATTCTTGGCACAGAGAACATGACAAGATATAGCGTGTGCTGTTGGACGACTGGCTCAATATTGTAACAAATTCACAAGGAGTCGTTGGAATGATGCAAAAAGAGTATTGTGTTACCTCATAACTACATTATGGTAAAACTTACAGATTCACAGAAGAGCAACTAACAGCATTTTACTGGATTCATATTAGACATCAAATATTCAAGACGAGAAGAGAATACATATAGATATGTAATTATATTATCAGATTGGAAAATTTGTTATTTTGTGCGTTGGGGTTTAGAGACACTAAAGATGAAATGTGTGACGACGACCTTCTTATTTTGAAAATGGCGCAAGTGGGTCGCCGAAGAGATGGTAAAACAGGTTGAAAAAGGAATGATGTGTTTTCACCTTCAATTTATAGAAAACCAGAGCAAACCCTGATAAAGATGATTTCGAAACAATCCGAATATTTAGTAACAATCCAAATAGACAGAATACCTTCTCTTCGTTCACCAGCCACCTGAGGGCGATGGCAGGCTTGGAGGGTCCCGCGTGGCATGAGATGTTCACCAGGTCCCCGGACTGGTAGCTAGGGGCCAGCCCCTCGATCCTTGGCTTGAGGTGTCCCAGGACGTACACCCGCATCACCTTGTCCGCCTTCAGTGTCTTAAAGGATGGTGCCTCGGTCGACACCTCGCAGCCGTAGGACCCTTCGGAGCTGATGACGGTTTTGTAGAGCAGAACGTGGGTGGCGTTGGACTTAACCAGCTGAAATGAGCACAGAGATCTGTAGAGAGCAGTACCAGATGTATCAAGCGATACTTACATCGGCGAAGACCCCGGGCAGGTCATACTTCTGTGAAGGCGGAACGTCGCTCGGCAGGTAGCGATAGAACTCGACGTTGTTCTTGTACCACTTGACGGAGTAGAGGTCGTCGCCCTCCAGGTCGAAGTGGCAGCTGAGCCACACTGGCTGACCGGCCGATACAGCCCCAGGCACGTCCAGCATCACGAACTTCAGGCCCATGGCCGCTGTGACAAACCAGGGTAACTTCAGGGCGGGACTCAGTTACTGTGTACCTTTGGTGTACCTTGTATTACTTGGTATGACTTACTTTGGTTAATTTCAATTTAGATACAACTTTCTCGTTGAGTTTAGCTGTCTTGCAACGAGCTCTCGGTAAACACTAACAGCGACAACACTCCAAGATTCCAATATTTATGGGTCAATCTTCAATTGTCTCCAATCGTCCAGTAACCACAACCACCTACCTGACTCAACAGTCCCGTAAACACAACCACCTACCTGACTCAACAGTCCAGTAAACACAACCACCTACCTGACTCAACAGTTCAGTAACCACAACCACCTACCTGACTCAACAGTCCAGTAAACACAACCACCTACCTGACTCAACAGTTCAGTAAACACAACCACCTACCTGACTCAACAGTCCAGTAAACACAACCACCTACCTGACTCAACAGTTCAGTAAAACAACCACCTACCTGACTCAACATTCCAGTAAACACAACCACCTACCTGACTAAACAGTCCCGTAAACACAACCACCTACCTGACTCAACAGTCCCGTAAACACAACCACCTACCTGACTCAACAGTTCAGTAACCACAACCACCTTCCTGACTCAACATTCCAGTAAACACAACCACCTACCTGACTAAACAGTCCCGTAAACACAACCACCTACCTGACTCAACAGTCCCGTAAACACAATCACCTACCTGACTCAACAGTTCAGTAAAAACAACCACCTACCTGACTCAACAGTTCAGTAACCACAACCACCTACCTGACTCAACAGTCCAATAAACACAACCACCTACCTGACTCAACATTCCAGTAAACACAACCACCTACCTGACTCAACAGTCCCGTAAACACAACCACCTACCTGACTCAACAGTCCAGTAAACACAACCACCTACCTGACTCAACAGTTCAGTAAAAACAACCACCTACCTGACTCAACAGTCCAGTAACCACAACCACCTACCTGACTCAACATTCCAGTAAACACAACCACCTACCTGACTCAACAGTTCAGTAAAAACAACCACCTACCTGACTCAACAGTTCAGTAACCACAACCACCTACCTGACTCAACAGTCCAGTAAACACAACCACCTACCTGACTCAACAGTTCCGTAAACACAACCACCTACCTGACTCAACAGTCCCGTAAACACAACCACCTACCTGACTCAACAGTCCAGTAAACACAACCACCTACCTGACTAAACAGTCCCGTAAACACAACCACCTACCTGACTCAACCGTCCCGTAAACACAACCACCTACCTGACTCAACAGTCCAGTAAACACAACCACCTACCTGACTCAACAGTTCAGTAAAAACAACCACCTACCTGACTCAACAGTCCAGTAAACACAACCACCTACCTGACTCAACAGTTCCGTAAACACAACCACCTACCTTACTCAACAGTCCCGTAAACACAACCACCTACCTGACTCAACAGTCCAGTAAACACAACCACCTACCTGACTAAACAGTCCCGTAAACACAACCACCTACCTGACTCAACCGTCCCGTAAACACAACCACCTACCTGACTAAACAGTCCAGTAACCACAACCACCTACCTGACTCAACATTCCAGTAAACACAACCACCTACCTGACTAAACAGTCCCGTAAACACAACCACCTACCTGACTCAACAGTCCCGTAAACACAACCACCTACCTGACTCAACAGTCCAGTAAACACAACCACCTACCTGACTCAACAGTTCAGTAAACACAACCACCTACCTGACTCAACAGTTCAGTAAAAACAACCACCTACCTGACTCAACAGTCCAGTAAACACAACCACCTACCTGACTCAACATTCCAGTAAACACAACCACCTACCTGACTAAACAGTCCCGTAAACACAACCACCTACCTGACTCAACAGTCCCGTAAACACAACCACCTACCTGCCTCAACAGTCCAGTAAACACAACCACCTACTTGACTCAACAGTCCAGTAAACACAACCACCTACCTGACTCAACAGTTCAGTTAAAACAACCACCTACCTGACTCAACAGTCCAATAAACACAACCACCTACCTGACTCAACAGTCCCGTAAACACAACCACCTACCTGCCTCAACAGTCCAGTAAACACAACCACCTACTTGACTCAACAGTCCAGTAAACACAACCACCTACCTGACTCAACAGTTCAGTTAAAACAACCACCTACCTGACTCAACAGTCCAGTAACCACAACCACCTACCTGACTCAACAGTCCAGTAAACACAACCACCTACTTGACTCAACAGTCCAGTAAACACAACCACCTACCTGACTCAACAGTTCAGTAAACACAACCACCTACCTGACT
This sequence comes from Cordylochernes scorpioides, assembly GCA_030710605.1. Lineage (NCBI taxonomy): Eukaryota > Metazoa > Arthropoda > Arachnida > Pseudoscorpiones > Chernetidae > Cordylochernes > Cordylochernes scorpioides. Next base: position 170,935,056 of record CP092865.1, on the reverse strand, counting down.
CAACAGTTCAGTTAAAACAACCACCTACCTGACTCAACAGTTCAGTAAACACAACCACCTACCTGACTCAACAGTCCAGTAACCACAACCACCTAGCTGACTCAACAGTCCAGTAAACACAACCACCTAGCTGACTCAACAGTTCAGTAAACACAACCACCTACCTGACTCAACAGTCCAGTAACCACAACCACCTAGCTGACTCAACAGTCCAGTAAACACAACCACCTAGCTGACTCAACAGTCCAGTAAACACAACCACCTACCTGACTCAACAGCCCAGTAAACACAACCACCTAGCTGACTCAACAGTCCAGTAAACACAACCAGATGGCCAATAAACCCAAACACCGCTGACAACGACGATACCACACTAGACTACCTCAGAGAACATGCTGGACACGTGCCAGACATATAACTTGCTATTTAACTGGCTTAATTAGATGTTTTTATGGCCCATAATTCGCCTCGCGGTTTAAATGGGTTCCAAGATATGATCTCACAGTCCTTCCATTCCCTATGTCGCGTGCTCTATGGCTCATGCTAGTTCCCTCTACCCGGAGCAATGACCTCTGTGTTTATAGACTCAGCATACCCTGTCTACTTTGATAGTCGCGTTCTATGCCATCGGAGCTCAGTCTAGCGGTCTTCTTTGACTGCAGCACATCAGGAATATAGTTGAACTGAAGCAGAGAAGTTCCATGTCAAGCGAATATTCTCCCCCCCCCCTAGTGATTGCAAGTAGACTCACACCCTTCAAATGTGATCTACATCAAATATAATCTACATGTAAAATACTTAGGGAACTTATAGATGGCATAATTTATACAAACTTAGATTGCGATCAGTTTTAATACTCATTCAAATGTACAAAAGTCATTGAATTATTTTTTAACAAAGGCTAGAATACGCAATTTTATTAACTTTTTGGGTGGATTTTTAAGATGTATAGGTTGTCGACGTGGTGACATACACACTACCTCAAATATATTCCGTCATTTTGACTGAACTTCCAATAATTAAGATAAATGAATAATGATTTTAACTCTAGCAAATCAACAAATGATAAATATGCGCAATAAGGCGTATATATTTACGTACTGATTTATGAATATTATGAGAATTTAGTCATTATAAATACTATATAATTGTAAATTATTTCACACACACCCCGGATTTATTTTGTCACGTTATCAATATTGCCTATATTTGACACCACTATTAATATGTATTGTTAAATGATTTCTGCTGTTTGATTTTGGAATTGTTGAGATAAGGTTTTATATACATGGGTTGTTTGATCATTATAATGCTGTTTTGCAGTCATGGGGATAATAAAAATAGCTTTGATCAGAATTAGCTTTAATTAAGCTTATGGAACAAATAGATAATTTGATAAAGTACTACCTGAATTAAGACGTAAGAATAACGAAACGAAAGACTTATTTACATAATTATAAAAGGTTTGAGCCGGTCAACGGGAAACGGAAATATCTTTATTTACGGGCTGCTAACCAAAATAAAATGAATTTTGAGACCCAATGGCCGCATAAAGCGGATATGCATAGCACTATAACCAGGCAGGGGAGGATAAGAACAGGATCTCCGTCAGGGAAGAGGCAGGTCAAGCTGGATTGGGTCCGCGGAGGTCAGGAGGCAGGAAGAGGGCGGGAGGACTAGAACTTTGCAGCTCTAGCTCTGGGAGTTGGGCAAGACATTGATCTTGCCTCGTGGTCGGCAGAGAGGCCCTCCTTGGCTGAGCAGTTGGCGCACTTGGCCGTGCGCGGGTTGGCGAGAGTTGGGCAGCTTCGGCCTTGGTGGTCACCAGAAGCGCAGTGGAAGCAGGTGACCGTAGCCTTGGTGCACCTATCGGCGTTGTGGCCGTAGCCACAGCAGCGGTAGCAGACGAGGACGCGGATAGACTCCTCGTAGTTCAGGATCACGTGGTTCACAATGATCCTGCCGCGTCTTCCAATGGCCTTGTAGGAAGCAAAGTCCAGCTCGATGAAGGCCGTGCAGGTGCCATTTCTGGTCGGATATCTGTGTGCCACTCGGACAGACTTGTCTCCAGGAAGCTGGCTGAGGGCATCGGTGGAAAGGAAGGCCTTGACAATGTCCTCATCCGCGGTTTCCGCATCCACGTTGAAGAGGCAGATTCTTGGGAGGAATTGCCTCAGTTCCCGAACTTTCAGGCCTTGGAGCTTGTTGTCCAGGGCAGAGCTGACGGCTGGAATGGCCTCTGGAGTGTTGAAGTGCAGCACCAGTTTTCCCCTGGTATGCAGAGACGCCCAAACGCCTTGGGGCAGAGTATGGGTAGCGCGGACAGCTTTGAGGATGTCCCGTGGGTCAGCCTGCGGGTTATCTGCTATAATCACGATGTGGGCCGCAGATTTCTCTCCATTGAGTGTGCCTTTGGCAACGGCAGGCATGTGGGCGCGGGAAGATGCAGGCTTGGCTTGAACCAGTGATTTAGTCCTCTTAGCGGGCGGTTTTGACGCCTCTGGCTACTTCCTCTTGGTTGGAGCAAGAGCTGGCTTCTTGGGAGCAGGTGTTGCCACAGGACATAGCCTGGATGGGGATGGCAGGCTTGATGGGCTCAGTCTGAGTCCTTGCAGGTGGAAGCAGGGCCAGTTGGAGTGGTTTGGCAGGTGGTCTTGGGCATTTGGGCATCCATGATTTCATCCAGTTCCATGAAGTCATTCACGGTGCCCGCGAGGTTCTTCACATCCCTAACTAGGTACTTGAATATTTCCGTCCGCTGCTCAATGAAGCGGACAAGGTCCAAGTGAAGCGCTGCGAAGGAGGGCTGGCCGAGGGATTGCAGGATTTGGTAGTGGCGGGAGATGACCATGTTGTCTTCTTCAACAAGAGCCGCGATGTCCACCGAGGGTTGAGAGGGCTTGCTGGCCTTCTTCCTCTTTTTCTTGTAGGAATCCATGGCGAGAGAGCGTAGGAGCGTTGAAGAAGAGCAGTTAAAGTATGAGAGAGCGTTCTATTATTTAAGGCAAGAACGGCCAGAGCCGGCCAATGGGAAACAACAACATTCGGCTTATATAAGGAAAACGGCAACCTCTGGAGGCCGACCTTACAGAATATTGTGACGAAGAAATATTTTATTATTTAATTTAATATTATTCAATGAAAATATATTCAACAGTTTATAAAAATATATATTAATCTGTATTTGTGAAATCATCTTTAAAATTTTTCTTTGCTTGCTTAAGATTCTCTAGCTGTAGATAATTTGGTTGAGTTGTTAATAATGGTAGACAAGTCGCCGTGACGTCATCAATAAATACTTTTACATCTTAGGATATTTCAAGGCTTGATTTCTACGCTACAACTGGTGGAGAGACTGGACCGATACCCATTAAGAAATAAAAGAAAATTTGATTCTGTTGAACCAGAAGAAACTTCTATGAATGTAAAGAAGGAAGGTACTCAGGTAAGCAACTACGTTGTTCAACATTTGCCAAGGAACCCTTCCATTTTCTCCGGGGAGGATGGTGAAGATCTCCAAAAATGGTTAAAAGGGTATGCACGTGTGGCAAGGTACAACCATTGGGACGAAACCCTTTGTCTTACTAAAGTTTATTTTTATCTGTCTGGAACTGCTCTCACATGGTTTGAGAACAACGAAGAAAGCATCCAGACTTGGAAGGAATTCACATCTCAATTAGAGAATGTGTTCGGAAAAAAAGAAAATTCAAAATTGCAAGCGGAGAAGAAACTTAAAACGCGGGCACAATTAAAAGGCGAAAGTACCGAATTTTATATCCAGGATGTCCTGTGCTTGTGCAAAGAGGCTGATCTTCAAATGAGCGAGGAAGATAAAATCTCCCACCTCATGAAGGGGATAGCTGAGGAGCTTTATCAAGCACTCCTACCGAGGGATGTACAGAGCACCGAGCAATTCATTACAGAATGTCGCCGTGTCGAAGCGCTCCGTTGTAGGCGAGTTACCCCAACCAAGTACGAGCGCCTACCAAATGTAGCCTCTCTCTGTGACCAGGATGACGGAGAAGATCTGTCATCTATGATTAGGCAAATTGTTCGTGAGGAGGTACAGCGGGCATTAGGCTCTCCTCGGGAGGAACCAAAAAATGCTACAATCGAAGAAATTGTAAAGGAGGAGATTGGAAGAACCCTTGCGCCAATCTCAAAGTCTAGGAGAAGTCCCACTCAGAAGGAAAAACCCCGACAGTTTTTAAATACTAGATATGAGGCCGAAACGGTTAGACCGCACCCTGAACCTCGATACCCAAAACAAGGAGGAAGACGCGACACCAATGATTGGCGGACAACTGAGGGAAGGCCAATCTGTTTCTACTGCGGACGCCCAGGTCACGTCGTCCGCTATTGCCGTGACAGGAAGAGACACAATGAGGAAAGGAGAAATGAATATTTCCAAAGAAAGCAAGACGCAATGGTATCCTACAACTCTCGAGCTGAATCTCAGGACCCCAATGACGAATCATCGAGGAAAACTTTCACTCGCTACCGAAGCCCTACTTCATATCGCGGTCGAAACAGACAACATTTCTCACCTGCTAGAAGATCTAGCTGGACGCCCCGCAATTAAAACTAGATGATAGACCACATTGGAGGTGAGGCCGCAAAGTTATAAAATCCCCCCTTGCCGACCACAGTAGAAATGAGAAAAAGCTACCTTGACGTAAACATAGACCTACCAAGTCCTCATGAAGAAAATATCTCAACTGAAAGAAGACATCCACCGCAGTCACCTGAAAATATCCCTGGCCATAGTACTAGTTCTTAAGACTGACGACATAAGTCTCCTGCTGAGCATCGGGTCGATGCTCTCTATAGAAGGAGGCTATGTGACGAAGAAATATTTTATTATTTAATTTAATATTATTCAATGAAAATATATTCAACAGATTATAAAAATATATATTAATCTGTATTTGTGAAATCATCTTTAAAATATTTCATTGCTTGCTTAAGATTCTCTAGCTGTAGATAATTTGGTTGAGTTGTTAATAATGGTAGACAAGTCGCCGTGACGTCATCAATAAATACTTTTACATCTTAGGATATTTCAAGGCTTGATTTCTACGCTACAATATTTTAATCTATGAAATATATTTTGTGAAAGAAAATATTATTTTATACAACATATATATATATATATATATATCGGCACTAGGGCCGCCTAACAAGAGAGACCATCTTCTGAGAGTTACGAAGAGACGGACCGCCTTGCCTTCAAGTAATAAATAAATTGACCATCGCAGTGAATGTAATTATTTACTTCTTAACCTTTATGTTTAATGGTGGAAACTGTCTCAATTGCATTGAATAACGCTACTAGGAAAACGGGAATTTTGGTTTAACTCATCAATTAGTACTCTTTTCTTCTAAATTAAAAGTTCAGGATTCCAATATTCTCTCTTGTTTTCTATATGGTGTGAAAAAAGAAAATAAATTACCCCTGCGTGGATTCTCCTTTTCAATACTTCAGACAAAGTATTTTTATTCAATTTACCAGATATTTTAATTAGTAATTACAAATATATAAATATTTATAAAAGCATATTTCTAGCAATAACACTCCAAACATACTCTGACGTCAGGCTCCAAGAGTCAAGAACACCGTAGGTGGAGAATGAGATAAATAAGGAAGTGGCGGCAAGTTTGTGTGACAGAAGGGTCAGGGAACTGACAGCGCGGGGAGATAACCACGGAGTTCAAGAACGACAGTCTAGTGACAGGAGATCGATAACAGGGAGTCTTGATGAACTGTTGGCCTGACCGTGAAAACAGCTTGCCAGGCCGTGTTGGCGACTGGACTGTAAGGAGCGGATTATTCTGTGGAAGTGGACGCCTGAACGATTGTATCGGTCTACAGAGGCCGCGGATCAGCCTACAAGTCGGTGTCGTATAGGCCGAACGTGGGCTGTGTGAATGCCTTGCCTTTTGCAACAATGGGCGCCTTGGAAATTCTAATAATGAGAGCACTTGCCTATTCCAACAATGGGCGCCTTAGAAATTCTAATAATGAGAGCATTTGCCCATTCCAACAATGAGCGCCTTGCCTATTCTAACAATGGACGCACTTGCTCATTCCAACAATGAGCGCCTTGCCTATTCTAACAATGGACGCACTTGCCCATTCCAACAATGAGCGCCTTGCCTATTTTAACAATGGACGCACTTCCCATTCCAACAATGAGCGCCTTTCCCATTCTAACAATGAGCCCCTTGCCTATTCTAACAATGGACGCACTGCCCAATCCAACAATGAATGCCTTGCCTATTTTAACAATGGAGACACTACCCATTTCAACAATGGGTTCCTTGCCTATTCCAACAATGGGCGCATTGCCAATTCCAACAATGGACGCACTACCTATTCCAACAATTATAAAATTATTAGTTTTTATTTATATATATATATATATGTCATAATTTGTATATAATTAAATGCAAACCCCGACCCACTATGTATATATCATGTATGATTTTCAAAGACTTAATAAAGAACAAGGTAACTGGAGGAAAGAAAGTAACAAAAGATATAGGAAGTAAGACTAAATTTGGCACGACTATTTTGGCACCCCTGTGTCAACATTGCAGGGGCAGAGACCGGACGTCTCTAGTGACCGCAGAAGTTATTTTAGCCAAGATGCACTCAATACTTCCGGCAAAAACAGGACGTATCTAATATCCGTCGAAGCTATAAGCGTCAAGATACCCAATACTTCCTGACGAAATCGGATATACCAGGCAGGCCATCTTTCATCAAGGAGAGCCGCCGGCCAATTAGGGAGCAACCACTAAGTAGGTCAACCAATAGGAAAACACCATGTGATCATATCTCAACCAATCAGAGAGAAACTGAAGCTTGGTGTTAAATCGAAAAGCAAGAAATGTTAGTTACGCTTTGGCTCCCAAGGAGGTGACATCGGCTCTAGACCTCTCCCCCTCTGCTCATCCCACAGCTAAGTACAATCACCGCCATGTGATCAGTTAATTAATAAGTCAAATCGCTCAGCTCTTATCAAACTTTCTTTCCTCCAACCCGTTGCCTTTATTTTCAAACCCAATCACGTGTCCTGATTATTCCTAACTGTATGCTTAAATTTCCACTCAAACGACTGCGCTTCAATCAAATCTCACCATTCGCATCCAACAACAAGAAATTCCGCAACGATATTGCCACAGAACGGTTAAGTCGACAGGATTCTGCAACAGTGTAATACAACAAATATTATATTGTAATAACAATTGCGTCATCATATTACACTAAGTCGACAGGATAAAGATTATGGAACTTAATCAGGATAAAGATTATAGAGCTTAATCAGGATAAAGATTATGTAAATTAGCCCAGGCACCAGCAAAACAAAAGGCAATGACAAACCAAGAAAGAACAAACTGGCAACGAGCGGAAAGAAACTGACAACGAACGAAGCGACAAGACACACCCTGGCGACGGTAATTTTAGAACTGACCGCCGCGCTACAAGGACCAAGATCCACGCAACTGGAAGCGGTCTTCCGGAGCGCCACCCTCGGGACAGCCGACGCCCGCACCGCCGGTACTTGTCCGAACAACCTGACGCCACCGAGGAATCGCCACCCGCCATGCCGTACCAGTACACACGGAAGCAACCCACGCGACACGGGCCCAGTGTACCGACAACGCGATCCACTCGAATGGAAGCAGTACAAATGACTAGATTTCCCTTTCAATTGCGCGGACAGTGCAAAAAGTCCCGACCCGGTCCAACAGATAGTCCCAGCCAGCCACACCAAGCCGAAGACGCCACAGTGGAGACTTTTCGAGACCAAGGTAGGCAATCCACCCAATGACACCATCAAATTGACTTTGGACTTGTATCTGACCCAGGACCTACCATGTACCTTTCTAATTGAACCAGACGCAGGTTCGAACATATTGCCGTATCATTTATACAATAGATTAAAAGCACAACTTCCCAACTTAAGTATTAAAAAACCTTCCCTTGATCTATCCACCCTAAATAGTTTTACGAAAATAATAGGACATTTAACTTTCCCTCTGACAATAGGCCAAATAACCCGTAGAGAGAACTTCCACGTGGTAAATGCATCCTTGCCATTTGGAGTTCTTACCTTAAAAACCCTTTATCAGTATAAATTAAAACTAAATTATAATCGCGGCATTATTTTCCAACTTGGCATTCCATTATCTAATACTATCTACCACTTTAAACATGTGTCAAATGAATGCAAGCACGGGCTAGGCCAAAACCTGTCCCAAAGGACTCGCACAGCACCCAAAGCTTTCACACATGGAAACCCTTGCCTGCATTCATTGCCCAAACCTCCAATATTTACATGCCACCATTCTAATCTCACACCACGCAACTTTTCACTCAACCCAATTGCCAATACTTTATGCCCACCACATATAAAGCCACCACAACTTCAATCTACAATCCCAATAATGCCCAAACAAGTGACCGTACACCGACACAGCTCATCCACTTACCACACAAAATTCATACATGACCATACTTCGCAACGCCATAAACACGCAAATGTACCTCACAACATACACACACCCATACGTCATCACGCGACAAACACACACAACCCGCACAACAAACGCAACACGCACGCCAAAAGACAACAACAACGACAAACAAGCGCGTGCACAACCGTTAAGAATAATACAATCATCCCATCTACACAAAACATAGAAAAAATTCACGCCACCAAACAACCACACAATCGAAAAACATTACGATCTTTCCTAAAAGCTGTGAACGCCTATAAAGAGTTCATTCCAGACCACGCCCGCTTGCGGACGCCACTTGTCAACCTTCTAAAAAAGGATGTCATGTGGGTCTGGGATGACAAATGCCAGAAAGCGTTCACTAACCTGAAAGAAAACCTTACCACACACCCCACATTACACCTTTACCAGGAAGATCTGCCATGTCAAGTGTACTGTAACACCTCAACATTCAGCATTACAGGCGTTCTTAAACAAGTCTACCCTGATGGGAAGACATACACCGTTCAACATTTCAGCCGATCTCTACGTAGTCACGAGCGAAATTATTCAGACTTGGAACTACAATGCCTAGCCATTGTGGAAAGTGTGGATAATTTCCGCACCTATCTAAAGGACAGAAAGTTTACAATATTTTCTGAACATCCCGCATTGCAATGGTTGAAAGAGATCAAAGCTCCGTCAGGCAGATTGTTTCGATGGAGGTTAAGATTGTCAAGATACGAATATGAGGTCCGTAGCATAAATGGAGTACAACAATATGAAACGGGCATTGGAACTCGTATCCCATTTTGTGGCTTTCTAGATGCGCCACTCATACAGAGCCAACAGTCTTCTCCACCAGGAAAATCTCGCGTGACTATGGATCACAATAAACTGCGCACCGTCTCCCGAAAAGGAGTACTTAAAACTATAGTCCCAAGTTCACTTACAACCAGACTTCTTAAATCCGTACACACTCAACACCACCACCCAAACATCTCCAAGATGACGAGACTCATCTCGTCACAATATTATTGGCAGGACATGACACAAGACATCGCAAAACAGGTAAAAACCTGCCCCACCTGCCGATTCGCTAGAAGAATCGATGAATACAACCAACCTTCACGTAAAATTACCGACACAGGCACCAAAGCAAAACAAAATTCGTACATAAAGCACAACGTACACACAACACAAACAATGCCAAAATTACCAGATTCACATCAGAGAAACGATCACACATCTCAACCTAAACCAATTACCGCCGACATATCTCTAATAAAACCATTGACGATCAAACAGGAGAACTGCGAACCTACCAATCATTCAAACTCTACAATTCATAAGGTTCAAGCGAATATTTCAGAGTCCCCAGTTACAAAAATGTGGACGAACATGGGGCAATATCCTATATTTCATCTGATTCTTATCCTTTGTTTGTTACTTCTGCCATACAACTGTATCCCAATTTTAGTCACCAATTACTTGTTTATCTATGCTATGCCCGATCAGAAAATCTTCGAACTACAAGAGGTAGTTTTTAATTTAGGACAAGCATTTTTTAATTTTGGACAAACAGTTTTTCATTGTGGACAAGCAATTCTTCATTGTGGACAAGTATTTATAAAACTTCTCATAATTTTAGGAACCATCTTCGCAGAAAATCTAAATAAACTCCGAAGAGATAGCAGTAACTGAAAAGATAACCAACCAGTGTCGGAGAAATCACGCTCCAAAAACAAGCCCTGAGCCGCACCAAAAATAAATAGACGGCAGGAAATGAGATTTGAAACACCACGACAGGAAGTATAGTCCACGGAGGTTAAATTCGGCCTCTGTAAACAAAGCGGAGCGCCTTCGTCCGATCTCCAATTTCCCTCCCTCTCGTTTGCCCGACACACCCCACTTCCGTATCTCTAATTACAATGAGAAGATCCCCTATTGAGGTCGACTGGGAACCTCACTATGCCACCGGTTTTGATTCCAGTTCGAGTCTACATATCGATTTTTACCAACCAATTACACATCCACGAAACAACACCTAGAACTAGCTCACACATCTCTTACACAACCGACTTCTAACATTTTTCACAACACACACACAAAGACAAAAAATTACACATAAAGGTTATATAGATTTCCATGTCTCCTGTACACACAGCATAAACGCACTTGAGGGCTAGAATCACGTTTTTCACCTAAGTGTCACTACAGATGAGACAAAAAAATTTATAGGGCATAATTGAGCAAGTAAAACATTTATAGGGCAAAATGGAGCAACCAATACATGTAGATCAGGGCATGAAGATACCAAAGGGTTCCAACCAATACACCTTATTTTTCATATCAATCATTTTCATTATTTTCTCTCAATTAAAATTTAAATATTTAATCAATTTATCAATTTATTCAACTTATTACCACTTTTAATCATTAATTATCATTTTTTTTCCAATTAGTTATATTATCATTTTCATTTATCAATTATCATTCTACTTACCACTTGATTTATATTACCACAACTCAATTATCAACGAAAACTCACTGACTTTCGATTAAACTAAAAACATTAAATCACCCTTTGTTGTTGAAATCTTTTTATTTTTCATTTTTCTTTTTTCCAAGCACTCTACTTTGATTTCGCTCAAAAAACTTTTATTTTATTTTTATTTTTGATTTCTCAAAAGACCTAATAGAATTCCCTCGGTCTCCATTCCCAATTCCGAGCTAGAATATAATTAGGCATTTTTCCTTTTTTTTTCACCACGCACCAAGCACTCACTTTGATTTCTTCCAACTTTTTATTTTTATTTTACTTTGATTTCTCAAAAGACCTTATGAAATTTCCTCGAATTCCTTTCCAAAATTCAAGCAAAAAAGTAATTAGGCATTTTTCCTTTTTTTCTCACCACGCACCAAGCATTCACTTTGATTTCTTCCAACTTTTTATTTTTTTATTTTTGATTTCTCAAAAGACCTAATAGAATTCCTTCGATTTCATTCCCAATTTCGAGCTAGAATATGGTTAGGCATTTTTCTTTTTTTTTTTTTTTTTTCTCACCATTCAACCAAACACATTCAATTTTGATTTCATTCAACTATTTTTATATTATTTTTATTTTGATTTCAAAGCCTAAATAGAACCCCCTCGAATTCATTTCTTAACTCGAGTAGAATTCGTTTAGGCGCATTTTCTTTTCTTTTAATCCACTATGTACCATAACATTCCTTGATTTCTTACAATTAAAAATTTTTGATTTCTATTAATTATACTCAACCTATATCATCAACACCATTCTATTTTACTTTTATATTACCAGCAATGTTTGTATATAGCCCCTCCATACCCACAACTAATTTTCCCACAAAATTATTTTTCACTTTACAGAATTCTCTCAGGCTAAACCCTTCTTGAATTCTTCACATGTAGGGGGCGCATCTGTCATAATTTGTATATAATTAAATGCAACCCCGACCCACTATGTATATATCATGTATGATTTTCAAAGACTTAATAAAGAACAAGGTAACTGGAGGAAAGAAAGTAACAAAAGATATAGGAAGTAAGACTAAAGCTGGCACGACTATTTTGGCACCCCTGTGTCAACATTGCAGGGGCAGAGACCGGACGTCTCTAGTGACCGCAGAAGTTATTTTAGCCAAGATGCACTCAATACTTCCGGCAAAAACAGGACGTATCTAATATCCGTCGAAGCTATAAGCGTCAAGATACCCAATACTTCCTGACGAAATCGGATATACCAGGCAGGCCATCTTTCATCAAGGAGAGCCGCCGGCCAATTAGGGAGCAACCACTAAGTAGGTCAACCAATAGGAAAACACCATGTGATCATATCTCAACCAATCAGAGAGAAACTGAAGCTTGGTGTTAAATCGAAAAGCAAGAAATGTTAGTTACGCTTTGGCTCCCAAGGAGGTGACATCGGCTCTAGACCTCTCCCCCTCTGCTCATCCCACAGCTAAGTACAATCACCGCCATGTGATCAGTTAATTAATAAGTCAAATCGCTCAGCTCTTATCAAACTTTCTTTCCTCCAACCCGTTGCCTTTATTTTCAAACCCAATCACGTGTCCTGATTATTCCTAACTGTATGCTTAAATTTCCACTCAAACGACTGCGCTTCAATCAAATCTCACCATTCGCATCCAACAACAAGAAATTCCGCAACGATATTGCCACAGAACGGTTAAGTCGACAGGATTCTGCAACAGTGTAATACAACAAATATTATAGTGTAATAACAATTGCGTCATCATATTACATATATAACTCCTGTAGAAGGGCAGAGATGCCTGAAAGCTTGAGATTACATTTAAATGAACGAAAAGAAACTCACATCTAGAAACCTGTTCTTTTATTTTAATTTATTTCCAGGAGATTCAAATCAAGTGAAAACCATTAGTTATGAGATTAAAGAGAGATTTCGTGTTTTAAACAATTATCTCATGTTGCTACTGATTATCTAGTCTGAACTTGAATATCTTTTCTTGATGTTTAACGAAACTATGGAGATTTCTGTAATTTTAGACATTTCATTTCTCTAATTGTTTAGAAATTGGTTCAATATTTTAAAATTCCATACACACTGTGGGCGTCATGTATATTACTTACTTAATTGCAACCTTAGAATAATTTTTAACACCTTGCCAAATGTTTAAATTTTTATTTGTTCCTGTCGAGGACAAAAGATTTTTGTCGAAACGTCGAAATAATAAAAAGATTTATACTGACCGAAGTATCTTTAATTTTAAGAACCATGAATGTCGGCCAGGCGCAGCCTCTATTTTCATGAGAATAAAATGTATTAGGTATGTTAGGTATATACACAAGTGTGTATAGTCTACACCATTGGATAGTGGGCTACCTAGACCGAAGTATGTACGCCTTACTATACCGCTGTACTATTTCTGGGCTCAAAGATCATACACTTTGGTTAGTAGCCCGTAATACCATATTCTCTATGTACTATACCGCCATCTTGGCTCATTAGACAAGGGAAATTGCTTGCAAAAACCACCTCCTAATGGCCCATGTTAGGAGGATTTTGTAACCTGACACGCTTGGTTCTGCCTAACATCGTCTAACATAATCTACAGATGTACATCCAAGGAGAGTTAAGGTTTAACGTGAGGACAGCTAATGTGGAATGTAAGTATTACAGCAAATAACTCCGCCATATTTCTTCGTAGCCCATCCTTTAGCACAGTAGGTAATGGACATGTCGGTCCAAAACTGGAATGGCCACTTCCTTCACCCTACATCAGCGTTGTTTCCAGATAAAATAGCCGTTGTTGTAATTACTTAGTAGGATGTAGAAAGGTTTTAAAACTGAATTAAATTGTGAAACGTCCCGCTCCAAACTTTGTGTCAGAGAAGCGATATTTTTATAAAGAGATGATCTGGCTTTGTGTCTTCTGCTCGAATGAATGTTTTTCTGTTAGAATTTTGTTCCTGCACACTAAAAATGAACTGGCTTCACCCGTGGTCTCAGCTTTTTGGAATTTTTCCCGATATAATTTTGTATCTGATAATCAAACATGATACAGCAATATTGTCATCATCATTTTCTGACTAAAAAAAAAAACAACTATTTTTGCCCAGAACCTGTCAATTTTATTTTTATTGGCTAAAAATCCGATAAATATATTTTCCAGATTTTTCTCTAGGTCCTGTCAAAACACGTTTTACATGTACATTAGGTCAGCTGATATTACCTCCCATTTTCACCGCTAGAGGCGCCGCTTGCGAGCGAAAAGGCAAATTTGCAACGCAATTTGCAAATAACTCGAAGAATATTCGGGATAGAGCCCGGAAATTTTCACTATAAGTTTTTTCAGATTCTACTCTATATACTGTTAAAATTTCAGTCAGATTATTTACGTATTGTGGACGTGTATAGCCGACATAGATACCCACATACATACATACACTGACTTTTATATATATAGGGATATGTTGTAATATATTCTAACATATACTTATATAGAATATGTAATATAGCTATAGTATAATAACCAAAACTGTAAAAATAATTTAAATCGCCAGTTCGGCCATCATGTAATGCACGACAAAATAAAATTTCGATTGAGTGACAGCCGGCACCAGGACAGGAAACAGGTCCGAAAAACATGTCGGGGTTCCCAGGTGTGCCCCCTTCTTGCTCAAACAGATTAGTCCGCTTTGAGACACGATGATTGACAGACCCCTCTCTACAGATCTGCCCTGACTGGTGTCGGCTTCACTTACTCTCTCGCCATCTCTGTGGTGCCGCCTAACATGTCTCGTTCTTTAGTGCAATACATTCAGGCCTGAAACCACTCAGAACATTGAGGCCACAACGACTGCATTTAACGAACTCCACTTCGGTCATCCTACAGTATCGACTGCAAAACAATATATATATATATATATATATATATATATATATATATAATTAAAATATATATATATGCCCGTGTGATAAAAGGTACAACTTCTTTAAGAGTTATCCATGAGTGTATATTGTTGCACCGTCCTGGGGCTTCATGTCAATAATCGATGGGTCCATATCAATATTATAAGTGAGACCAGTAATCATAAACAAATATATTTCAACAAGGAAAGTATTTACAATTATTTTCTATCTTAAAAAAAAAAACCAAGAGATATCTAAACAAAATATTTACATATAAAATACTGACGTCACATGACTGATGATGATAAACCGAGTATGCCACCACAGATTATTCTGTGACAATATGCTAGCGTAGCTTAGCTTTCTAAGTAATTTTCCATTATAATAGAGAGTTCTAAAACACACAGGGTTTTATCCCACCCTGTACTTAAGAGCCTTTATTAGCTAATTTACTGACCAATCTTGACATTTGTAATATACCCGAGGACTACTGCACAGAAACTTTCCAAAAGATTTTGTTGTTAATCGAAAGTCCTCGGTAAGTTGACAGCTGCCATTGACCCCAGCTGGACTGTAATGGGAGTCCATCTCCAGAGTCCCGTGGGAGCCCTAGGTAGGGTAGCTCAAGCCAAATGGAATGCTGAGGAGGACTGCAGCGTAGACACAACTCTATTGTTTCCTCTGCTCAATGCGTGAAAGTTTTCTGTTGTTCAAACTTGGAGATTTGAATTAGATTAAGGCGAACTATCTCTCTGTTTACGATAAATTATTTCTGGAAGATGTTTGGAGAATAAATTGTGATGATTAATATGGAATGTTGAAGATAGAAATGAGTTTTGCCGTATTGTGGTGAACTTTCCCAGTTTCACATCACTACCACAGTTGTTAAAACGATCAATAGTTTAGCTCTCACTAATTCTAGTGAACCATACATTTATAATCAGACCAAAGGGCTACATTAAAGAGCAGTGGTGATGTCTTGTCCATGGAGTAGATCAGATCGGTCCATGCACCCTGATCACAATATTGGTCAACCGAGGTGCCTTTTCCGTATGGATGTCCTCTTCTGGATTGATGTCTGCCATATAGAGGGCTGCAAGGATGGCCGGGTATATGTGGTCCGGAGTGAGTAGGTTAACTAGCAGTACTGGTATTAATAGTTATAGTAGTTAAGCAACACTATAATTAATGATGCAGATTTATCATCATTACAGACATTACTCATCATCTCACTTGCCAATCTCTACTATACCACCGGAAGTTGGCGTGTGTCAGTCCCAAGAATTCCTTTGAGAATTTGGACATGGTATTTAATCAGAAGTCATTGTGGATACAATTCCTCTCGGTCAACTGTTCTTAATTTTGAACAGTGAGGTTATTTTGCTTTTTTGAATATAACATAGCGGTAATTATATTGTCGCGGATATAAATAAAGCAAGGGTAAATTTGGGAATAATTAATTTATTATAAAGAGTATTTACCTTTTAGTTCTCCAATGAAATTATATACAAAAGGTATCTATAGGGAGAGAGATAACAACTTATCCCAAGGTAAGGATAATAAAAATAAAGAGAGTCGTCAGCCACCAAGGCGTTCCCGTTTTCCTTATTTGCCGATAAGATTCCGAGAACCCCTCACACCAGTGGTCCCCCCGGAGTACAGGGATGATTGACAGGTGTCCCATGGAGTTTCTTGTGACCGGAGTTGCAGAGCTACTTGACAATATTTTAATATGGAGATGGATGGGGGGGGGGACAATCCATAATATTATCTATGAGTAAATATTCATCATATATTGGATTCAAATTGATAAATTATTTCACTAATATTTCAAGAAGCAATTCGCCTCTATATTATCTAGTTTTTTTTTGTGATTCAAACTAAATTTGATATACAAAATCAAAGTATAAGAAGTAATCTGATGAAAATTTCACTATGCATCAAATATATATACAATATAAAATTATTGTATCAAAACAAATATACAAAAATAATATAAATATTGATAATAATATTAATGAGATGAAAATAATACTGTAGAAGTTTGTAGAGTATTTACTCTGGCAAATCACGGTACATTCGTCTAGTTTATTTCAAAAACAAAGATTTAATGCCAATAACCTCAGAAATTATTATTATTTACTTGTGTAAAAGTAAATTTAACTTTGTGGTGACTTATTTCAGTGGTCGATGGTCAAAGTTGAGGCGATTAAAACAAGCGAGGTACTGGAACCTTTGAGAAGGGAACCTGGAGAGGTCGCTAGAGAGAGTGTCACAAACAAATCTTTTCACTTATTGGAGAATACTTGTCTTTCAATTCTACTTGGGTAGTTTAGTAACGTGTCCTTCACGATTCTAGAGAAGGTTAAAATATATGTGGCGTAGAGAGTGGTGGTGAATTAACGTTTAGGTTAATTTAAAATAGAAGATTTTAGGTAACTTTGGAAATACGGCTGTAGCCTGGTAAGTAATCCTTTGCCGAATAGTTTGGAAGAATCTGCATGTGCTCGCAGTGAGTTATGCCGAGAGTGTTGAATTTGTTTTCAGCTCTTCTCTTTAAACTGCCCTTATATTTCCTGTTTATTGTTCACTGGAGGTAGAGCAATTTTGATATTATGCATATTACCTTATATATAACTTTTTTTATGGAAACCTTGAGAAGAGTACTGCGTACTCTGTAAAACAAACTTTAAAAAATTTTCCGGCGAGTATGTAATCCACTCATAAATTTTCTCCAAATCTTCCCAGAGGATATCTGATAAATTGAAGAATCATTCGAGAATAGAACGGATTGATATTGTTGCACCAAGTTGCAGCTTTGCAGGGTCGTCGACCTTGGTTTCTTCCTTCTTGGTGTTATACACGTTCCCGAGCGGGTTACCATATTCAAAGCAAATAAATAAAAGTAAATAAAAATAAATTACCTTTCAAAAATTATTGCGTTTATTTATTCTTGTCTTCCTCGTAGGTCGTGATCCGCAGTCTCCGTCTAGGTCCTCCCTCGCTCCAATAAGCAATAAAGATATATGTACAATAAAATATTACAAAAGGAATGAAACTATAAAAAGTAATGATGATAATCTAAATAATATGTTTTATATAAAAATAAATAAATATATAATTTAAATTTTAAATATATTAAAAATAATATTATAAATAATATAAGAAATACGCGCATTAATCATGATGTAACAATATATAATAGGAAATATGTAAATAAAGTTTGTAGAGAGAGAGAGAAAATAATAAACCAAGGTCTCTCTCTCTAAATAAATTTATTAATCATCTATATTTATCAATTTTATATTTTAAATTTATTTATCTATATTTTTTCTTATTTAATCTTATTTCATTCATATTTTTTACATATATTCTATATTTAACCTTATATAACCATTTATGAACGATGTAATAAATAGGTTTCAATCTCAATCTCTCTCTTAGAATGTAATGGCGTACCAGAATCTGTAAAATGAAAAATAAAAAAAATTGTTTTACTCTCAAAGATCCTGGTGCACCATTCTCATATAGATTTATTCAATAGATCACTTTAATTTGTTTTTATACATAATTTTTGCGTCGCTTGTATCTAATATATTGCTATAAAATCGAAACACTGCATTAAAAACGCTCAAGAGAACTCAAAAGTACAATTTTAAAACTTCACCTTTTCCCGTATATATTTATTTTTATCTTGACGAAGACAAATGTTTTTGTCGAAATGTCGAGAAAAGATGACACTCTACCAGGCAAAATGTTTTACGTTCTAAAGAATGATTTCCAGAACTCACACATTATAAAGTAGGGGGTCTGTTAAGGATGATCTAAGCAATTGGTTTTCGACCACAACGACCAGGGATCGAATCCCGCATTGGGCACCTTTTTTTCTAATTAAAAGAAAAAAATGCTCCAATGTCCCCCGATTCTTGAAAAAGTCCCACTCCACCGCGAGTGGAAGTAACCAAACGGGGCATATTTGTAAATGCAAATGTCGAACTGCTTTTCACATGTGTAGACATGTTGTGCCCTTACAGTAAAATGCCTCTGACTCCTTCAAAAACAGACCACTGGCGACACCAATGACTTTCCACTTTCTTAAGTTTTGTCCACGAGTGTATTTCAAAAGATAAAGTATATTTTACGCTCACTACATTTCGACAAGCTGTCAGTCGCTAACTACCCACCATGATTATCATGGCCTGTACCACGAGTACTAGGAATAATAATTAAAAAAACACATTATAAAGTTAACTAGGTGTGGGTGTGTAAACCATATAGTTGAACAAATGCTATGTTTGTAGCCAGCTATCCACGCCTAAGTAATAAGGAAGGATAAAATTTCTCCAACCTCTTCTGTCATCCATCTGTCATTCAATTCTTAGAAAGAGGCTCCTCCATCATTACCAATAACGTCCGAGTTTTTTTGTCGCACTCAGGGAAAAGAATTTCTTCCAATCACAAGCTGATTAATTACTGACTCTGCTAATTGATGACAGATTGCCGAAAAGAAATTTAACAATTGGAAACATTTCAGAATTATCTATCTCTAATAAATAACTGGTTTCTACCTTCAAACCCTTCGTTGTTCATAACACTCTTCAGCGCACCTATCAACTTGTCTACACGTAGTGAGCGTAAAATATTGCCACGTTGAAAATTAGGGAAGACCAACAACTTCGGAATGAGACAGCAATTTATTTAAGGCAAGAACAAACTATAAATGATAAACAAAATATAAGGAAAGAGGGTAGTTTACCGGGTAAATATCGCGAAATTTATAATCTGTTATTAGAATTTTAAAAAATAATTCGCTACAATATACTTTATTTAATTAAAAAGGCATATATTGGATCAAAATATCATTTATTTTACAAATATCTCAGTTGGCTGAACGCCAACCTTTATCAAGGTGTTATAACATTTTAAAGTGTGTCAACAACAAACTCAGCGCCACATAACGTCAACAGCATTAGGTTTTTAAAAATATTTTGTTATATTCAATGGCGAGATAATTTTTTTATATATATATTTATATTATGGACAAAATATTTTTTGTGAAATATAGGTGTGAATATTTTGAAAATTAACAATAACGCCTATTTTATATTTGAAATTATGTGTACTATGGGTAAAAAGATTTTTCGTATAAAAAAAAATAAAATAACAAAATACACTGCGTGACATTGAAAATGGAACACCAAGAAATAGTGGCCAGAAAATTATGCAAATTTCAGGGTAGACGCGCCTAACCGAGTTATGCAAATGATGTAAAATGCGCAGCTCTCGTGCTCACATGGAGTAAGATATAAGGGAAGGAACTTGCAGAAAGGACAGTATTCGTGTCGTTATTTCTTCAAGGAAATTATTGTAGAAATTTTTTTCTTGTGTCAAAAGACACGTGTAATAACAGAGAATGCCAGGTCATCGTAAACGGAGGCAGTTCAAGCAGACAGACGCTTTTACGAGGGGCATGGTGATCGGACTGAAAAGAGCAGGTTGGTCCATACGTCAAATCGCAGCTGATACACACCTTGGTGCGTCCACGGTGCACCGACTGTGGAGAAGATGGTTGGAACAAGGTAATGTGGCAATTTATAGGAATGCCGGTGCAACCAGAGTGACGTCAGCACGTGTGGATCGGCGTATCCTTCGACAAGCAGTGGCGGCCCCACAAGCCACTTGTACCGCCATCCTGCAACATGTGCAAGACACCCTAGATCATTCCATCTCGACCAGAACCATTTCCCGTCGATTGGTTGCTAATGGCTTGCACTCATGCCGTCCGCTAAGAAGACTGCCATTGACCCCACCGAATAGGCGCCAACGTTTGGAATGGTGCCGGGCTAGATCAACGTGGATGACGGAATGGCACAGGGTCGTGTTCTCAGATGAGTCGCGTTTCTGCTTGTCCAGTGATAGTCGCCGTGTACGCGTGTGGCGTCGACGTGGAGAAAGGTCCAATCCGGCAGCAATTGTGGAACGCCCCACCGTGCGACAACGTGGAATCATGGTTTGGGGCGCAATCGCGTATGATTCCGGGTCACCTTTACTTCGTATTCAGGACACTATGACGGCCCAACGATACGTTGATGATGTGCTGCGACCGGTGACACTCCCCTACCTTCAGGGGGTACCCAATGCCCTTTATCAGCAGGATAACGCCCGACCGCACACTGCTCGCATTAGCCAACAAGCTCTGCAAGATGTACAGATGCTTCCCTGGCCACCGTACTCTCCTGATCTCTCACCAATCGAGCACGTCTGGGACATCATTGGACGCCGTTTGCATGCCTTGCCACAGCCGCGTTCAGAAGACGAACTGTGGCAAATGGTTGAGAGGGAATGGAGAGCCATCCCTCAGGACGCCATCCGTACTCTGATTGACTCTCTACCTAGACGTGTTGCTGCGTGCATCGCCGTCCGCGGTGGTCCTACTTGCTACTAAGCCGACGCCGTTCTCGCTCTGTATTATGACTATCATTTTGAAATAAAGATCACTTATTGTTCGTCCCTGTCTCTCTCTGTCTGCCGAGTTTCATCACTTTCTGGCCACTATTTCTTGGTGTTCCATTTTCAATGTCACGCAGTGTATATATATAAGAAATGTTAAACTAAAATATTTACTGAAAACACAAAGCGTAGAAAATGTTTGAAAAGTTGGTTGAAATAAAATATTAAAATAAATTTAAATGTAAAATTGTGAAATTTGAAATAAAATATAAGTGAAAATGGGAATTTTTTTTTTAAAATGATATCACACAAATAAAACATTGAAGACATTGAACTATCAATATATATAATAACCTAATACATATATATAAAATAAGCGTGTGATTGTATTTGAAATAAACTTAAACGATGGTACATAAATTTAAAGAAAGATATATAAAAGGAAAAAAAATGCGTTTTGAGCATTAAAACATATTTAAGTGCTTCTAAATGTGTACCTCTCCCTATAAAATTAATTAAAATATAGACCTAAAATATCGGGAATTTGAAGTAATAAAATAAAAAATTAAACTGTAAATATTTTATGAAGATCTAAATTGCGAATATATCTCTGGTAGTTCAATTTTCCTATTTATACTGTCTTTGTCTTCTGCGGAGGTCCAACTTTCCAAAAATAATCGGCAATGTTTATCATTTATGTTCTGGTATAAAATATCTGTTTTATCAAAGTCCAGTGTGTGGTTGTTTTTCAAAGCGTGGTCTACAAAGAGTGATAATGGATTATAATTTCTTAAACCAGATTTATGTAAATTGATTCGATCTTTTAGAGGCTTGCTTGTTTCTCCTATGTATTTGGCGGGGCAATCATTACATGGTATTACAATATAGTCTTATTGTTACTTAATCGTGATGCTTCACACATGGTGTTTCTTTAATGAGTTAACAGTTAACACCGTTTTAGATAAATAGTATTTTAGAGCATAACGGACCTTTATGAATTTATCTAAGATGGCATGTTGCATCTCTTTCCTTGGGCGACTCCACACAACTCGATGCCATATTAAAGACACGCTTCATCGGATATCTATATTAATAAAATGGAAATTTCATAAGTGGACATCACTAAAAACTTTCGTTACAATGCATCAATTTCGACCAAATTTTCAACATTTATGTAAAACGAGATGGAGCAGGTTTTGCTTAACATCAAAATATTTTTCCTAACTTTAACATACATAACTTTGCTGTTATCGATAAAATACAAAAAAATTCAACAGAGTTAAAGTGTTTACACTTTAAAAAGTGTTTACACTTTTGCGCTTCTTGGAAAATTAGTTTTAATCTTTTTTAATATATATTTTATATTATATATATATATATATATGTGATGATTTAAGACCATGGAATTGTTGTAAATAGCCTAGATATCTACTACCACATGTTCCACCCCATGACTGTATATAACTTCTTATGTACTGCACATAGAAAGCCTCAACTAACATCAATCTGTACCGCGTAAGAATCTAATAAAGTATCGCAACTGTACAGATAGAAGGAATGGAGACTAACAGGAGAAAGTTAAGGTTAAAACTAATCAGGCTTAGGACAGAAGTCGAAGCAAGGCCTAGCAAAAGAGGCTTAAAACTAGCCCAACTATAAATAATTTACAAGACAATATTTCCTGGGCAAGACCGGACGTATCTTGTGACCGCGGAAACCATAAAAGTCGAGTAACGCCCCGTATTTCCGGAACAAGACCGGACGTATCTTCCGTCAAAGGCAGTAGCAAAGACCAATCAGAAGACATCACCTAAATAGGTCAACCAATAGAAAAAGGCCATGTGACACCTTTCGACCAATGGGAAAGAAGACAGGTCGTGGTGTTAAATCGAAAAGCAAGAATTGTCAGTATACGCTTGGCTCTCAACAAGGTAACACTTGCTCTAAAGATCTCCCTCTCTCCTCATCCCATTCCTTCTTGACGTCAGACGCTTTTAGTGGAATCTCTGTTTGTTTATTTCACCTTTGGCCCAGCTGTGTCGCCTTCCACCACGACTGCACGGTAGAGTTGACATCGAGGTTCGTCTAGCATCAGGTAACACTGGTCCCAGAGGTCCCAAGATATCACATATATACATGGTAAGATACTTTTATTTTATAGTTTTCATATTTTATACCAAAAAAGTTGAAGCCTTACATGATGAGATCAATTTTATATTTTAGATAAATTTTTAGGCTAATTTTAATTTATTTCTTTTTTATTTTATATACAGATTATATATGCTATTTCTAACTTACGTGGTTAGCATTTTTATAAGAATAAGGTTATTTATATTATTTTTTACAAAAAAAGATTGAAATTTCATCAATGTGCTCAATTTTATGTCTTTTTTGAGGACCTTAACAAAATTTTTAATTAATTGTTTAGATATTTTAATAACAGATTATTTATGGTGTTTTCCACTTATATGGGTTGTTTTGTAAAAAAAATTAATTTATTTCTATTTTTTTTCACTAAAAAGCTTGAAATTTCATTAATGTGCTCAATTTTATGTCTTTTTTGAGGACCTTAACAAAATTTTAATTAATTGCTTAGATATTTTTAAAGTAGATTATTTATGGTGTTTTCCACATATATGGGTTGTTTTGTAAACAAATTTTGGGTTATTTCTATTTTTTTTCACTAAGATGCAAGATATTTTATTGATATGTTTATATGATTGTCATTACGAGGCCCTTCTCAAATATTTCTTAAGAAATTTTTATTTAATTATTTAGATCTTTCGAATACAAATTATTTGTGTAATTTATAACATATAGGTGTTGTGTTTTTAAAAATATTTGGGTTTTTTTTTATTATTAATCGCAAAAAGAGCAAGCAATTTCATTGTGTTCAATTATGGGTCATTTTGAGGTCCTTTTTAAATTTTCTTATGGAATTTTTTAATTATTGCTTTGATCTTTTAAATACAGTTTATTTATTATATTTTCTACATATATGGGTTGTATCTAAAAAATAGGTTATTTATATTTTTAAATAAGCAAGGGATTTCTTTTACGGATTCATTTATATGTCTTTTTGAAGTCCTTTTTCAAATTTTTTAAAAAGATATTTTATTTTATTTGATTAAATATTTTATATTTAGATTATTTATAGTTTCTTTTAACATATAGGGGTTGTATTTTGTATTTTAGAAAATTATTTCTATTTTTTACCTCAAAAAAGCATGCTTTTTCATTGCCGTATCCAGCGGTTGGTCTATTTTTGAAGCTTTTTAATGATAACTGGTTTTGTACATTAATTTTTTGGTAATATAATATTATGATTTTAGTTTTTTAAAATCTTTTTAACATATCTGAAGGTTATTTTGAATAAAAAATTTCAAAATTTTGATTTTTACCTCAAAAAGACAGGAAATATTTATGCTTTGTTTAGAAATTGCTGGTTTTGAAGCTTTTGTTATTAATCTCAATCTAATTTTTTTTTTCAGAATAAGCCTCGCCACAGCCGACGTTTACTTGGTAGGAATACGGCTGCTTCCAGAAGATATAGGAATGCTAGAGCTATTGAGACACCACTTCAAAGTGAGACGCGTCGTGCGCTTCGCCGTCTTAGGTATTCTGAAGCCCGCGTCGCAGCTACACAAACTATGCAAGTTCCTGTTCAGCGTATTCAGCTTTGGACCCATAAGCCGTTTTAAGGTTTGCAGTATAATGCCCATATTGATTATAAAGCTGATTCATCTGTCGATATAGGCCAAATGTCTCGGGTATGCCAGATTTGCTCTGCTTTGAGATTTAAAGATGATGTAATGTAATAGAAACAAAATAAACCTCATCCTACCTAATATACATTACTTCTGAGGATTAAATATTTTGATTTGTGTTGAGAATTTTGCATGCATTTCTCTATTTCTTTTCTTATCTTGCAAAGCTAATGGAATGTTTAGGTTGTTTATTTTTGACTCGCCAATTTGTTTAGTGATAAAGTGGTATAGCGTTCTTTTTCAGAGCATCACCCTACAAAAAAATTACCTGACCTTTCCTAATATTCAGATAGATTTATTATATCAACATACTAGACTACAAACATTCCCTCGAGTAAAACCCGGGCGGAGCCGGGTACACCCGCTAGTATATAATATTGCCACGTGGAAAATTAGGGAAGACCAACTTCGGGATGAGACAACAATTTATTTCAGGCAAGAACAAACTATGAGTAATAAACAAAAGATAAGCAAAAGAGGGAAGTGTACAGAGTATAGCAAAATATAAACATAAAAAATAATACTCTGCTAATAAAATAATAACTACTTTGTTACAATATTTTGAATCAAAAGACTCCACACAATTCTCTATTGCTATAATCTTTTTTTTAAATCTGGGCAAGCCACAAGCTCTTGCTCGGGTCCTTCTTGTCTAAACATACAATACTATAATGTAGGATTTCCTGGTACAAGTAACTATCTTGTTGGAAGATACCAAAGGTAGACGCGACGTATTTCTTTATTTAAAGGCTGTGAGCTATCGGACAATGTCGTCCTTCAACAAGCTATTATGCAAATACAATAAACTCAATGGCCTGTTGAAGGACTTTATTGTACGAAAGAGCTCACAACCTTTTAAAAAGAGAAACACATCACGTCTACCTTGGGTCTCTTCCAACAAGTTAGTTACTTGTACCAAGAAATTCTACAATTCCTCGGATCTTGTAAATATGTTTAGAACGACACTTGAAGTTACACCGCATGAGTTTCTTTTAAACGAAAAATCAAAATTTTATTTTTAAGGTGAAATATCGACTATTTCTATCCTTTTTGGATGAGGTATGAAAGGGTGAATTATGAAGAGTAATGACGAACGGAAAAATAAAAGTGTCCAGGGATGGGAATCGAACCCACAATGTCCCGCTTACCGGGCAGATGCCATGTCCACTAGGCTACCCTGGACGTATTTTTCCGTTCGTAAATGATACATAAAGTAACTTAAAATACAATATAATATAATAATATAAAATATAATATAATATACAATATATGTTTAGACAAGAAGGAACTGAGCAAAAGCCTGTGACGCTGCCCAGATATTTTGTGTTGAAAGTGACAATTCCAGATGTTTCTACGATGGAATATTCGTGTGATTTGCATAGTGTTTTGGCATTGTCTATTCTAATCGACATCTGTCTATATAGAGCGGCCTTGTTTGTTAGTAGGCTAGCGGTTAATTGATAGGGCAGGCCATGTGAGCTGCTGATGTACATATAATCTCTTTGTCCTTCTTTTATAGTTTTATACCTTTAGGTAATAAAGGTTCTTTCTCTTCCTCTACGAATCTCTATAATTTTTTTCCAAAAGGTTATGTGATTTGAACTTTCCTCAATGGCCTGTTGAAGGACGGCATTGTACGAAAGCTCGCAACCTTTTAAATAAAGAAACGTGTGTCGTCTACCTTAGGTCTCTTCCAACAAGATAGTTACTTGTACCAAGAAATCCTACATTCCCTTGGATCTTATAAGTATGTTTATACAAGAAGGAACTGAGCAAAAGCCTGTGGCGCTTGCCCAGATATTTTGAAAATATTGTCGCTTTAGAGAATTATGGAATCTTTTGAATCAAAATAAAGAAACACGTTACGTCTACCTTTGGTCTTTTTAACAATGATATTCTGCGATTCCTTCTGTAGAAGTTATCTTGTGTAGGTATGTTTAGGTCTAAGGAAGGGACTTTGGTTTGAAAGCTAATCCAGAATATAATATAAAATATATAAAGGTGAAATCGTCAGGTTCCCAGGAATAATTAATTTTTCCATTACAGTAAGGGCAGTAGAAATTGTTTTATTTAAAAAAAGAATCATACGCGTCTATAATAGTTTCGAATTTTCATAACAGATGGCGCGCGGCATCATCATAAATATCTTTCTTTAACATTTTAATTTATATATTTCTATCTTTCAGGTTTGAAAACCCTGGAACCTGATTTTTTCACCTTAATGTTGATATAGATGATTTTTTTATTGAAAATATAAACGTATTGCTATAGAGAAGTGAGTCAAAAAGGCATTCTTGTTGAATGAGAAATGTGATTATCAAAATAAAGAACATAGAATCAAATCTCACTTAGTACTGAAGCAATATAACTAGATACATAATATACAGTCAGCTGTCCAGGCTTCAAGAGCTACTGTCAAATCTGCAGGTTGACAGAAATGTTGACGACGTGGCCCCAGAATGCAGATACCTGTTGCGGCCCACACAGGTCTGCCTTTCCAAATTAAATTTATTTTCTGCTATCTCACTCATTTGCATATCTCTGCACGCACAGCTGTTCCCTCTTCATCGCCTGCCCACGGTGTTCCAGCTTGGTATTCTATATTTAATTGTTTCAGTGCAGTTCCTTTCACGATTATGGAGATAGCTTTTATTTAGTTAGAGTCAGTCTAGAGTCGGCATACAACTATAGTTGCATATATGCCATATACCTTGCTATTACAATGGAACTGAATTATGGTGAAATCCTGATATTAGTCTGTGTTACTTACTTGACCATTTGATATTCCTGAATATAACCAATATTGGCCACTTTTCCATATTTAACCGAACGTCGAATCTTATTATAGGATAGGAAATAATAACCACCACGGATGAGCAAAGCCCTCCCAATATATTTTTTTCATCGCAGTAAGGACAGTAGAAGTTTGTATTATGTATAAAAGAAACATTCGTGCTTTTAAATCCTTTCATTTTATATGTGTAGATGGCGCGTTATTGCTTTGTGTTAATAATAAATTTTGTTGATAAGCCAAAAGGTGCTTCTCCATTTTTCAAAACCTGCATCAAAACAATCAGTTGTTGATCTCCTCTTCTCATAATGCGTAAAGCTGCAATATATGCAGGTGCGCCCCTCTTTCTTTCTCCAACACCTTTGGGAAAACCTAGGACAATAATAGAAAGGCTGAGACAATGGGACCTAATGGAGATCTTTTAAACGACTTGAGGAATAAGCAACAACAACATATTGGCTGCTGAGTTGTCTGGATTTGTCATAGCTAGTGTTGAAGCTTATTCTTTGATGAGACTACGTGATCTGCGCAAATAAGGACAACAAAATACATTGTTACATGTGTCATGAAAGGTCATTGTTTTGATGCATTATTCTAATGGAAGGGCGGTCTTCCAATCATGAATATCATCGCACAATATATACATCTAGATGAGATTTGTGTAGTACTTCTGTGGAGCACAAATCTCTTAAATAACTTCAATTTTTTTTAATAAAATAAATAAAGCATCAGAGACAAGTTATATTAAATAATTATAAATGTGTTTACATTCACGAGATAATTGGCACCGAGGCATGTCTATAATTTCTGCTGAGGTTATTTTTCTGTTCGAATGTTTTTTTTTTTTTGTAAATTTCCTTTGGGCCAGTAAATATGCACCTTTATATAAAAGTATTTACAACCGAAAGTTATTGTTTTTATAACTGATTTTTTTAATTTATTATTTTAATGATTTAACTGAAAATCCGTTTTACCAGTTTCAAGCAAGACTAACAAATTGATCTAAGAAGTGAAGACATGCAAATATGTGCACTCATGGACAAAACTGATGTGGATGAACTTAAAAAAATAATTAAATATGAGTGATTGAATATTAGATAATAATTGAATATTAATTAATTTATTTTTCTATTGTTTTTTGACCAAGAAAAGGTAAATTCATTCTATCAAGAGATATGTAAATTTTGTTCGTTCAATTTTTAATTTTAATTTTAGTTTTGCTTGGCTTGCATGTAAATATTCTTAAGGAAGAGAAATAAACTTTTTTTTTCTTTTATAAGTGCAGACTTCTTTTGTTTGATATAAATTTCTAGAAAATTATTTAAATAGCAAAATAACAATGGCGACGAGACTTTCGTTCGAACCTTATGTAATGAAAGAAGAACCTTTTGAAAATTATATTCAACGATTCAAACAGTACATTTTTGTGAATGAAATTGAAGGTAAGAAGATTGTTCCTTTTTTTATTATGTCTATTGGACCAAATACTTATGGTATTCTGAAAGAATTGATCTCACCTAGAGATGTTTGTGCATTAGAATTCGAAGAAATTGTTAGTGTTCTACTTACTCATTTTACACCTAAGCTAAATATCATTTTTGAAAGATATGAGTTCAGCCAATTGATTCAGGAACATGGCGAAAAAATAGAAGAATATGTCCTTAAATTAAAAAAAACAAGCTAATAAATGTAATTTTGGCTTAAATATTGAAGAACACCTAAGGGATAAATTCATTGCAGGAGTTTCTAATCAAGTTATTTTGAAAAGATTACTGCAAGAGCCTGAGCTCACTTTTAATATGGCAGTAAATATTGCTACCACAATAGAATCGGTAGATTGTAATGTGTTGAAAATGAAGTCTTATGCTGAAACTAAAGAAATAAACAAATTACATTCTAAATGCAAGCATTGTGGAAAGATGAATCATCATTCGGACAGATGTTTTTTTAGAAATTCTTTCTGCTATTCTTGTAAACAATTGGGACATATATCGACTGTTTGTCATTCAAAATCTAAGAATGGATATTTTCAACCAAGAAAGAGTGAAGCGTCTGCCCACGGAGAATCATTTTCGGGAAAGAATGGTGAGTCCATCAATAATATAGAATATCTGACTAATAAATTTGAGAGTATTTTGTATGTCTTCGACATAAAATTCTTAGCAGAAATTGACACTGGTGCGGCTTTAACAACTATGTCAAAAGATCTATTTTTAAAATATTTTGAACATGTTAAATTATTTCCGTCTAAATGTTATTTAACCGATTATCAAGGAAAGGGCATTTCCTCTATTGGAGAATGTAAAGTAAAAGTAAGATATAAAAATAAAATAGGCCATTTAAACTTAATAGTAACAAATATTGAAAATAATAAATTTCTCATAGGAAAAGACTGGATAGTATATTTTGATATGGTACAAATTAATGTCCAACAAAATAATAATTTTGATACTAATTTTATTTTTAATAAATATTATAAACTTTTCGAAGATATAGTCTTGCCAATAAAAGATATTTCCGTACACATTAATGTAAAAAATAATTTTGCACCAAAATTTTATAAATTTAGACCTGCTCCCTTTGCTATTAGAAATTTAATCGAAGAAGAACTATTATTTTTATTGAATAATGATATTATTGAAAATATAGTGGATAGCCCAATAGCTTCACCGCTAGTATGCGTCCCTAAGAAAAACGGCAAAATTAGAATTTGTGCGGACTTTAAAAGAACCTTAAATCCATTTATCGAGGATGTTAAGTATCCGATACCGAACATCGATAATGTTTTACATTCATTTTTTGGTAAAAGTATATTTAGTAAAATTGATCTTTCAAGCGCATATCATCAGATACTTCTAGACGAGGAATCTCAAAAATTAACAGTTATTTCTACCCATAAAGGCCTTTTTAAATATAAAAGGCTGCCCTTCGGTATCAAGTCCGGAGCGACTATTTTCCAAAGAACTATGGACAATATTTTTTCCGGTCTTAAAAATGTAATAATATATTTAGACGATATTCTTATAGCATCGTCTGATGTAAATGAGCATATTTCAGATATTGAAACAGTCATGAATAAATTATCGGATTTTAATTTTTCAATTAATAAAGAAAAATCTTTGTTTTTTGTTGATGAAATCAATTATTTGGGACATAGAATAAATAAAAATGGAATCTATCCCCTTGAGGATAAATTGGACAGTATAAAAAAATGTCCTAAACCGAGTAACATTTCAGAATTGAAATCTTTCTTGGACATGTTGTCATTCTACAGTAAATTCGTTAGAAATTTATCCATACATGCAAATCCTCTATTCTCTCTATTGAAAAGAAGTTATAATTGGAATTGGAAAAATGAACATGATCAGGCTTTCGAAAAATGTAAAAATTTGATTAGTACAAAAACTTGTTTGACGCATTATTCGCAAGATTTACCTCTTTATGTTACTTGTGATGCATCAAATTATGGTATTGGAGGATATATTTCCCATATTGTAAACGGCACTGAGAAACCAATTACCTTTGTTTCAAGAACAGTAAATGACACAGAAAAGAAATATTCCCAAATAGAAAAAGAAGGGTTATCAATATTCTTTACCTTAAACAGGCTAAAACAATTCCTTTACGGGAGAAAATTTATTATTAATACAGATCACAAACCATTACTAGCCATTTTTGGCGATAAAAATAATTTACCAGCCTTAGTGGCAAATAGATTACATAGATGGTCACTCTCAATATCAAATTTTAATTTTGAAATTAAATATACTAAGGGAACTGAAATACCTCTTGCAG
This sequence comes from Cordylochernes scorpioides, assembly GCA_030710605.1. Taxonomy (NCBI): domain Eukaryota; kingdom Metazoa; phylum Arthropoda; class Arachnida; order Pseudoscorpiones; family Chernetidae; genus Cordylochernes; species Cordylochernes scorpioides. The sequence goes on along the minus strand of CP092865.1, from coordinate 170,903,326 downwards.
ATTTTCTTTCAAGATTTCCAAATCCTGAAAAAGGGGAGAAGGAAGAGGAAATGGGAGAAATATTATTAATAGAAAATTCGATATTAGATTACGTCTTGGTATCGTACAAAACCCAAGAAGATCAAACTCTTAGAAAACTATATAAGTTAGTCAAGTACGATAAGTATGATGTTGACTCAGAGGTAGATATAAAACCTTATAATAGAATTAAAAACGAGATAACAATAGTAAGAAATTGCCTATTTTTCGGAAATAGAATGATCATCCCCGATTCCTTAAGAGAATATGTTTTGAAAATCATCCATGAAAATCATATTGGAGTAAATAAAATGAAAACTCTGGCCAGAAGTTCTGTCTATTGGCCGGGAATGGATGAGCAAATTGAGAAACTGTCTAAAAGCTGTAGCACTTGTATGGAAAACACATCAAAGCTGCCAAAACAGGAATTTACCGAGTGGACTCCACCAAACAAAGTTTGGAAGAGAATTCATCTTGACTATTTCTATTTTGCGGGAAAAACTTTTTTGATATTGGTGGATGCGCATTCTAATTGGACAGAATGTCAAATGGTTCCAAATACATCGGCGGGATTCTGCATAGACTTTTTGAGAGAATGTTTAGCGAGATATGGTATCCCGGAGGTGGCGGTAATGGATAATGGGCCCCCGTTTATAAGTTATGAAATAAAGACATTTTTCGAAAGAAATGGCATACATGCGATGTTTAGCCCCGCTTACCATCCGGAGAGCAACGGACTATCGGAAGTGTCTGTAAGAGAGATAAAAAAAGCTATGAAAAGAATTATTTCGGAGGAAAGAGAATTACCCCTTGAGTTTGCTTTGATTAAGGCTTTATATGCATATAGATTGAGTCCTTTGACTAGAACGGAAAAATCCCCTGCTGGAATATTTTTAAATCGCGAGATTAGAACGAAGATTTCCATGTTGAGCAAGAAATCAGTAAGAGTGGGGAGATTGAAAAATAAAAAACAGAACAATAGCTACAAAATAAATGATAGAGTAAGATACAGATGGATGGAAAGAGGAAAACCGAAATGGATGTTTGGGATTGTAAAGAGAATAGTGGGAAGCAACAGCTGTATGATAGAAACTGATGGAATAGAAAGGAAAGTACACACTAACTATATGAGGAGAAGTATGGAGAGAAAGGATGTTTCGTCATCAGAAGAAGGAATAAGCTACCCAAGGCCTCAGACGTCAAGTCCCCTGACTCCTGCTACAATAGTAGCAGAATCTACACCTGGACCACCGACTGAATCTACACCTTCCCGGAGATATCCACTACGAGAGAGGAGACCACCGGATAGATATGTACCTTAATGAGTATTGCTATCTTAAAAAGGGGGAGTTGATGTGGATGAACTTAAAAAAATAATTAAATATGAGTGATTGAATATTAGATAATAATTGAATATTAATTAATTTATTTTTCTATTGTTTTTTTGACCAAGAAAAGGTAAATTCATTCTATCAAAAGATATGTAAATTTTGTTCGTTCAATTTTTAATTTTAATTTTAATTTTAGTTTTGCTTGGCTTGCATGTAAATATTCTTAAGGAAGAGAAATAAACTTTTTTTTTTTCTTTTATAAGTGCAGACTTCTTTTGTTTGATATAAATTTCTAGAAAATTATTTAAATAGCAAAATAACAAAAACTTACCTTGTATCTTTTAGCATGTATATATCTGGATTCAGACAATAATTTGAAATAACTGACCGAATCTGTATCATTCATAGATGGGGGGTACATTCTATATAGATCTCTATTTATTTTGGAATATCAATATATACTCATGGACATACAAAACTTAAGAAGGTTGTACCTTTTAGCATGTATATCGGGATTAAAACTCTGTAAGATACACTCATGGACAAAACTTAAGAAAGCTGTACCTTTTAGCATGTATATCGGGATTAAAACTCTGAAAGATACACTCATGGACAAAACTTAAGAAAGCTGTACCTTTTAGCATTTATATCTGGATTAAAACTGTGAAAGATACACTCATGGACAAAACTTAAGAAAGCTGTACCTTTTAGCATGCATATCGGGATTAAAACTCTGAAAGATACACTCATGGACAAAACTTAAGAAAGCTGTACCTTTTAGCATTTATATCTGGATTAAAACTGTGAAAGATACACTCATGGACAAAACTTAAGAAAGCTGTACCTTTTAGCATGTATATCGGGATTAAAACTCTGAAAGATACACTCATGGACAAAACTTAAGAAAGCTGTACCTTTTAGCATGTATATCGGGATTAAAACTCTGAAAGATACACTCATGGAAAAAACTTAAGAAAGCTGTACCTTTTAGCATGTATATCGGGATTAAAACTCTGAAAGATACATTCATGGACAAAACTTAATAAATCTGTGCCTTTTAGGATGTATATCGGGATTCAGACAAAAACTCTGAAAGATATTTGATACACAACGACCATTATTGAAGACACGAGATAACTAAGTGTGAACAAAATATCCTCTGTTTCCTTCAAAAAAAAAGGGGGCGACATCAAAGATTTTCACATAAAATAAGAAACTTCCTTGTCCATGAGTGTAAGTGATGTGAAGTAAAACAAAGTTAGATGAATACTGTGTTCCCGTTCAAATATTTTTAAAAATCGTTCATATAAATAATTTCTCAGAAGTTGAAACATTTTTATTATTATTATTTTAAAGTACATCCTCTTGCAATCACTAATGAATAAATTGGCCATATCACTATATCACGAAAATTCGTTATTAAAGATAACCCTGCTGGTATTCAAAATAAAACGGTATGACAGGATTCAAAACCAGAATATAACAACAAAAAGCCTTTATTGAGGACCTCTCGTCCTATATAGGATTCGCCAGTTTACAGAGTAAGAGAAGAAAACTAAGAATACAGAGAGAAACCTATATGTAGTAGGTATAGTATAGTATTTTCTTCACTGTGACTATATACAACAGCAACAACAAGCCTTTTACTGGAATCAAAGTCCCATACAGGAATCGTCATTCTAATCCTGACATAGATTATTTACATATAATTATTTACTATCGATTGAAAAACCCCGTACAATTTATAAACGAATAAAATAAAGCATCAAGGGCTGCGTATCTTTATTAGAACGACTATATTACGAGCTTTCGGGCACATACGCCCTTCTACAGGAATTAATAAAATAATAATATTAATAATATATAATAATATTAATTATTAATATTATTATATAAAATATTAATAAATTTTTTTATTAATTCCTGTAGAAGGGCGTATGTGCCCGAAAGCTCGTAATATAGTCGTTCTAATAAAGATATGCAGCCCTTGATGCTTTATTTTATTCGTTTATAATTATTTACATCAATTAGATCAAACCCAGAATATTCAGATCTACAATCAGCCTCGATGACTTTTGTATCACGACAATAATATAAAATGTAGACATCAACATTACCATAACTATATTGTAAGATTCTAAACTCAGATTCTTCTATAGAACATGTTTATTTCGCTAGATTCCAAACGACATCCTTCTTCAATGGGCATGTTACGACTACTAGAGTAGTCAACTTTATTTTTATGTAAATATATTTGTAACTTTAAAACTAAGAGAAAAAGTATGTAAATTTATTTTAATGTATAAATTAGTATGTAAATTTCTTTAATGTATAAATTGAGCGTGTTTTTCAATAAAAATGAGTTTCTGCATAAGTTTAGGACAATTGATAGTAGTCCTTAGAGCCTTTTCCTTCGAGTTGCGGAGCTGGTCAAGTAGCTGGAATAAACACTAGGTTGTCTCTCAAGGTAAAGAGAGACAGCAATCTATATTGAGAACCCTCAATAGGGCGTAAATATATAAACTTTAGTATATCTTCAGAAAAAAATATATATTGGATTTAGCATTTTTTTATTAATCCTATATTCCGAGGGACAATTCGCCTCTCTTTATCGAGGGTGTGTGTTATATATATTTATATGAGAAAACAAAAATACACTCATGAACAAAACTTAAGGAAGTTGTACCTTTTAAAATGTATATCGGGATTCAGACAATAACTCTGAAAGATATTACAGTGGTCTTTATTTAAAATACACGAGATAACCAAGTGTGAACAAAATAGCCTCCGTCTCCTTCAAAAAAAAAAGGGGCGACATTAAATATTTTCACTTAGAATGTCTTGTGTAAAACATATGTTTTGGTCAGGATATGCCTTCATTATTTTTAATATATTTATATAAAAATATATATTTATATTTCATATATTAATTCCACTAGACACTCATTTAACTTTACTCAAGCCGCTTCCCAATATGTAAACACCAACGCCTAATATTAAAAGCAAATGTATCTAAAAAACTTAAGGCCATTAATAGAAATATTGAACACTGCCAGAGCGCGCAATGTATTCATTTCATAGTTTAATACATACTTCCTCTTTTTTGGTTACAGTCTTCATTAATATTTATTTATATATCAAAATATATAGTTTCTGTCTTGTATAAATTTTATATTAATTACACATTTTCATATATTCAAATCTATATTTTTCTGTAGTTCATATTTCTTCATATGCAAATTTTTAAATATATATTGTTCGATGAGGAGATGCCTTTTTATTATGAATCATTAGCGTGCCATCTGTTATCAAAATTCGAAACTATTATAGACGCGTATGAATCTTTTAAATATTAAACCATTTCTACTGTCCTTACTGCAGTGGTAAAAATAATGGGAGGGCCTGGCTCATCAGTGGTGAACCCTCCCAGCGGTTTAGCCAGTTTAATATACCATACCGCTGTTATATTGCATTATTTCGTACAATTGTTTTGCCTTCTACATGCTTAGGTAAGCATTTTAAGGCATCACTCATGATTAGGTGTCTCCAAGCGCCCGCCGCAATGGAGGGCCAAGGAGAGGGCTGGAGAGGCGACGGCGAGGCCGTGGGCACCCCGGAGGAGAAGAGGGCGAGTGCGCGCCGTTTTGAGGGAACCAAGGCAGCACCAAGCACAACTAAGGCGCCGCAGGCTTCAAAAATAGTTAAGGGATCATTTCAGGGATCAAGATCAAGCGATCGAGACCCAGATCTCAGGAGGTCTGGCTTCTATCGTCTGGCTTTTATCTCTTTATCGTCTGGCTTTTATTGCATTATTTCGATCTTCCTTTTATAGTGATAATGTTGCTAGACTTTTGGAATGGGTATTTTAGATGAACTATGGACATAAGCTTTGAGAACAGCAGAATTACATACAATTATAAATACAGTGTACTCCGCTTATAACGAAGTCGCATTATTCATGACAATCACTTTGTTATATCCGAAGTTTGTTATATCCGCAGTTGGAAAAAAAAAATGTTTTGTACCAATAATTTTATTTACTATTCAACTCAAAAGAGCAACACAAAGATCAATAACAACCTCATCAGGTGTTTTTGGAGAAGTAGTTTGTGATTTTCTTTTGACATTTAGAAGTCAGTAACAAGTGCTGAACACTCTTTTCGATGTTGTCCAAGTCTGACAGATGCCTATGAAGAGACTTGGACTCATCCTGACATTGAAGAAACAATCGCAGAGTTTGAATGCTCTCCAAGACCTCTTTTGGATGCGGAATGTGGACAATTGGGTCTACTTCTTCATCAACTTGGTCCCGTTTCTTCTTCTTCTTTTGCTTGAAGAATGCTCTCGACAATTTCTACATCGGATAACATGGCATTTGTAACGACGTCATTGTCAGCGTCAGCATAAGAATCGAAATCCATCTCTAACGGTATTTTTAAACCTTTTTGTTGTGTATCATTAAATTTGTGTCATTCACACGTTGTAATTTGATATATATTATGCATAATATATTAGTCAATTATAATGGTAAAAGAGAAAACTTCGTTATAAACGGATAAAATAAAAATTTATACATGCAAATCACTTCGTTATAAGCGAAAATTCTTTATATCCGACTTCGCAATATCCAGAGTTCTTTTAATGGTTTAAGCCCTTCTTTTCTTTCGTGCAGACAATTTCATTCGCTATATGCGGAATTTCGCTATAACCGACTTTGTTATAAGCGGAGTACACTGTATATAATATGCTTCGAGCAATCGCTCTTCAGAAAACATCAAATTGAATCTTTTATTAGAACAACTATATTATGATGCATTAGCGCGCCATCTGTTATGAATGTATGTTAACAGATATGCAAAAGATCTTGACGAAGTTAAGCATACAGCCTAGTGAAATATTGGAATTTTGTAATAAATGTTTTATTTTATTTTTTATCGAAATATGCCTTTTAATTAATATGTTTATATGTCATTCTGTTTATAGAGCAAAATCCATAATATCAATATTTTAAAAATGAGGCTTATTTTGGATTTAATAAAGAAAATATTGATAAATAAAACTTATTAAATCCAAAATAAGACCCATTTTAAAATATGTATATAACCAACTTTGCAAAATTTTATGCGCTTTGTGTTTTCGATAAAAAAAAAATTAGTTCAGCATTTCTTTTATATATAATTTGTTATTTTTATTTTTTATATAAAATATCTTGTTTACACATAGTACAATTAATTGTGAAAATAAAATAGGCGTTATTGTTAATATTCAAAATATTCAAATCCTTATTTTACAAAATTTATTTTGTCCATAACTTATATATCATTTTTTTTTCTCCCCATTGAATATAAAAAAAAAATTGAAACTTAATTCTATTGACGTTATGTGGCGCTGAGTTATTTGTTGACACACATTAAAATGTTATAATACCTTGATAAAGGTTGACGTTCAGCCAACTGAAATATTGGTAAAATAAATTATATTTTGATCCAATATATGCCTTTTTTAATTAATATGTATATATGTATGACAATTTATTCTCCTATAAACGTTCTTATATGTTTTATTTTTATTATTTCTGTAGAAAGGCAGAAATTCTCGAAAGATCGTTTGAATAGAAAACCTTTCAAGAAACTCTTTATTTCACTATTTTGTTCGTCATTTGATAATATACTTCTCCAGGTGGTTATCCAACTTAAGGTATAAATTTAAGCACCAAATATATAGGTTTACAGGTTGGCTTTTTGTCTGAATTTCTTGAAACTGATGTTGTGGATTATTCTTTATCATCATTAGTAAAGGTTTTTTAAGTAGGGTGATGCAAAGTGGCATCGTACTGGTACACAATTAGAGAGAGAGGAACCTCTTTTGTTCAAGAATAGCAATCTCCTCCAACTTTATATGTTTTGAATATATTTTATATTAATATGCAACAATTATGTGTGTAGAAAAATATGTTGAGTACACTAAAAAAAAGAATGTTGAGGAGAAAAAGACATGAGGCATATAAGAAGTGGACAAGACGTCGACAAAAAGTGCATCAAAAATGCCAACATGCTTATATGTCACTATGTATTTTAAAATGGGTGAAAAGCTATCCAAAAGGCCAAGATTCCAGAGTAAAGTTGAGGAAAGATGGGTGGACTCCAGCTGCCATGTGTGAGGATCCAAAAAACGGAATTCCTGCGTGGGGGGAGGAAAACGGACAGTCTGGTCACATCTGCGGCAAGTAGAAGACGTGGGGAGTTGTCTCCGGGGCGTGTGGATGATCCTGCAAGACGGTGCCAGGAGAACCTGACATCGGAACGGTCTACAAGCCGGTGTAGTCCAAGCAGGACATGTACAGTGTGGAGCGGAACGTTTTACAAAAGTGACATCCACGGTGCCAAGAATCCTTCTGACGGGGAGGTTGAAGGCAAGTCCCACTTATTGTACTCCCTCTGTTCAGTGCGACGTATAATAAAGCGATATTTTTTGCTGCATCCTTACGAACTCAGGTGTGTATCTTTGTGGCATCCTGATTAGACAAAGAACACGAACAGTGTCTGGGTACGACGTAACAATATTGTTCATACCTTATTTCGACATTTTATATATAATATCTTTAAATTAATTATTTTATTCTATATTAATCTAAATAAATCATTACTAAGTGTTTATACTCTTAAAATGTTTTGAAGAATTATTATATATTTTTTCAACATTTGAATTGAAATATATAATTCTAAACAACTTTAAGCAATTTTGAAAATAGAAAAATCTCTTTCAGATAAACACACACACACACACACATTTTTATAATAAAAAATATATCTACAGATATACAAAAAAATAATAATAATAAGTTAAAGAAAAATGTATACATATAATAAATAAATATTTTCAATATTTACAATTTTTATTTTATATATTCAAAATATTTTTGAAATTTTATTTGTTAACAACGTTTTTTAATATATTTATTTGATATACTTTCCCCAAAACAAGTGAATAAACTTTGAATAATCTAATAAATAAATTGACGAATTATCAGTGAAATATAGAAAGCAAAAAAGAAAACAATAAAATTTATCGTTTGATATCTAAAAATTCAGTTAATAAAATGTAAAATAAAAAGGGGAATTTTATTAGCAAGTGGTCGTCTGACGAAACAATCGAAGTTGCGCGAATATTAAAAAAAAAAAAAACGCTATCTCTTTCAAGCCACCTCAGGCGATGGATCTTTTGCCACGGGGAATTTTCTAGCAAAGGTATTGATTTCGTCGTCTGATGGCCAAATAGAAACATCAATTCCTGGGCAATTATGGTGGTGAAGATTCGGTCAACACGGCTACTTGCCATTTTGTTGTTGTTGTTTTATATACACATATGGTCGCCTTTTTTTGTTCGATATAAAAAAAACTTCAGGGCTTATTTTTTTTATACAGCTTACTTCACATTAATAGAATTGTGTTGTTTTGTACCGTAGTGTTTTTTTATCTGTTTCTAAACCTATATTCAAAATGCTAATTTAATTTAAAATAGAAATTTAATATATATCAGACGATAGTTTTAAAGAGGCGCGAGATACGACCATATTGAATTAATATATTATTAAATATATGTACATTTTTGTGTTTATAGTCTCATAACGCCCCTTTTTATTTACTAAATATTTCGCGATATATGATGTATATTTAATTATAGCGCAAATTCTCTGTATTTTAAAATAAAGAATTTAATTGATAAATTATAAACTTTATGTTTATTGAGTTAAACTTTATATTAGCAAACTCAATAAAGTGTTTTTCGTTTCTATGATTTTCCTAATTGTTTTTATTTAGAGAATTTGAATTAGTTTTATCGCTATTTTAAAAATAACGTTTATTTAAATAGGCAATAACATTTTCAGGGCAAATATCAGATATCGTCTGTTTTTTTAGACCATTATATCTATTGAATTGAGCTATTCTGAGTTTTGTAGTTTATTCTTGGAATAGGTTTTTAGAGAGACAACAGCTGTACGTTTGTATTCATGTAACAAATTGATAATTTCTTGTGCAGGTTTTGTAAAAGATATATCGACCTATCAAAAGTTTATATATAGTATAATTATAGTATAGTACAGTTAAACCTGTCTATAGCGCCCGATTTTAAATACATAGTACGATGCGATTTACATCAAAAGTGACTTGTCTATAGCACTGTGGTAGATGTTTTAAAGAAATAGCCTTAGCCTTTTTAAATCAAATTAATTATTTTTTATTTAAACACAACTGATAAATTAAAATGATGGCTAATATTTACATTTACCAGCAACGAACTAACTATGTATCTAATCACTTCTATATTTTTAGGTCACAGAGTTATCAAAAATACACAAATTATTATTCATTTTAAAATAAAACATCGTGAAGTATTATTATTTTACATATTCATTATTTAATAAAATTATAGTTTTTTTTAAACACTTTTAAAATATACATATTTTTTAATTATAAACATGTTTAAAATAGTCAAAATGAAGAGTACGACTACAGCACCCCCTCTCTATAGCCCCCTATTTCGGTGAGTCCCAAGAGGGGGCGCTATAGACAGGTTTAACTCTATAATATATAGTATAATTAAATTTAAGATATTTTGGTAGTCGCTAACTGCTTTTCACCTGTGTAGACATGTGGTGCACTTACAGTTAAAGCAGTCGCCAATTTCATCCACCATGATTATCAAGGCCTATACCACGTGTACTAGGGATAATTGTTTTAATGTACATCCATACAGAGTTCAAAACAACACTACTCACCCGTGCAGGCACGGTCACGCTCCCCCGCGTGTCGTGGGAAAACATCCAATGTTCTCAGCACATCCCCCTTTTTAAGATTTGAAATATATATACATTACAAACTTTAAATGCATAATATAATTAATAATGGAAGGCGATCCACGGGTTTAACAATTCGTCCACTCCGGGTTCTTATCTGGCCGTCTTCTGAGTCGTTAGAGGAATAATCCACAACTGGGGTCTTTTTCAACCAATTCCTCCCCCGAAAAGGTCGGCGTCGATGGGTCAGCTGGATATTGCACTGTAACTCCTTTTCGTAGATGGAACCTGTTTCGACGTAAAGTCCCAACTGGAGTATCAACCATATATGACCTTGGTGTCGATGCTTTCTGCTTTACAATCCCCCAGATTCGCATATCTGTAATCCAAACCGTGTCACCTTCGGATAGATCCTCCATGTCCGTAGCTCCGCAGCGTCGATCATATCTGGATTTCATATCCTTTCTCCTTCTCCCCTCCTTTTTTTTCAGGGTCTGAGAGTCCACCAACTTTGGATTAAGATTCTCTGGTGCAATTGGCAAGGTCGTTCGGAGTTTACGTCCCATGAGAAGCTCAGCAGGGCTGTAACCGTTCTCCAAAGGGGTCGACCGATACTCCAGGAGTCCAAGCGATGGGTCTTGATTTTTCTTGAGGAACAACTTAGCAATTTTAACACCTGCTTCTGCCATCCCATTGCTCTGCGGGAATCGAAGACTTGAAGTGACATGTGTGAATCCGTACTGCCTTGCGAAATTTGAAAATTCACGAGCAGCTCCAAATTGCGTCCCATTATCGCTTACAACAGTTTCTGGTATTCCATGTCGGGCAAATATGGATTTGCAACTACGCACCACCACATTGGCTGTGAGCCGATCCAGCTGAATCATTTCAGGAAAGCGAGAATAATAGTCAATGACGACTAGATACCACTTATTCTCGAACTTGAACAAATCCATTCCAATCTTTTGCCACGGTCGTGTAGGAAGGTTGGTTGGTATCAAAGGTTCATGTTTTGAGACGGCTTCCTGGATACAGACACTGCACTTTCTGACTGTTTCCGTGATCTCTTCCGAAATTCCAGGCCACTATACCGTCTCACATGCGCGAAGTCTTGTTTTTGTAATCCCGAAGTGCCCAGCGTGCAACTTATCTAGGATCTCCAGTTTCATACTTGCTGGAATAACAAGACGACAGCTACGCATCAGTAGTCCATTTTGAACTCCGAGTTCATCCTTGACATGCCAATAAGAGAGCAGAGCCTGTGACATCTTCTTCTTATCTGGCCAGCCTTGCTCAAGGTAGTTGACTACTGCTTTCAGGGTCGTACCTTCTTGTTGAGCTTAAAAATTCTTCGCAACATCTCGTCTTTGTCGGTTATACACGAGAGAACTGCATTTATATGCGCTAAGGTTGGCCGTTCGTTTTCACCTCCCTCGGTTGTAATAAGTGGTTGTCTGGATAATGCATCGGCGTCGAGCAGCTCCTTTCCAGGGATGTCCAATCTTGTTTTGAACTTTTCTATCAAAGGTATCGGTACCCGTCGAGGAGTATACACAGCATATGGTTTTGCTCCAGGTTTCAATTTGATTTCGTAAGGGTTTCCGATCTGTCCTAGTCCTTCAAATACTTCAGGGAATTCCTTGATCGGGTTAATTCTCGTCGCAACCACTTCAATCCGCCTCGCCACGTTCAAGAGCTCACATGCCCGGCGACTCAGAAGAGGTTCACTCAAACGACAAATGACATAAATCTTCTCCTTGATTTCATAATTGCCATTTCGCAGCGTTGATATAAACATACCAACAGTCTGAAGTTCGGAGAATTCAGCAGCTCTAATGTTGATATCACTTTCCACTAGTCGTTGCTGTTCCATTATCTTCTTGAAGAGACACAGAGGAACACATGTAACATCCGCCTGGGAGTCGAGCTTGAACTTCACCTGTTTCCCGTTCACTTGGATTTCTGCTGTCCATCGCCTCCTGCACTCGCCTTCATCATCATCGAGATTAGATGAATCCTCCACAGCTGAGACCTCCAGGAGAAAACCAATTTCGTCATCAAGTTCAGAAACAGCTTTGACCTTCCGCAGTCTTCGCCTGCTTATCTGGGCAGCAATTTGCAAAATGGCCAGTTTTCGAACATAGGTTACATCTTTGTCCTTCAGCACGGCAGGCCTGTCCTCGAAGTTCCTCGAAGGCTGCTGTTGTTGTTTCGGTGATTGTTTCTTCGAGTTACACTTCACCTGATTGACCTTTTGGCTTGTTGAGGGACGCTGCAGGTCGACTTGCTGCTGTCGAACGGCTTCCTGCTGTCGAACCATTTTCACCGCCTTTTTCCAAAGTCAGTTCGCTGTCCAACTGCATTCTTTCAGATAAAGCTTTGTCCCTCACTCCAATCACTATTCGGTCACGGATCAACTACTCATGAAGACCCTCAAATTCGCAACTATCAGCCAATTTGTACAATGAAGTGATGAATTCGTCCACTGGCTCCCGATCCTCTTGGATCTTGAATATTTCGCACGTTCGTAGATAATATTCTTTCTGACACAGAAGTGGCTGTCGAACGCCTTGAGGACGGAATCAATTTTCGTTGCCTCTTCCTCCTTTTCGAACTTGAAGGTCCTGAATATATCATCCGCGCGGTCACCCCATCAAGTACATGAACAAATCGATCTTGTCCGCCTCCTCTTTCTTCTTCATTCCACTGACCACGAGGTATCGTTCGAATCTCTTCCTTCATTTGGGCCATTCGTTGGGAGTCGAGATGTCGAAAGTTTCTGGAGGTTGAATCTGAGCCATGTTGAATTATCTTCCAAGGTACACAAAAATCGATATTTTGCAATATACGGGTTCATATTTCATCCATTTATCGCTGCCACCATCTTTTAATGTTCATCCATACAGAGTTCAAAACAACACTACTCACCCGTGCAGGCACGGTCACGCTCCCCCGCGTCACGTGGGAAACATCCAATGTTCTCAGCACAATAATAATTAAAAAATATTTTTGTCAAACAATAAATATATTATTTATAAGTAATTCTACGGTCCCCTAGAAGAGCTTTTGTCCATATTTTGCTTCAATACCATTTCTAGGATTCAACCCTTCAATGTAGCATATATAAGTAGAACGATTCAATACAGTATTAGAGCTCTAAAAAGCGGTCTGGTAGATTAAATTGGCGAAACCACTGGGAGGGTTTAGTACTGATGAACCAAGCCTTCCCAATAGTTTTTCATCGCAGTAGGGCCAGTAGAAGTCTTTTTTATGTATAAAAGAAACATTCATGTCTTAATGATTTCATTTATTATATAATGAATATCCTGATTATTAAACTGAATGTTGCTGATGGTTTGCACCATCTATCCGGATAAATTATCTTCTTTTTACTCTTTTCTACTTCACTCCATGTTTAAGCGTTATCATGAACATTGGTCTTGAATTGTTTTCAAGGATATTTAAAGAATCCTTTATGATAGATGGCACAAGCCATCAGCAACTCTCATTTGCTCGATAAGGAGATTCCTTTTTTCCTTTTTTTTTATTTATCCACCTTATCCCAGTACAATATCACATTTGTACTATTTTTACATTTATTCGCGTTCTCACGCAATTCTGGCCTTAACTACCCGTTTCATGATTTTTTAGGATGCCTGAATGACCAGTTTTTTGGTCGTTGAGGTACAGCTTGCACCATGCTGACGAGGGCCAACAGCTCTAAGCGCGTCCGTGGTTAGCTTTTCTTGATTAATAAATAATTTAGTCAATAATGGAATAATTAAAAATTATTGAATGGTTGATATTTATTACGATAGATGGCACAAGCCATCAGCAACTTTCAGTTTCCCGATAAGGAGAGATGCCTTTTTCCCTTTTTTAAATTTATGATAATGTTGGCGAGGGGTACAGCCTGCGCTACACTGACGAGGTTCATCAACCCGAAACACGTAGGAATTTGGTATTTTGGAAATTCCTTTATCAATAAAAAGCTAATATTGTGAAATACCATGTTTGATTTATATCCTTTTTGACAGATATCACGAGACATCAACAACGCTAAAGAGACGTGTTTTGTCCTGTCTATTACATTCGAAGTATTTTATTAAGACATTTCGTATTATTGAGAAAAAAGGTCATATTTTGATCGTGCAACTAAAAGTTGCTGATGGCTTGAGCCATCTATCGGAATAAATATAAACTATTCGTTGATTTCTAATAATTCCAGAATTGGCCAAATACCTATTCTTGATTAATCAAGAAAAGCTAATCATATTCGCGTTTCGGGCTGTTTATTCCGACAGATGACGCAAGTTGTCCCAGTTGCACGATATAGTTGCACGAAGCATGGCCCAGTTGCACGATATTGTTGCACGAAGTAATGCCCAGTTGCACGAAAATTGTTGCACGAAGCATGGCCCAGTTGCACGATATTGTTGCACGAAGCATGGCCCAGTTGCACGATATTGTTGCACGAAGCATGGCCCAGTTGTACGATATTGTTGCACGAAGCATGGCCCAGTTGCACGATATTGTTGCACGAAACATGGCCCAGTTGCACGATATTGTTGCACGAAGCATGGGCTAGTTGCACGATGTTGTTGCACGAAACATTGCCCAGTTGCACGATATTGTTGCACCAAGCATAGCACAGTTGCACGAAACATGGCCCAGTTGCACGATATTGTTGCACGAAACATGGCCCAGTTGCACGATATTGTTGAACGAAGCATGGCCCAGTTGCACGATATTGTTGCACGAAGCATGGGCTAGTTGCACTATATTGTTGCACGAAGCATGGGCTAGTTGCACGATATTGTTGCATAAAGCATGGCCCAGTTGCACGATGAGGAGATGCCTTTTTTAATTTGTCGACCTTATCGCAGTACAATTTCACATTTGTACTATTTTTTCACATTGAAATAATATGTTTGGATTATATCCTTTTTGACAGATATCGCTAGGCATCAACAACGCTCAGGTACCTAGCCAGGAGTTGTGTTTTACCCTCTTGTCCTATATCTTCAACAACCAAAGTATTTTATTAAGACATTTTGTCTTATATAGGGTTGCCATGGAGTCAAAGATTTACAAAAGTGTACCAGTATCAATAAGTTAATAGGTAATCAATTATATAGTTGGCTGTAGAGACATAAATTCATAGACAAAACGTAAGGAAATTGTACCTTTCAGCATGTATATCGGGATTCATACAATAACTCTGAAAGATACACTCATGGACAAAACTTAAGGAGGTTTTACCTTTTATCATGTAAATCAGGATTCAGACAATAACTCTGAGAGATATTTGATACCCAGTGACCTTTATTGAAGACACACGAGATAACCAAATGTGAACAAAATTGCCTCTGTCTTGTTACAAAAATAGAGAACCAGCGATATCAAAGACTTTCTACTTACTCAAGACTTTTCAATGAGAATAACAAGCACTGCGAGTCTTCATCTTTTAAATTTCGAACGATATTCTCAGCTTTGTATCGGACTCTTAACCTGGTACAGTAGAACCTCTCTTTAGCGGACACCCCGCTAGCGAAGTCCTCTATACAAAGGACAGTTTTCCAATTCAAAATTACCATTTTTTACTATTTAGCAACCCTCTGGTAAGAGGACACCTCTTACTAAAGGACACTTTGGCTCTGAAATTAGATGTTTTTTACATGGAGGTCCTACTGTAGTACAAGTAGACATAGTTCAAATCGGTCACTGACTCTGAGAGAAGTTTGTAAATATTTGACTCGTTGGAGCCATTTCTCAACTCACAGTTATTTTTTGACCTTGTTACATATTGTCACATTAGCATGTATGAAGTCCAGTGTGGGTCAGCAAGTGACTGGTGTCAAATGTCGTGTTACATCACCTAACTTAAGAATTGTCTCACGATACGTTCACTATGACACCAGTACTCCACCATGCTGTCTGTAGGTGCCGCTATTCCATGTTTACACGATGGTGTTTTAGACTCTAAGTATCCAAAATGTCAATACGTTTAGAAGAATCCTGATATAGAGGTTAAAAGGTACAACTTCCATAATATTTATCTATGAGTTTATTACAATTTTTTGTTTTTTTTTTTGTTTTACTGATAAAAGTATATTATTAATATTAACCATCGTATTCTGGGAACAGAAACAATGGCAGTGACTTGATCCAGATCATGGTAACCGTTCATCCAGATTGCAGAAATATCAAACTCCATCATTTCTTCTTTAGCTTCATAGCATAATATAGATACCCTCAAAATATAGTCAACCAATCAAACACAACTTTCTCTATCTCTCTGTATAGACGTCTCTGCTGGGTTTCAAGAAACAGTGGAATGTCAGGATAATTTTTTATATATTTTAAGACAAAGATAACATATATCTCTCTCCACATTCAGAGGAAAAAATACAAGTCGTGGAGAATTCTCCTATAGGAATATATATTTTTCACAAATTGAAGTATTTTAAGTTGGCATTTCAACTTAATACAAAGTAACAAAATGATATATACATTCGACATCATCGTCGTGTGCTATTTTATTTTTATTCTTTATTTTTATTCAGATGAGAGGTTGTGCCAGATTAACTCAATCTTATCAAAGATAAAAAATATATATTTATACAATGTATCCATAACAGTATCTATTAGAGAAACCAAGTGAGACATTGACCCAACAAAGAAATCTTCGTATTTGTTAGCGAGGTGTAATAAATTAGAATGTAGGGGGGGATTTCACCAAATTAATTTGACACAGCGCGCACAGCGGGGATAATGCACGTTCAAGATTTGAATATGAGGGAGTTGTGACAATAAAAACTGATTTTTGTTTTTCTCTCGGCGATAATAAAGTTGGTAAAATCGAATTTCTCGAATAGCGTTACAATTTCTAGCCAATAACCTCTGTAACTGTATTTTACTCTGTCATCGTGTGAATTTATCGAGAAAACTATTTATTAATTTGTTTACATTACTGCTATTGGAATACATTGGCTTTATCCTCTGTGAGAAATAGTACAAAAGTGAATTTGTACTTGGATAAGGTGGATAAATTTAAAAAAAGGGCATTTCCTTATCGTGCAACTAAAATTTGCTTATAGCTTGCGCCATCTATCGATTAGTTGATATTTATTCCGATAGATGGCGTAAGCCATCAGAAACTTTTAGTTGCACGATCAGGAAATGTCCTTTTTTCTCAATTTATTTTTTTGTGTTTATTATGGAAATATAAAGTAATAAAACCAATAAATAAAAGACAATTCGCTAAGAGAATAGTTTCTTTCCATCACGACAATACAAACCTTTTGTGTGTAACAACCCTTCGACAACTTTGTAATTTTAAAAAATAGTAAAAATGTGATATTGTACTGGGATAAGGTGCATAATTATGAAAAAAGGACATCTCCTTATCGTGCAACTGAAAGTTGCTGATGGCTTGCGCCATCTATCGGAATAAATATCAACTATTCTCGTTGATTTTTAATTATTCCAGAATTGGCCAAATACCCATTCTTGATTAATCAAAAATTAAACAATGATGGCGCAAGCCATCAGCAACTTTCAGTTGCACGAAAAGGAGATGCCTTTTTTCATAATTATATAATTATGATACTAAAATTCGATAAATTAAACAAATCCATATATACATAATACATATATACAGAGAAGTATGGAAATATGAGAGATGGATATACAAATGCTAATAAACATATAATACAGAAAATTCATAAAATAGAGACTCAAATTTAAAATCGTTTGTTTTTAAAAATATGATATCTAATCTATACAGTGAGTCTATATAAAGAAAATTTTAGACAGAAGACGCAGAAATATTCTTCTGCCAAGATTACATCTGTGGAGAACCCGGGCGAAGTAAGAACGACTGCTACTATGCAAATAAAATTAATAATAAAATTATTTTCTTAGTTTATCAACCTGATTACAGTATGATTCCACTCTTGTACTATATTCTAATATAACCAAATCAATATAAAATATTTTTTGTTTGTGAGACAATAATTTATTCAGAGAGATCCTGACCGAAGCTGCATCATTCACAGATGGTACATTCTATTCAAATTTCTATTTATTGGAATATTGTATAAATCTACACTCATGGATAAAACTTAAGGAAGCTGTATCTTTTAGCATGCATATCGGTATTCAGACAATAACTCTGAAAGATACACTCGTGGACAAAACTTAAGGAAGTTGTACCTTTTAGCATGTATATCGAGATTCAGACAATAACTCTGAACGATACACTCAAGGACAAAACTTACGGAAGTTGTACCTTTTAGCATGTATATCGGAATTAAGAAAATAACTCTGAAAGATATTACAGTGACCTTTGTTGAAGACATACGAGATAACAAAGTGTGAACAAATTAACTCTGTCTCCTAAAAAAAAAAAGATGCCGGCGATATCAAAGACTTTCTACTTAAATTTTGTCCATGAGTGTATTTCAGCGCGAAACTCTCTTTTTACAAATGAAACAATTTCCTTCTGTCCTCTCTGATGTAAGAAAATTACTGAAAGTGCATTGTTCATCAGTAGTGAACCTTCAGAAATATAAATACGAGGGCCATCCAATAAATAAGTTTCTCTATCTTTTAACAAATAAACCACATTATTTACAATTATGCAGTTATTTTATTTTCATTATACAACTCATAGACTACTTCTCTAAATAATCACCATTTCTGTCCAAACATTTTTGGTACCGTTGTAGCAATTTTTTGATACCACTGTTGTACCAAGCCGTGTCCTGTCTTCGTAGCCAGTGGTTCTCCTCCGGCTGCACTTCGTCATCATTCGCAAAGTGCTTGCCTCCAAAGTGCCACTTGAGTGCTGGAAAAAGATGAAAGTCGCTTGGGGCAAGTTCCGGAGAATTGTGACCTTCGCCTTTTTTGGTGCACTTTCCTCAGGCTTCTTCCACACCATGCTTTGTCGTTTTGTTTCTGGAGTTGAATGATGCACCCAGCTTTCATCTCCAGTGACAATACGGGAAAACAGTTAATCTCCATCTCCTTGATGCATTTCCAGGAAAGCTCGGGCTGCCTCCATCCGTTGTTGCTTGTGATTTTTCAAGAGCAAACGTGGGACCCATCTTGCCCAGACTTTGCGAAAATTCAAAATATCTGACATGATTGTTCCAATCGAAGAGCGTCCAATTTCGATTCCAGGAGGCAGTCGAATCATTATTTCGTCAATGGTGACGCGGCGATCTGCTTCCACCACATTCCGAACAGCAGTAACGGCTGCATTGTCCGTAGCAGTAACGGGCCTGCAGCTTCGCTCGTCATCATACACGTTTTGCCGTCCTTCTAAGAACCATGAACGCCATCGGCGAACCATTTGGATGCTCATACATTCTTCACCATACACTGACACTAAATTGCGATGAATATTGACCGCAGTTTCATTTTTCGCCGTGAAAAAACGAATTACAGAACGGAGTTCGCAAGTGGACCCGTTCACCAGTGGTAGCTCCATGGAAACTGAAGCGCTACGGACTTGCGCGTACGAGTAGCGTGATTTTGAAGGTCACCAGCTTCCAACGCATCCTAGTGACCATTTCTTCCATACTAACTAATTTTTACAACGTTTCGTTTGCAGAAATAAAAAAGTAAAAATTATTTATTGGATGGCCCTCGTAGATCAGCATTCAAAACAATTGCTTTAAAAACTGGCGTTAATAATTGTCTCCTCGGCATACTGAGTTCGCTATATTAACTTATATTATATTTACGAACGGAAAAATATGTCCAGGGTAGCCTAGTGGACATGGCATCTGCCCGGTAAGCGGAACTGTGGGCTCCCATCCTTGGACACTTTTATTTTTCCGTTTATCATTACTCTTCACAATTCACCCTTTCATACCTCATCCATAAGGTTAGAAATCGTTATTTCTCTTAAAATAAATTTCGATATTTCGTTCAAAAGAAACACACGCGGAATAATTTTCAAATGTCGTTCTATATTTACTTATGTTGTCTAAACAGAATTCTGTATTCGTTATCTTGTCTTTGTGCTTTGATTTAGTGAAAATATTCATGAAATTTATTAATTACAGAAGCAACTTTCAATAGTTCCGTAAACACCATTATTAATAATTAACCTTCAAATGTCACAGAATATAAAAGAAAAATGATCATGCAATAGTTGTATAGCGATATGGTGGATTCAATTGGAGAAATTGTTAGAACTTTTCCCCAATGATGCTCCAGGCCCTTCCGATACACAAAGTTGTACCTTTCAGCATGTATATCGGGATTCAAATAACAATTCTCAAAGATATTTCATATACATTGACCTTTATTGTAAACACAGGAGATAACCAAGTATGAACAAAATTGCCTCTGTCTCTTAAAAAAAAAAGACATCCGGCGATATCAAGGACTTTCCACTTCCTTAAGTTTTGTTCATGAGTGTATCTTCCATCGCAGTAAGGTAAGGTAAAAATTGTCTATTTTTTAAAATGGAAATTTTGTTTCATAGTTTCAAAGTTTCTATACAGATGGCGAGCTATTTATTGTAGATAACTATTTAGCCCTTTCTCAGCCAAGGGAGTTGATGGCAAGTGCTGGCACTAAATGATTAGACTTACCAGATTAGTCAATGTTATTTAAACCTCTATGATTGAAATGTGCTGAATTTTTTCGTTTTTGCCAATCCCTATTACACGTGGTACAGGCTATGATAAGCATGGTGGGTAGAAGTAGGCGACTCCTTTTACTATAAGTGCACCATATGTCTACACATGTGAAAATAGTTCGACTTTGCACTTACAAATGCGCCAGAGCCCCGTTTGGTTACTTGCATTCGCTGGTGGGGTTCGACCTTTGAAAGAATCGGGCGCTATTGGAGCATTTTTAATGTTATGAAATAGGTATATCATGTGTTTTTTCCCTGGTTATTCAAACATTTTAAGGCTAACTCAAATGTCTTTCATTTATGACACACCAGTGTGTTATTAGCCATGATAATCAAAATTTTATCCATATGCCCCATCACACGCTATCGTATGACGGAGAAAATAGTTTAAAATGAGTATAACATGGGACTCCAATTCTGTAATATATTAGACACAAGAATAAATACAAATTGAAGTGGTAGAATTATACACTCCCATCTTCTTATTAGCATGTTATGGCTTAGTTTTTATGTTCGAAGCCTTGCAAACAATTTACATGGACCCAGAGCAGCAGCTTTACACATTCAAGATAGAGGACATTGCGACTGCTGTGATAGAGATGTATGGGGACATTTGAGGCTCTTCATTGGACACAACAACAACAACAGAAAATTAACATGGACCCAGAGCAGCAGCTTTACATACCCAAGTTAGAGTACATTGCGACTGCTGTGATAGAAATGTATGGAGACATCTCTTCATTGGACACGACAACAACAACAGCAGGAAATTGACATGGAACCAGAGCAGAAGCTTTACACACCCAAGATAGAGGACATTGCGACTGCTGTGATAGAGATGTATGGAGACATCTGAGGCTCTTCATTGGACATGGCAACAACAACAACAGAAAATTGACATGGACCCAGAGCAGCAGCTTTACACACCCAAGATTGTGGACATTGCGACTGCTGTGATAGAGATGTATGGGGACATCTGAAACTCCTCATCGAACACGACAACAACAACAGAAAATTGACATGGACCCAGAACAGCAGCTTTACACACCCAAGATAGTAAACATTGCGACTGCTGTGTTAGAGATGTATGGGGACATCTGAAACTCCTCATTGAACACGACAACAACAACGTGGCTTAGTTTTCAAGGCGAAGCCTATCAGAAATAAATTGGACAATTGAGGCTTTTTTATACTGGAAATGGGGAATTATAGGAGAAAGTTATTTTATCCTGAAAATAGAGGTTGCCTGTCCGGCATTCATATTTCTATGAGAATTAGACACTTCGGTCAGTTATAGTTTTTTGACGAAATTATTATTTGTTTTTGACTCGTGCTTTAGATGTTGTACTAAATTCGAAAAATTACGTAAGAACGCCCTTGCAATCTCAGAACAATTTTCAACGTCTTGCCAAATGCTTTATTTTTATTTACTTCTCCTGACGAAGACAAAATCTATTTGAATTTGTTATATACCAGATTGTCACAGATATTTAACCATTTTTGTAAATCCTTATATCTATAAAAATGAAATGCAAAATCGATGTTTGTTATCGCGTTTCGCAAAATCTACAGAATAAATCATTATCAAATTTGTCATGTAGGTAGCTGAAGATTTCGGTTAACATATAGGCTATTCAAAAAACTAAAAAGGTCAATGTGCTTTTTTTTAAATGTTAAACCAAAAAGCGTTAGTTCCAGCCTTTTACCGCTTGTCGCCGCACTGGTCGCTACGATAAATGAATTTGATTGGTTAATAATTTTACACGTAGTTTGTTTACACAATGAATGTTAGTTTGTTTATGTAATATATGAGCTAATTATTTTAATATTTGGTTTTATTTAATTATTTTTCACAGAGTTAATGATGATAATTGTGTGTATATGTATATATAATGTTTGTGTATAGAGACGTTCGTTGCATTTTAAGTGTGAATTCGTGTTAACTATGTTTGTTGTTTGCATTGAAAATAAATAATATTTTCAAGTCTTCTGGCTAGAATACGAGTATATTGCAGTTTACACGATGGATGTTTTTAAAAGGTAAGATTAAATATATTGTAACGTTTTTGTGTTAAATGTTAAAATGTTGTAATGGTAAAATATATTTTATATTGTTAATTTATTTATTTTTGTTTTATAATAATCAAGATGCAAATTACATTGTTGTTGTTGTTTATTATCGTTTGTTTATAAATATATATATAATTGTATGTGATGATAACAAAAATGACTTTTTAAATTAATATACGGAATTCATTGAAAAAAAAAAGAAATAATTAATTTTAAAATTCACAAATGTGTAAATATATATATTTAAACTCTTTGGAAATAATATTAATCGATGGTTATCAAATTTATACCTCCCCGGAACCTTGGTTAATTAAAACTGTATTGTGAAATTTCGCACGTAGGTAGCTGAGGTTTTAGTTTAGCATTTAGACTGAAAGTGCAAAAATTGCATTTCGAATAACTTTTTTTTCCTTTTATAAGGTAAGAATTTATTTAGGTTTATAGTAATATTTTTCAAATTAGAATAAATGGAAATATTATTTACTAGCGGATGTGTACTCGGCTTCGCCCGGGTTTTATCCGAGTGAAAGTTTGCCTAACGAATATTATTGATAATAATATTCCGGAACACACAGAATATTATGATAATAATAATATTCTTTACATTATATCCTTTATCCTTTTCTTTATATCTATAAAAATGAAATCCAAAATCGATGTTTGTTATCGCGTTGCGCAAAATCTACAAAATCAATCATTATGAAATTTCTCATGTAGGTAGCTGAAGATTTCGTTTAACATATAGGCTATTAAAAAAACTAAAAAGGTTAACGTGCTTTTTAAAAAAAAAAGTAAAACCAAAAAGCGTTAGTTCCAGCCTTTGCCGCTTGGCGCAGCATTGGTCGCGACGTTAAACGAATTTGATTGGTTATAATTTTACACGATGAATGTTTATAAAAGTTAAGATTATCCAATCGCGGTTAAAATTTAGGAAGTTATTTATTATACTACTGGGAAGGTTTCTGGTTTGAATTTGATTTGAAATAAACATTCGTTGCAATTTTATTTGCAATTTTTCTACTTTCACTCGCAAGCAGCGCCTCTTGCGGCATCTGGTGAAATTACATTTATAAATTGTAAAAATGCTAAAATGTGTTCTAAGTATAATAAATTTAATATTCAATTTGAGGATTTAGTAATATTTCAATGACGTAAAGAAACTTGGCATTTCAATATTAATATATATTTAAAGAAAATATCTTATTTAAAATTTAATAAATGTTTTCAAAAAAATTATGTGTTTCAAAAATATATTTAAACGTATATAACAATATTTATATACGTTTATATATCTATATATAGGTGGATTGTGTGTTTTTTAGAATCGTTTTAACAAATTTTCGTTAGGCAAACTTTTACTCGGATAAAAACCGGGCGAAGCCGGGTACATTTGCTAAATACGGTTTTTAAAAATGTTCGTTTGTGGCAAGATACTATTCCTTCAACTTAAAATTACCGAGTGGACCAATTAATATTGATTTATTTCAACTTATCGAGTATTTTTCAAGGGACCGGGAAAATTTTCAAATTATCGAGAGTATAGACAAGTATAGATTCAGTAGGAATTGAATGTTTGCTAGAATCGTTTTAACAAATGTTCGTTAGGCAAACTTTTACTCGGGTAAAAACCGGGCGAAGCCGGGAACAAATATATTTATGTTTGTCGTTTATGCACGCTCTCAATATGTAACTAATCTCGCTGAAATTTGAACAGGACAGAGAGATAAATCTGCAAGAGTTTTTTGTCCCACTTTTAACCAAGAAAAAATATAGTTAACCAAGTATTGAGCAACAATATTTTTTTAGTCAGAAATGATAATGACAATATTGCTGTATCATGATTGATTGACATAAACAAAATTCTTTAGGGGAATATTCACTAAAGCAGACCACGGGCGAAGTCAGATAATAATATTTAGTAGGCAGGAACAAAATTCTACCAGCGAAACATTTACTTGAGTAGAAGACACACGAAGCCAGGTCATCTCTATATATAAAATATCGTTTCTCAATCTTTTGGCTAAGATCATGTAGTATATCTCTAGATATTTTTATTTATATACAAGGTGAGTTCATTAATTTCCAGGACTGGTTAAAATATAAAATAAATAAAAAAGCTAAAGAATTTTTTTTTATACAGAATTAAATATTGGACATTCGACCACACCTGACTGAAAGCACGAGTCTCGTGGCGCACGCGCCGATCTAAAAATAGAACAAAACAACTTCCTTGTAAGGTTCGCATTTCTAATTTTAAAATGGCCATTTTCGAAGAGCAGAGAATCTGTATTAAGTTTTGTTTTAAATTGAAAAAAGTGCTACTGAGTCGCATGAATTGATTAAAGAAGCTTTTGGCGATGCAGCTTTATCCCGTTCAAGAACCTTTGAATGGTTTTCACACTTCCTAAAAGGTCGGGAAAAGGTAAACGATGATCAGCATACTGGGCGTCCAAGATCATTACGTTGCGAGGAAAATAAGCTCAAAATAAAGGAATTAATTAATTCTAACAGAATAATTTCTATTAAAGACTTATCTTCAGAGACTGGACTATCTGTAGAACTGTGTCATCAAATAGTAACAAAAGATTTGGACATGATCCGGACGTCTTCAAAATTTATTCCCCGGATTCTAACAGAGGAACAAAAGGAGGTTAGAATGGATGTCTACAAAAACATGGTTGAAATGACTCGGACCGATCCAGAATAGATGCAAAAAATCATTACCGGGGATGAGACATGGGTGTATCAGTATGACCCGGAAACCAAACGTCAATTCGGCCAATGGATTGAAAGAGGGGAACCGAAACCCAAAAAGGCAAGATTTACAAAATCCAAAGTCAAGACATTGCTTGTTACATTTTTTATATTAATGGTTTGGTTCACCATGAATTTATTCCTTTCGGACGTACAATTAATCAAGAGGTTTATTTAGGGATAATGAGGCGCTTAAGGGAGGCAGTGCGCCTTAAAAGACCTGAAAGATGGCAAAACAATGACTGGATACTTCACGTCGATAATGCGCGGCCGCACACAGCCCATGTTGTTTTGCAGTTCTTGGCAAAGCATTCAACCATACAGATCCCTTATCCACCCTATTCCCCCGACTTAGCCCCCAATGACTTTTTCCTCTATCCTAAATTGAAAATGAAGTTAAAAGGAAGGAAATTTGACAACGTTTATATGATACAAGCTGAATCGAAGGCAACCTTGAGGAACCTCTTAAAAAGTGATTTTATCTCCTGCTTCGACAATTGGAAAAAAAGATGAAACAGGTGCATTGAGGCAGGAGGGGCATATTTTTAAATATATAAAATTAGTTTTTTATTTGTTTTATTTTTTCAAAGATACAGAGCAGTCCTGGAAATTAATGAACACACCTTGTATATCTTTTTAAAAATTTATTCAGCAGAGAGATTGGAAATGTTTGCTCAAAAAATATATTCTATATATTATAAAAATATATAATGTAACGAATATTATTATCATTATTATCATAATATTCTCTGTGTTCCGGAATATTATTATCAATGATAGTCTGAAGATGGTAACAACGCTGTTAGCGAAACCTCACACACTATTTATTTGATTTGATCTTGTGTTTCTGTTTAAAAATGTAAATCGACGCAATTATGTCTAGCCTGAATATCGCGTTTTGTGTGTTGAAATAAATAAACATCCATTTTTTTACACCAACGATAAATTTAGTTCAAATATTCTCTTATAATTTATATGGAAGATTTACTGATTGATATACAAGATATTAGTGTAGAATAGGTTAATGTCATGACGTTAAGTAAAACATTGAGCATCCAATTACAATCCGTTCAACAAACGCATGTTGTCTTAAAAGTATAAAACCTTTGTAAAAACGAGGTTATTATAAAATTCGTACTATCTTTCCAAACGGAATTCCTATAAAGTTCCATCCATATTTTATAGTCTTTCAATTGTCTTGTCACATCACACGGAAAATTTCAGCAATCCCTATATATATAAAAGTCAGTGTATGTATGTATGAATGTATGTATGTATGTGGGTATCTATGTCGGCTATACACGTCCACAATACGTAACTAATCTGACTGAAATTTTAACAGTATATAGAGTAGAATCTGGAATAATTATAGTGAATATTTCAGTTCTCTATCCTGAATATTCTTCGAGTTATTTTCAAATTGCGTTGCAAATTTGCCTTTTCGCTCGCAAGCAGCGCCTCTAGCGGTGAAGATGGGAGTTAGGTAATATCAGCTGACCTAATGTACATGTAAAACGTGTTTTGACAGGACATAGAGAAAAATCTGATAAAGATATTTATCGGATTTTTAGCCAATAAAAAATAAAATTTACAGGTTCTGGGCAAAAATAATTGTTTTTTTAGTCAGAAAATGATGATGACAATATTGCTGTATTATGTTTGATTATCAGATACAAAATTATATCGGGAAAAATTCCAAAAGGCAGAGACCACGGGTGAAACCAGTTCATTCTTTTGTACGCAGGAACAAAATTCTAACAGAAAAACATGCATTCGAGCAGAAAACAAAAGCCAGATCATCTTTCTATGAAAATATCGCTTCTCAGACACAAAGTTTGGAGCGGGACGTTTCACAAGAGTGACATCCACGGAGCCAATTTATAATTGTAACGAATAGTATTTGAAAATCAAAATAATATAATTTTCAAATATCCTTGTGAAAATTTACATTTTTATTTTTATATTTTAAAAACACACAAAGTTTGGAGCGGGACATTTCACAAAAGTGACATCCACGGTGCCAATTTATAATTGTAACAAATAGTATTTGAATAAAAACATTTAATCGGGTAAAACCCGGGCGTTGCCCGGGTCATTCGGCTAGTACTTACATAAAAGAGGTTAATCAGAAACACCAAATTGTTCCTGCGGAGAAACTGAACAAACTGCTCTTCACCTTATCTACGACTGTCCGAACTTTACAGAAGTGAGACATCATTTGTTCCCTGATCTAACTAAATTAACTCTTACATTTGCCACTTTGTCTATAAAATTTTTATGAACTCTGTCGAATAATATACATGTGTGTAAATTTGTAAATACTTAATTCTAAGTTCAAATTTGTTTATTATTTTGTTTGTTTTTTTTTTTTTTCTGTAATAGGCGCAAATATTTCAATATCGCGCCTGGTGAATTGATAAAAGGAAAAACTAGTTTGGAACCTTCTGGAGCTGTTCTAGGACACCAGTCTGACATCTGTCACCCGACAAGTGTGGTAGGTTCCTATGACAGCTCGGTTTGTAGGTGTCTTCAGTATGTTCGTGACATAAAAAATTGTCCATTTTCACGAACAACCTTTAGCTATGAAGTTTTGCTCCACTCAAGAACAAAGCTGAAAGTATCGTAAATATAGAGGCTGCCTGGCCGGAATTCATATTTATATGAAAAATAGACACTTCGGCCAGCTGGAGTTTTTTATTTTCTCAACGTTTCAACAAAAATATTTTGTATTAGTCAGAAGAAGTAAATAAAAATAAAGCATTTGGCAAGGCGTTAAAAAGAGAACAAATTTTAACACCTTACCAAATACTTTATTTTTATTTACTTCTCCTGACAAGACAGATGATTTTTGTTGAAACGTTGAGAAAATGAAAAACTCTAACTGTGGCCGAAGTGTATCTATTTTTCATATAAATAAAAAAATAAAGCTGCAAGTGTTGTGATGATACAAACAGCTTATAGAGACGATGTTCTTATGATGCATTAAATCTCCATCTGTTATAAGAATTATAAACTATTTTCGACATGTATGATTCTTTTTGAAATTAAACAATTTTCTACAGCCCTTACTGCATTAATAAGATAATAGAAGGGGCTGGTTATTATTGAAGTAAGGGCAGTAGAAAATGGTTTTCTTTTAAAAAGTAGCATACGTTTTAAATTAAATAATACCACAGGTTTCAGGAGATGAGTTTCTTTTCTTTTCATTATCGTAATCTCGAGTTTCAGGCATTTCTGCCTCTCTTCTACAGAAATATATATAAACAAATAGAACAAATAAAACATTTTATTCGTTTCATAGACTACTGTAGAAGTGCAGAAATGCCTGGAAGCTTGAAGTTGCGATAATAAAATGTAAAGAAACTCATCTCCAGAAACCTGTGTTGTATTAGTTAATTTATATCTAGGAGATTCAAATCAATTGATAAGAAGCATACGCGTCAAAAATAGGTTAGATTTCTTATACGATGTTTTAATATGACACTCTAGTGTGTAAAATGAAAGGATTTCAAAAGCACGAATGTTTCTTTTATACATAATACAAACTTCTACTGTCCTTACTGCGATGAAAAAATATATTGTTCACCACTGATGAGCCAAGCCCTCCCAATATATTTTTTCATCGCAGTAAGGACAGTAGAAGTTTGTATTATATATAAAAGAAACATTCGTGTTTTTAAATCCTTCCATTTTATATGTATAGATGGCGCGTTATTGCTTTGTGTTAACTCTAGTGTGTGTACAAATGTTATTTCAAATTAAATATGAGGAAATGACCATCATCCAGTCGTCTTTTAACTGCTCGAACTGAGGCCAACTTGGGCCGTAATCTCACCAATGTAGATCGACACCAGACAATCAGCTAACTATAAACATATCTAGGTTGCTCTAAGACATCATTCACCGTATTCCTTTTGTTTGCTCTCGATATGCTAAGAGTGGCAGTAAATTCTGTGCTCGGATTCCTCAACGAGAATTGTGAAAGCATGACTACCATCGCGTCCATTACGTCAGATTTAGCTGCCGAAGACATCTCTCTTCCTGTTCTCTATGATAAAAAAGAACTTGGAAGGAAATTATTTTGCCTATGTCGACAACTTGAAAGGCCATGTCACATCAGATATAGAAGGTGACAAATAGGACGAATTTAGAAGGTACTTCCAATAAAGAATTTTCTTTATTATCCCATGGGTAAGATTACAGCAGGCCATGAAGGTTCCAATAAAGGAATGAATGTTAGGAGTAAGGTATTCGTGTCAATTGATAATACTTTGAAGGAATATTGAATTTGTAGATTAAATGCATGTTTTTAATAGAAATTTGATTTCCCCCACTCCATTTAATATATCTATTAAAAAAGAATGGCGTATATCCAATTAATCAAAAGCCTACAGGTAAGGTCTTCAGGATAAAATATTTATACATCGCAAAGTTAATGAGAGCAGACAAATATAACATCTATAGTGACAACACCAGTTTATATAATCCCATCAACATGGTTGTTGATGATGATAACATAGTGGAATAGATTCACTGATTAGTCTGCTGCTATTTATTTATAAACTCCCAGTATGACCTTCCTTCAATGCCTGCAGTTATGGAAGAACGCCTAGTCTCTCGCGTACACGTCGCGATGCTTCTTATTCCAATCTACTGGTAGATATTTGTACCATCTTTGCAATCGACCTATACTTTCTTACACGTCTATACTTCTTATTCCCAATCTATCTACTTTCAAATCAACCTTTCTTAATCATCCTATCTCTGAACGACCTACCTTTTCAGACAAAACTTCATTGATTTCTTTCTTTTTTGGGAATTTTATATTTGCTTTCTTTTCAAACCTCAATCCCTTGATTCAAATATGTTGATAATGTATGGCCTTCCTTCAGTCTCTGACACAAATAGCCCTTGGAATTTTCATTTTTATAAATGTCTAATATTCTAAAAAAAAGAGATAGAGAGAGAGAATACTATTTTAAAATATAAATATTTTTGAATATTAATTCAAATAAAAAAATATATTTATACCAAAAATACCCTAAACCTATTTCAAAGCTTTTTGAAGCCTATATGGCTATAAAAGAGAAGAAATATCCTTTTTTAAAGATTCCACAAATGAAAATTGAGTCGAGACGAAATTCTAGAAAATTCTCAATCCATAAAATCTAAAATTACTAAACCATTAAATATACATTGTTGCAAAAATGAGGCGGAATAAATTAAACTAAGTTATAAAAAAGATTGCCTTTTAATTAAGAGAAAATTAGTAAATTAGATCATTCTCTTAGTGAAATATTAATATCTTTTTGTGGAAGGCAAACACTTTTTATGTCAATATGGTTTTTATTGCTTTCTTAATTATTCTTCGATTGGTTTTCCGCCAACTTATTCACTGATAAATTGGGGAGTTTTATAGAATTTGACCAGGTTCCCTCTAAATAGAGGGAATGTTGAAGAAACCTATCTATCAAAACGAAACACAAGACACATCTGATTCTTCTTATTCTCCAATTAACCGAATGTGGGATTTTATATAAAAATTAATCCGTCCCCCCCCCCCCCCCCCCTTACAAGAAACCGAAACCAAAAATAATCAATTCGAAACTATATATGTTTAAAAAAGAAAAATACATCTCTCCTGATCGTGCAACTAAAAGTTGTCTTGCCCCACTTGTCGGTTAAATGTCAACTATTCGTTGATTTTTATTTATTCCAGAATTGGCTAAATATTTCTTGATCAATCAAGAATGGGAAGTTAGCCTATTTTGGAATTATTAAAATCAACGAATAGTTGACATTTATTCCGACAGATAGCACAAGCCATCAGTAACTTTTAGTTGCAAGATTAGGAGATGTAATTTCTTTAATTATCCACCTAATTACAGTACATAATTTCACTTAATTATATAAATATATATAGAGAGAATGATAATTTTTCTGAGAGGATATTGATATTTAAAAAAGAAAGTTCGTCTCTCCTGTCAAAATAGGCGATGATACAAAGCGCCATCTATTGACCGTTCCTGAAAACTAGCGGACGCGCGCTTTATCGAATAATGGAGATTTCGAATAAATTTGAGGAGGTACTGGCGAAGAGCCAAGAAGATGGGAAGAGTGATGGTGGAACTCCCATCCAAGAGAAACAGCCATAGCTCAGATATCGTCTGAATAATTAGCCATGGGAGAATTAGAAAGTCGAACTCTAAACAATCAGGAAACTAGCAATCGAAAAAAATACAATTTGGGCGGATCAAGTAGAGCTCGCGGAAATCGATTAAAATAATACGCATTTCATCCAAATTAAAACAGAAAAAGGTCTTACTCTAACAGACAGCCAGCCAACATTGCGAGGTCAGAATCCAACACTCTAAAGTCAGCTGGGAAACTACGAATGATCAACAGGAATCACGCGGCAGTCGTCAAAAACACCAGGCAGCAGCAGATAAACAAGGCCAGATCTGCGGCAGCATCTTTCGACCAGTGATGTTTCATCGGGTGTTTCCCGGACCTCCATCTCGTATGCTACATGAAAACTTTGGAGGCGATTCTGGGAAAGAGTTCAGTCTTCCAGCTTATGAAAATGTTCGGCCAGGTTCTGTTCGGAATCGTCAGTGTGGAGAAGGTGGACGGTCTAGTAGAGGATGGACTTACCATCGGAGATAAAATTCTCAGAGCGTTCCCGTACAGAAAAAGGGTAGAAAATACTTATCGGGAACCTACCCATCGCGGTAAAGGAAGAAGCTATTGCTGAAACCCTGAGACTATACTGCTGGAGTGTCTCTCTGGCCTTCGAGGTAATCAACTGTGAGGGCTGCTCCTTGAGCGCAGGCTACAGGGAGACCTTCCTCTTCAATATACAGTAGCAGATGCAGTCCGTGTACAACTTAAGACAAGGGAGAATGGCTGGAGAAGAGGCAGTCTGTGGACAGCTCCAAACAAAAGAACTTTAATCAATAAGAGATGGCTTTCTACCATGCCTTTTCTAACAAAATGTACTACTCAAGACAAGCAATAGTAGTAGAAGCGGTCCGTGGACTGCCAACTCCAGACAATAGAGAATGGCCGGAGAAGAGAAAGTCCATGGACAACTCAAGACAAGCAGCAGTAGCTGAAGAAGGCAATCCGTGGACTGCCAACTCCAGACAACAGAGAGGTTCATATGAAGCTTCTCCAGCTTCATGGGAAAATGGACATTAAGTCTAAAGGTGAGACAAAGCCATCCTACATTACTCATAGCGTGAAACATCGCGAGCCTCATGAGAGACTTATACAACCGTCCAGCGCCGAAGTCCAACTCCCACCAAGGTCCTGTCAAATTATATTGACAAATATTCGCACGCTTATCTTATCCTATTTCTTTAGTGCGAAGAACGTTGTTTTATCAGATAAGTAAACCGATCTCTCCAGCATTCTAATTGGACGAATGTGGTCATGTTTGTATATAAGGGGGGCTATGGTATGAGTCGGCGCCAGTGTGGTGGATTTTCTTGTCGGGACACTTAAAGTGTTCTCTGAGTGCTATATTCCTGTCTGGCAATCTCGGCGCATACCTGTGTAACCCCGGTCCGATCCCTACCTAAGCAGCAATAAAGCTAAGTACTGTTTTTTATTTTATTTAACAAATTGTGGTTTATTATTTACTTTTTTTTGTGTTGTACTTTTGAGTCCACGATTTTTCTGTGTTTAAGTTACTCTTACTGTAGGCCCTAGTATTTTGTATTTGTGTGTTAACCCGTAAATAGTAACTTTTGTCATTGGCGAGCCCTGCCAGGATTACTGGTGTTTTGCACGTGTAAATTCCGGTAAATTTTACGTGCGTTTTTTTTTTTCTTTGATTGTGTGGTTTATTACTATTTTTTGTACTCCATCATGTTTGTGAACTCTATGCTTAACCTGTCAGTGTTTAATGGGGTTGATCTCGAATCTTTCATTCGGGAAGTCGAGCTTAAAGCTCGAGTAGGCAAATGGGATCCTGAGGTCAAAGCACTGCTCATGTTCGAGGCTCTATCCCCTGAAGTTAGGTTTAGCTTAGAGGAGATGGGTATCCGTAACGATAGCAGTTTCAAAAGTATTGCTAGTAAACTGAACATATTGTACCCTAAGAAAGCGCGTGGTATTAGGGAATGCCTTAAATTAATAGAAGGTCTTAAGCAGAGAGTTGGGGAAAGTCCTATGGTTTTTAAAGAAAGATTCCTGGCCATTAGAGATAAAGTAGAGTACAGTTTTGACGATAGCCTAGTGTTCGAAATTTTCCTCGAAAATGTGCTCGATAAGTATAGAGAGGCTATTGTTCGCAGTGAAGCTAAATCAATAGACAAAGCAGTCAGTGTCATGGCCACGGAGGATAGTGTAGAACACCGTTGCAGCTTTATGAAAGGGGTATGTTCAGTAGAAGGGGTTGAAGAAATAAATAGCATTAAGAGTGAGATGAAGATGCTTAGTGCCAGTGTAAACAGGATGAAGCACGAAAATGAGCAGTGTATTGCAGATCTTAGAGGTGAGATAGAAAAACTGACTAAATTGTTGGGCGAAATCAGGCTGAGTCCATCTGAGTGTAGATTAGGACATATAGCTAGTGATTGTTGCTCAAGACAGTCTTCTATGTTTGCCAACCGCAATACTCTTGACAATGCCGAGATAGTGAACATACGTTCATATGGCGGAGATCCGTATGGAAATCTGCCAATAGTTAAGGTTAATATTAACGGCAATATGTGGCACCTGTTATACGATACAGGAAGCCAAGTCAGTATTGTTGATTCCGAAAAGTGTAAGGTCTTGAAGGAGAATTGGGACGATGCACTTAAAACTTTACGTATAGTGTCAGTGACAGGCCAAGAGCAGACACTTACACGTGTTAAAACCTGTAGAGTTGGTAACGAAAACGGCATTGAGCTGGGAGAGATAAGGTTTTGGCTAATGTCACTCGGAGATAAGGCCTACGACGGGATTCTGGGAATCAATGATATAAGGAGATTCAATATCCCGTTACCTAAAGTTCTGGTTAAGAATATTAAAAATGGAAAAATCCAGATTGCCCGCAATCTGTCTAGCCCAATTATGGGAAACGTCCACTCTGACGAATGCCTTTATAGGTTTTACAGAAAATTTAATGAATATCCTAAACTCAACTGGATTCATGTGGTTAAAGAATTGTTCAGACCCCAATATTCTACAGAAAGCAATACCTCAAATTATCAGAATCACTATAGAACAGTCTATCCAAACCGACCAATCAAGAATAACCAATTCGAAGCTACACACACACTACAAATATTTACATAAAACATTCGCAGCAGAGAACTATCTACTAAGTGAACTCCCACTGCCGGCTAAACGCCTCATTGCGCAATTGAGAATTCTATTTGTTTTATATCGAGAAGACCATATAAAATATCTAAGGACAGAAGACTTGTATTGCCAACTATGCAAAAATAGAACCGAAAATGAATTAGAACATTATATATTTGAATGCATGCCTCTTGACACGGAAAGAAAAATACTCTTCTCTAAGATAGGCCATACACACTTCACATTATATTCTTTATTATCCAACTTTATAGACAATAGTTCAGTAGCTCTAAATCTATATAACTTCCATAAAAATGCTGTAAAAAAGAAAGACTTAACCGAACATTCAAACATACCAAAAATTTATGTTTGATAAGAAAGACAGAACCAACATCCAATTATTTGTTTAGGCAGATACGATAAGTTAACAATGATAAAACGGTGCTTACCTTACAACCCTGAACACGAGGATTTCCTGGGAAATCTCTTAAAGATTCCTTAAAAAATACATGGCCCACCTGTGCTGTGTGAGAGCTTAAATGGTCTTGCTCCATATGTAAATACCTGTTTTCTTTCCTCTTTTCGCTCTCCACTTCTCCCATCCATATTTCCATATTTTCCATATCCCGTTACCTGCCATACGGGAGCGTTGCAACATGATTTCCTTGAAACCAGAAGACCGAGATTATGTAGACCTTAGCTACGTTGCCAGTGTGCCTAGACCGATGGTTTCAAGCTCCTTCGAGGAGAAATCAGTGAAGCGCATTGAAAACGAGGCTGTAAAGTTGCCACCTACTGAGTTTAACAGAAACTGTGAGTGTAGTGCTGGGTCTGTTAATAGTTTTAGGAAGCCTACTTGGGCTGAGAGGTTAAGGGTGATGCGGAAAGCAAAGGAGACTGTCAGACAGTTCATGTCAGGTAATTCTGCTAAAAAGCTTATGAATCCTAGGCCACCTTATTCCAGAAGTTTCGACAGAGGAGATCTGGTAATGCTAGCTGTTCCTAAGACTGAAGGTTACTCCAACGTCTATGGGCCTTTCCGTGTGGAAGCTAGGGCCTCCGATGTTAACTTTAGAGTAAGAGGGGTCACCATGCACGATGTGAAAGTTGTACATGTCGATAGGATGAAAGCGCTTAGAAACAGACGTTAAGAAGAGCTTTTAGCTCTTGGACTTGAGAGAACTGAATGGAATTGGATCGTTCGGTTTCTCATCAAGTGAGCGTCTGTCAGTACCCTAAGTCTCTACCTAACATACCCAGCCGGTCCCAGATGAGAGCTTATTTGGTCCCCCATTAAACTCTGTATACTAAAGCATATTATATATGTGTGTGTTTGGTAATCACTCATGGTAACTCACGTAGTTTGCGCAGATTTTTTTTTTTTTCAAGTTTCTTTTGGGAGGAGCAAGATGGAAGGCGCCTTTATGGAACGACCCGGATGCCTACTTCTCCTCTCTTTAGTTTTTTTTTGTTTGTTTCTTTATAACATGGCTCCCGTGAGCTTTTCCCTCCCGAATAGCGGGAGGTTTTCCTTACGGGACAATAAGAATGTTTGGTAGATTGGTTAGTTTTTTTTTTTTTTTGGAAAGAGACCTTTTGTCAAATTATATTAACAAATATTCGCACGCTTATCTTATCCTATTTCTTTAGTGCGAAGAACGTTGTTTTATCAGATAAGTAAACCGATCTCTCCAGCATTCTAATTGGACGAATGTGGTCATGTTTGTATATAAGGGGGGCTATGGTATGAGTCGGCGCCAGTGTGGTGGATTTTCTTGTCGGGACACTTAAAGTGTTCTCTGAGTGCTATATTCCTGTCTGGCAATCTCGGCGCATACCTGTGTAACCCCGGTCCGATCCCTACCTAAGCAGCAATAAAGCTAAGTACTGTTTTTTATTTTATTTAACAAATTGTGGTTTATTATTTACTTTTTTTTGTGTTGTACTTTTGAGTCCACGATTTTTCTGTGTTTAAGTTACTCTTACTGTAGGCCCTAGTATTTTGTATTTGTGTGTTAACCCGTAAATAGTAACTTTTGTCAGTCCAGTGCACCTTCCTTCAATAACGCCTTCTCCCAAATCTTCCGCGAATTCATTAGCATATGTGCGACCTCCTCAACCTCTAGAGACTTCTGTCCGTGGGTTTCCCTCTCCTGCGCAGACTCCTTCAGTCCAAAAAACAATGACTGCCATCTCCACAAAGACATCACAGGCTGCCGATCGCCCATTACCTATAAAAAAGAGATTAATACAAAATATTTTGTCTATCACGCCTCCAGTCTCCGAGATCCATAAGAAGCAACCTTCTCAAGATACTCAAGAGGAGGAACCATCCTGAATGAAGCAGCACGCAGTTGATATCGCCTTCGTGCACGACATGAGCGTGCTGACCTAGGACAAAGTCCGGGACCTATACCTCGGATACAGCGCCGTCTTTGCGCTAACGTCGACTCCCAGGGGATCCGGCCTCGCTGTCATCGTAGCGCAGGGAGGCTCCGTTCTATAGCATCGCGTCATGTGGCCAGGCAAGATCGCCATCGCCAGAATCAATATCCGAAGTCTCGAGACCCGCGTCATCAACTGCCTCCTCTGTCCTACACTTCTGAAGAACGAAATCTTTAACTGTAGGTTATCGCTGAGGAAGTCATCAAGGAATAAGCCTGGGACCTCGGCCACTTCAACTTTACCGATAAGCCCTCGAGCGACATCGCGTCTGGAGCTGTGGAACCATCTCAGAGTTCCTGGACCGGAACGCCTTACACGCTCGTCGACAGAGCCACCATCTTAGATGCCGCCCATCTGCTACGCTGCCAGTTACGGAAGACGGGTAGACGCCCCCTGTCAATGCCATCAAGATCTCCGGACACGTTACCAGTTTCTGGACCCAAAGTAGCGCTGTTCGGACCACCGTGCCATCCTTCTATAAGTAGGTTTCCCCCTTCACCATCTGCACCATCGGTCTTTGCGCTTCATCGTTCAGTGTAAGTCTTCGAAAGTATTGAAGTGATATTTGGGGAGGCATCGCAGAAGATCGGCAATATACCTCCTTGAGATTTATAAGAAAATGATAAGCCGAAAAGGTAACTGATCTAAGCGATAAATGCCTCCTAATCCCTTCCCTGAAGACGAAGACTAGTTCGCCAGAGCAAGCCGGTTCATTGGCTCCAGGTTCTAGTCAGGTAGAGACAGTAGACGCCCACTACCTCTTGCTACCTGAGCTTGGTCGCGCTTTGTGTGTCCGGCTACATTTCTCAGGACTAACGACGGTGTTCAATCCCCAGGTAAACCCCGTCTTCAAATCCTTCAGCGAGCGCTTCCGACAGCTCTACCTGCAGCCGGAGGCCATCGCTAGACTCCTGGAGGGTACTACAGTGGGCATCACTCTGGAAGACATTAAACCGCTACATCGCCTTCTGCCGTCTGCTACAAGGAAAATCGTCTGGTTGAGATAGCGTTCCTTGTGAGTTGGTCAAAGGATTCGAGAACTTCGTAGGAGTCATTCAGCGAATCCTCGTCGAATTAAAGCTTCGCTAGGCTCTGCCGAAATACTCGAGGATAAATATTGTCTGCCTCCACTCCGAAGTGAACGGTGGCCCGGTTCTAAGCGAAACGCTCTATATCTTTACCGGCGGCATACTACAAAATTGTCACCGGCATTCTTCTGGGTCGTCTTCGTCGCACCTGCAAGCCATCGTGCCTGAATGCCAGACGTACACCGTTCCAGGAATATTGCCTTCCTTGAACATCGCGTGCGTGTCTGAAAAGGTAGTCCTTGCCTTCAATAGCAAGTCGTCGCTGGCCACCGACCTGAAGTCCGCTTTTGACAACGTGAACCAAGAGTTTCTGGTCTCCCGGCTGCGCTCTATCAACCTGCCTCTGCACTCCGTTATATGGTTCCACCTTCTCTACGCGGAGGACAATGCTACAATCAAGGTCGATGGAAATTTTACCTGCCAATTCAGAATTCCCAGAGGGTTTCAGCAGGGGTTGGTGCCTTCAGTGCAGACCTTTTCTCCATCTGCATTAGTCGCTTCTACGCCTTCTGGAAATAGCTCTCGGTAGAGGAAACGTCCTGGAGTACGCCGATAATATTCTCCTGCTGATTCACGAAGATTGGCAGTTCAAGAAAGTCAAGACCATCTTTGACGAATTCCGGCGTGCGTCAGGAGTATGCCTGCTGGTGGGGTCGCTGGAGACCCGCTGGCGAAAATTTCTCAAACGTTTCAGGGATAGCAGAGGCGTCATGAAATATTCAATGTGCCTAGAAAATTTCAAATTAGTTTTAATATCATCATCCTCATTTTAAATACCTCATTATCATTCCTTGAATAGTGCGGACAGCACTTTTACATATGAATATTCGAAACTATTATAGACGCGTATGATTTTTTTGAAAATTAAACAATTTCTACTGCCCTTACTGCAAATGAAAAAATTAAAGGGAGGGCCTGGCTCATCAGTGGTGAACCCTCCCAGCGGTTTCGTCAGTTTAATCTACCATACCGCTGTTATATTGCATTTTTGGAACTTCCTTTTATAGTGATACTGATGCTAGACTCTTGGAATGGATATTTTAGATTAACTATGGACATTACACACACGGTGGTCGTTGCGGGCACAAAGAAAGAGATATACGTATATATATAACATTGTATTCTTCATTAATACCGACTTCAGCGAGAAAAAAAAAATAGCAGCCTGATACGCCAATCACGGATAGTAGTAAAGAAAGCGTATGTGCTTTGTTATGTGTCGTTGAGATCTTTGTCTATAATAACCTACAGTTGCACAGGATATCTGAAAATATGTTTGAGTAGAGCTAAAGAAGATGGCTAAAAGACACGTAGTAATTGTTAGATCTCTCCACCAAAACTATATATTGTCAGGAGGACAGAGTTTCCTGGTATTCCCTCTTATCTTGACAGGACCTACCGGTCGGGGTAAACAGTGGCGCCACGGAAAAGGAGGAAAGATCTCAGTTCTCCCCTCTTGCTCTAACTGCTGGGTCGATTTGGCTCATGTAAATAATAACTCCTTTTTTATATTTGAAATCTCTCTCATATAACTCATTAAATAAATATTTAAAGTAATTCGAAGGCCTAGTTAATTATTTTTCCTCGCGACAATATAGAAGATGCCTGTTTATCTGTCAATACTTTCTAGATTTATATGTCTATTTTTCTTTTTTCTTGAAATATAGGACGAGTCTAAAATAAGATAAATTGAGAGGAAAGCTGAGAATATATTTAAGAAGTGTAAGAGAAGATGGAAAAAAACACTAAGTATTTGTTAGACCTCTCCATCAAAAAGGTATATAAAAATTGCCTGTTTATTTGTTAATACTCTTTAGAATTTTATGTCACTTTTCTTTTATTGATTTCCAGGAACGACTCTCACCTGACACAAAATGTCTTAATAAGTTTGTTGTTGCTACTATTTTTATCCAAAAAGAAGAAATTTGAAAAGAATTTTAACATTAAAAAAAATAAATAAATATAAATATTGTTATGGTAATTAAAAAAAACAAACAAAAGAGTTCGTTTTATTTGTACCCTCATATTGGTGACATCATGTTAGCCGTAATTGTGTGAGAAATGCTCTGTTAAATTATTTTAGGAATTAAAATTAGGTGGAGAGCAAAAAGTGGCTGCTTATAGCCAAAATGAATAAAAAACTAAAATATCACAAAGTAACAACAAACTATAATTTCAGTTAGTTAACAAACATTGCGGAATCATAATTAAATTAATTAAAACGGGGGATTATTGATTTAACAATTAGTATAGACCGATTAACAATGAGCACATTGTATTAGTTTTCGTGGGGTTTTTACCGAGGTGATTTAAATTACTGGTTGGAGGAGTAATGATGTAGTGTCTACATATGTTAGACTGGTGGCTGTACTCACTGATGTATACACTGGGTGGTTCTGTTGTAGCGTTGGAATGTCTACTTCAGTATTGTACCGACACACAAATGGTAACGTTGGAATGTCTACTTCAGTATTGTACCGACACACAATTATTGTACCGACACACAAATGGTAACGTTGGAATGTCTACTTCAGTATTGTACCGACACACAAATGGTAACGTTGGAATGTCTACTTCAGTATTGTACCGACACAAAATTATTGTACCGACACACAAATGGTAACGTTGGAATGTCTACTTCAGTATTGTACCGACACACAATTATTGTACCGACCAACAAATGGTAACGTTGGAATGTCTACTTCAGTATTGTACCGACACGCAATTATTGTACCGACCAACAAATGGTAACGTTGGAATGTCTACTTCAGTATTGTACCGACACACAATTATTGTACTGACCAACAAATGGTAACGTTGGAATGTCTACTTCAGTATTGTACCGACACACAATTATTGTACTGACCAACAAATGGTAACGTTGGAATGTCTACTTCAGTATTATACCGACACACAATTATTGTACCGACCAACAAATGGTAACGTTGGAATGTCTACTTCAGTATTGTACCGACACACAATTATTGTACCGACACTCAAATGGTAACGTTGGAATGTCTACTTCAGTATTGTACCGACACGCAATTATTGTACCGACCAACAAATGGTAACGTTGGAATGTCTACTTCAGTATTGTACCGACACACAATTATTGTACCGACCAACAAATGGTAACGTTGGAATGTCTACTTCAGTATTGTACCGACACACAATTATTGTACTGACCAACAAATGTTAACCTAAAGATAGAGACCTGCCTGGTCGGCATTCATATTTCTGTGAAAAATAGACACTTGGGCAAGTTAGAGTTTTTTATTTTCTCAACGTTTCGACAAAAATCTTTTGTTTTCGTCAGAAGAAATAAACAAAAAATATTTTTGTCGAAACGTTGAGAAAATAAAAAACACTCTAACTGGCCTAAGTGTCTATTTTTCACAGAAATAAATGATAACGTTAAAATACCTCTATTTCACTATTGTACTGACCAATAACTGGCAACTAAAGTTGCGCTGTGAGAATTTATTATTCTTAGATCTTTCCATTTCCATAGCTACGTCATAATGAAGCGGGGACTGTCCAATTTCCTATATTACATACTCGCCACTATGTTATTTTATGACAACATATGGGTTCCTGTAGATCTCTATGGCCTCATATGGACTAATACGGCTTCCTATAAACTCTTATTGGCTTATATAAACTTTTTTCTGGCTACTTGGCTTCTATGACTTTTTATTGATTTTAGAGACTGATAAGGCTTCCTTCAAAATCGTATTGAGTTCAATGGCCTTATAAAATGAAGTTAATTGGAATTATCATGATAAAAGTTACGAGTGAGACATTTAGAATGTCTATTGATTGTGTTGGTCTATGTCATCGCATGGAGTGAGCTGGACCCGAGCATCACCTAGCTAACCTGGCTGTGGTGATGGTGGGACCTTCGCACTACATGCTTTGCCGAAGAGACCGTCAAACACGACCAACCCCAAATACCTTAGCCATTTGTGCTGTTTCGGCATTCACTAGAGTCCAATGATGGTAACCATTCTCAGAAACTTCATACGTATTTCACTTATTCAGTTTCAAAACTATTAAGCTAAAGAAGTTTATCAAGTAAAACAAATTGCCTACTGGTACGCTGTAAGTGTGCTACCTCTCACCACATGTTGATCTGGTTGTTATTTTAAAATGTATTAATTGTGGGGGGATAGGGTGATGTGTGTTAAAAATAACATCATCTCTCTAACTTTCATTTTGTTAGGTCTAAACAATGACCGTTATTCCTTTCTCATGGGTAAAATATTGTGGAACCACATGCGTAACATGAACGGTTTATTAAGACACGACAAATATTGAAAGAAGGTTGGCAGAATAAACAAAAATTTTGGAAAATTCTAAGAATTTGCTAATGCTGAGGTCTATACGATGACAGCTACTTCTTCCACATGGGTAAATTATTGTGGAACCGCATACATAACAAATGGCATATGCAAATTTGACTTATATATGACATATTTGCATATTCCATGATTCGAATGAGCCAGGCCCTCCCATTAATTTTTCCATTTCAGTAAGGGCAATAGAAATTGTTTAATTTTTAAAAGAATCATACGCGTTTATAATAGTTTCGTATTTTCATAACAGATGGCGCGCTAATGCATCATAATATTCCAAGATGTCGAAACTACGACAGTATCTCCGAAAAGTCCTAATTTCATATCTTATCAAAGTTTCATTCTGATAAGTCAAATATTGTGGAATCATGCGGAATAGAACGACATACACAAAAAACATTTCTTCCTAATATACATGGATATTTTGTTTATAATTTATAATGGGATTATATTAGGATAAAAATCACAGTAATTCTCTTCCTTTTTATATATATAATTAAAGTACTACGAGATATATTATATACTAAAACGATTTACATATGTTTTAATGAAATCCCCTTTTTAATCTACAAAAAAAATCCATAAAAACACAATGTGTGTTACTCCATTAAGAAATTCTTTGAAAAACATAGAGATTAAGACTCTGGAATATATATTATTTTTTGTGAGATTTAACAATTATGTTTTATAAGGTAGCGTTCGTTTGCACAAAGGTTTCGCAGAAGATCGGAGCTCGTTTGAACGAATTCTTCCTTAAAATGTTAGAATCCGTTAGTTTTACTGAGACGTCTACAGCCTTAACAATGGCTACACTATATGTAGACACTTCATATATATTTCCTGTTCCTTTTTTTCTCTCTGAAAATAGTGTATTGTCTTGGGCATTGTCATAAAACTCTATTTTGGCTTTTTAGAACCCGTAAGTTGTGAGTTCAAACAAATTATAAAAGGAAAACTGAAAAAAAGTCAATATAACAGCGGTATAGTAGAAT
Organism: Cordylochernes scorpioides; assembly: GCA_030710605.1. Taxonomy (NCBI): domain Eukaryota; kingdom Metazoa; phylum Arthropoda; class Arachnida; order Pseudoscorpiones; family Chernetidae; genus Cordylochernes; species Cordylochernes scorpioides. The sequence goes on along the minus strand of CP092865.1, from coordinate 170,859,525 downwards.
AAACTGGCGAAACCGTTGGGAGAATTCACCACTGATGAGCCAAGCCCTCCTATCAAATTTTCATTGCACAATAAAGGGGGGCAGTATTAAATAAAATTGTTTAATTTTTAAAAGAATCATACCCGTCTATAATAGTTTCAAATTCTTATAACAGATGGCTAGATAATGCATCAAATTATAAAGTCCAATCAAGATGTACTATATTTATCTAACTCCAATATTTATTGTACCTATGCCCGTCAATATACCTTTTAAACAGAACTAAATTCTGCTTCAGATCATTGGTATGACACTTACAAAAGTGCCATTCTATCGAATAAATCAAGAGAAAATTCCGTGGAAAAGATATATTTACGAAGTAAATGTGATACGAAGATAACATCTTGATTTAACTATTTGTGAGTGAAAAAAGGCAACAAAAATCCGTTTTGCAACAAAGGACCGTTTTAAAGCCGATGTTAAAGTCTGAATGACCAACTTTCAGGCAAAGAAGATCATCAAAGGTTGCCAGGGAACTATCAACACGTCGCTTAAAAACCAAGTACATTATTTGAGGAGTTTATTAATTTTTGAACGCTTAATAAAAATATGACCGGTTTCTGCGGTGTGTACAACGGAATTGTTTGAGATTCCTTGGTCACATCGCGCGACACAGGGGAATGGAATACACCATACTGACCGGAAAGACGTCTGGGCGACACATATCTGGACACCCGCCGACACGCTTTGTGTACCAATTAAAGGAACTCATTGGCTTAACGGTCACCGAGGTGGTACATCGAGCTCAAGACGAGATGACTGGCATCGCATCGTGTTTGGGATGTAATACGTACAATGGGCCACAACGTTCGATCGCGAATAAAATGATTTATCTAAAAAAAAAAGAGTTAAATCCACATTGCTATAATATTAGTTTATAGTACTTCTCTTACAAAACGCTCTTTTTCCTTGTGGTAAATTGGAAGGACTTGATTGGTTCCTCTCATTCGGTCTGATGAACTAGAAGCCCCTATATAGAATCTAATGACGAAACCCGAATCAATGGTATACAACCAGGAAATATGATATCTGATGAAATCTCCCTCTATATCATAGAATGCAAATATTTAGGTAAAGAAAGAGAAAAAAACTCTTAAAAACACCTTCTGGAGATTTAGCAACCCACTGCAGACGCTGAGAACTATTTCAGAAAAAATATATATATATCAATATAACTCTACAATTTCTACAGATCAATCGTAAATAGATTCATACACAAAAGAGGTAATGAGGAAAGTTTTAGAACAGATGTGTAAATAAATCCTTTTTCAAACAAAGGTTCACGTGCACATGGGGAAAGGGAGGAAAAATTACTGTATTATTTTGTTGCTGTATGGTGAATCCATACAGGGCAATGGGCCCTAATAAAAGCATTTTTTGTTGTTGTTGTTGGTATACAACCTGTTTTTTTTTTTTTTTTAATCGGAAATTGACATCGAGAAGCCCTTTTTAAAATATTTATTAAACAATCTTATATGCAGGTAATGTCAAAAAGGCATAATTAGTATGTGGAAGACATTTTAAAAAGAACCTTTCACATTCCAGTGTGGTATTCCATCAATAAATTTTATAAAAAATGTCGAAAAGATGTAGAAATAATTTAATCTCAGTTTGTACCTTATGATCTTTGTTGATAAATACACGGTGAAAGCTACTTCAATATAAAAACCAATTTCGAAAATATCTTCTCAAGTCCAAATATCATTATGTATTAAGCTACCTATTAATTATTATATTCCTAATAAATTTAAAAAGCCATTATATATCATAGATATTTTTCGACATGTTTAATAATTAAAACTTTATTATCAAATTTGACCTAATTAAATATAAAATTAGCGAAGTTTTTCTAAAATGGTTTTCTCAAGCAAAATATGTTAACGAATTTTAATCTCATTATGTTTAACCTTGTCGTAGAGTTTATAAATCTTCAAGTACTCAGTACTTTAGATGTATGGCATCAATGGTAGCAGTCACAGAGTAAAGCGTTGGTAGATAATGGTATAATCTATATGCAGAGAATGTCCAAAAACTGAAGGTTTTACTGACCTTTAATCAATCAGATAGAATCTATATGCAGAGAATGTCCAAAAACCGAAGGTTTTACTGACTTTGGACCAATCAGATAGAATCTATATGCAGAAAATATCCAAAGACCGAAGTTCTACTGACCTTGCACCAATTAGGTGGAACTATATTAAGAGAATGACCAGACAATTGTACCGTGAAAAACCAGTTGATATGTAAAATACGGAAGGTTTAATCCATAAATTGACAGTGACAGATCATCGAAGTGCTGCAACCATTAGGGACAGATGCTGGAAATAGACAGTTGAGATGCCAAAGACGGAATGTTTAACCTGCATAAATTGACAAGACAGATCATCGAAGTGCTCTGACCAGTGGGAACAGACACCGTGAATAGACAGTTAAGATGCAAGTGACGGAAGGTTTAATCAGCACAAACTGACAGTGACAGATCTTCAAAGTGCTGTGACCAGAGGGATAGACAGTTGATATGTAATATTTAATCCGCATAAACTGTCAGTGACGGATAAAAGAAGTGCTGCAACTAGTAGGGACAGACACCGGGAATAGACAGTTGATTTGAAAAAGACGGAAGATTTAATCCACAAATTGACAGCGACAGATCATCGAAGTGATGTAACCAGTGGGACAGACACCGAGGATAAACAGTTAAGATGACAAAGTCGGATGATTTAATCCACAAATTGACAGTGACAGATCATCGAAGTGATGTAACCAGTGGGACAGACACCGAGGATAAACAGTTAAGATGACAAAGTCGGAAGATTTAATCCACAAATTGACAGCGACAGATCATCGAAGTGCCGCAACCAGTAGGAACAGACACCGTGGATAGACACTTGATATGTAAAAGACGGAATGTTTGATTCACACACAAACTGACAGTGGTAGATCATCGAAGTTCTGTTACAAGTGAGGACAGACACCGTGGATAGACAGTTGATATGTAAAAGACGGACTGTTTAATCCACATATTGACAGTGACAGATCATGAAGTGCTGTAACCAGTGGGGACCGACAAGTGTACCGGGAATAGACAGTTGAGATACCAAAGACGGAAGGTTTAATCCGTAAAAAAGTGACAGATCATTGAAGTGCTGTAACCAGTGGGACAGACACCGTGAATAGACAGTTGATATACCAAATACGGAAGGTTTAGTCCGCACCTATTGACAGTGACAGATCATCAAAGTGTTGTAACCATTAAGATAGACACCGATAATAGACAATTGAGATGCCAAAGTCGGAAGGTTCAATCCATACAAATTAAGAGTGACAGATCATCAAAGTGCTGTAACCATTAAGGATAGACACCGATGTTAGCCAATTAAGATGTCAACGGTTCACCAAGGTATTAAAGAAGATCTGGTCGTCGAACCCCGAGGACAGAAGCCCACAGAACCATGTCAGTGTGGACGGACGACGGCAGTTTAATTGCATCCAAATAGTTTACGTTCCCGACCCCATTAATATTCCCGGGCCAGGCTCGCGTGAGTCGTCTTTACGACTGGGCGTTCCCCGAGCGACGGGCTCAATTATCATCTAATCCTCACGCCGAGGAATTAATGGTAACCCGAGCGGGGTGATGGATCGCACCCCCGCACCGCCGCCGAGCTAATTTGGAGGATCCTCCCTCTCTCTCTCTCCTTGTGACAGTCATTGATCCACTCGGGATGATGCACGCACTTCCGCGCGCCCCACACTTCATCACCTTCGTTAGCACTTTTTCTTAAAGATCTCTCTTGCCCCCTTTATACTCGCTTCTGCTCTCACCTTTTTTGTGCGATTTTTAATGAGTTCCATTACTCTCTATTCTTTAATTCGCTTTAGTTGTGTATGTTGATGGTTGATGAATGTCTAAAGTCATTATTGAATTTCATTTTAGATCGATATATTGGCGATATTTGGCTTGAAATCAATGCTAGGGCTCCTTCTTTAGCATAGATACAATCTTTATAGTCCTTTTTCTACTTGATGTTTCAGAAAGCATGGTGCCTCAAAGAAGGAAAATATAAAAAATGATCGAGAGACAATGAAAGCATGCTCATATTGCCAAATAAAAACCATCAAATTCCCAGGGATAATAGAGAGACTATCTAAAAGAGAAGCTCTCAGAAGACAAGTAGTTTAAAAGAAGTGCACAGTATTGTAGTAATCACTAAATTTCAGCAGTTTTTCTTTTTCATCCAGAATATGAAGCCATATATTTCTTTTAGAAAAAATCTATGTAATTATTCCCTGAATAATTCTGTAGACGTAAATATCGATATAGATGGAATTAAGAGAAGTGTAGTGGTATTTAGGCTTAGAATCGATTCAGCATATGTAAATAAGGGATATGCATATAGGTACAGAGTGAGCGCGGGTGTCTGTATACACGGAGAGCAATCCCTTAGCAAGAGTTCTGTGCCACAAATCAAATTACCCCACCGTTCCATCAAATATTGAGAAATAAAAAGGCATTAATTTTGCGCGCGCTGGAGGAAAAGTTTTGAAAAGTAAACAATCAGCCGTATTTTTGGCGGGAATTTTATTATTTGCTATTTATTCAATAAATATGTCGGTAAAGATTAATCAGCCAAGTTTCCTGCCAAGTCAAATGGAATTAAACTATAAGGAAACCTCTCTACATTTTATTTAAACTTTTTCTTCACCCAATAACAATCTTGGAATTTTAATCAATATTTACAAAGTCTAAGGAATACCAAAAAGTCTCCTAAAGCATTCCTTTTTGAAATTTTGTTTATTTCGCTGTCCTAACAAAAAGATCTTGATTTATCTCCCAAACAATATGATTATACAAAATGATTTTTCTTTGTAATATCGAAATTCTTGCATATGTCGTCTGTTACCCATCAAGTCGAATAAAAACTTGTTTAATTTCTTCCAAAATGAGCAAAAGATGAGAATACAGTTAAACCTGTCTTTAGCGCCCCCTCTAAATAGCGCCTCCCTCTCTATAGCGCCCGATTTTAAATACGTAGCACGATGCGATTTACATTAAAGGTGATCTGTCTATAGCACTCCCCTCTCTATAGCACCCTATTTTGGTGAGTCCCAAGAGGTGGCGCTATAGACAGGTTTAACTGTAGTAAACAGGATATCGGTGCAATATGGATTCTATATTTACACCAAATTCTTCTTCATCCCATAAGACCCGTCTAGTGATGCCTTCTCTATTTATATTCGATTTGATTTTGTCTTGGATAGCTTCCTTTCTCATGGAAAATCTCATCTTTCTCTCCGCTTTACCATCCATTTTACACTATTCCTGATATTCATTTTGGGATTTGAGTGGTTCATCTTTTTTCTTACTAAAATATTCAGCACAATACGAGAGCTATTCAATATCTTCATTTTCAATGCTCTAACTTCCTTTTTACATAATTGTTCTGATTTTCATATTGGGATTTGAGTGGCTCATATTTTTTATTTCTAATATATTCAGCACAATACGACGACGGTTCAATATATACTCATATTCGGAATAAAAATAAAATATTTTCGAAATCAAAAAATTATTTATTTTTCGATATAGTCTCTTCTCTTTAAGGGATATACACATCTCCCAACACTCCTACCAATTTCGTTAATAACGATGATACTGCTCTTTTTATCCATCTTCTCTTAAGATAATTTGGAATGACTCACTGAAATGGCTGCCAAATTCAAACAATCAGGTAAATCAGTGCGAAATTTGGATCATGCATGTTTGAAGAATACCAGCTCATGGTGGTAACAACATCCTGCTTTGTGTCCTACAAATGCCCATGGCAATAATTGATATTTCCACTATGGGACACCACATTAATTCTAGAATAACACTTAGGTATCAATTACATATCAAGAGAAATGTCCATTGCAATAATTGATATTTCCACTAAGGGACGCCACATGAATGCCAAAATCACCGTTAGATATTAATTACATATCACGACGAATGCCCATGAGACAATAATTGATGTTTCTATTAAGGGACGCCATAGGAAAGCCAGAATAATTCTTAGTACCAAATACTCCATAAGACGTGTTTCCTTACCAACCATTGTTGTATCCACCAAGAGACATCAATAAGAGAAAACCAAAGTCAATACCATATATTAAATACATCCCAATGTGCCAATTTACTCAGCAACCTTTATACATTTCCAGAATGAAACTCCAAATCAATCCCATTATATTAATTATTTACATTTCAAATCAAACCAAATACCGTTTTTCTTAGCCAACAATAATCCAGTCAATATTCCTTTATTAGTAACAATGTTTCTTGAACAATGTTTAAGAATATATTATTAGTATGATTCTTTAGCGCTTACATGCCATGATAATACCCACACAAAACGTTGATGATTCTGCCAACAAGAATGCTATATTGTAGGAATCATAATTCTAAGGGGAGTCTATGTATTTGACTTTCTACAATGGCACGGCCAGTTTGAGTATAGGCAGTGTTAGACCCTCCAATATGGAAATATTATGTCGAAGAGATCGGCCACAGGATTGTCCAGCAAGAACACAACCACCCCTCGTACTCCCTGTGAATAGAAACGTTCTCAAGAGTGAATGCTTCACAATTTTGCGTGTGATCCTTGCGCAGAGGCCATGCTAATCTTCTCTGTATCGTTCCAATTTTTGTATATGTACCGCCGAACAAGCGAGTACAAGTACAAGTACAAGCGAGTACAGTTTTCAATAGAGAGATAGTTAGGATTTTGACCGTTGTGTTAGCCACATTGTTCCTTTTCTAGGCTTATTTCAACGTGTTGAAGAGATTTTTGCCCTCATACCACCAGTATAAATTTCAAGTATGTGTTGTATATTATACACAATAACTTTCTCTCTATATAAAAAGAAGTCGGTAGACGAGTGGTTAAAACCCTCGATTCCCGACAGCCATGAACCGGGATCGATTCTCGTATTGTACACTTTGTTTCAATATGTTAATGACCTTCATATATATTTCATTGTTGTAAATATCATAAGCTAGGATTCTCCTTTTGAGCGATACCAAGTATAGTTATTTATGAACTAGATTATCTATCTATATATAAAAAGAAAAACAGTCGGTGGACCGAGCGGTATACACTGTCGAGTTCCGACAGCCATGAAGCAGGATCGAATCCCGCATTGGACACTTTGTTTTACAAGTAAAGAACCTGTACAGATATTATTCATTGTAAATAACATGAGCTAGGTTTCTGATTTTGAGTGGTACCTAATAAAGTTATTTTGGAATCTCTCTATATATTGAACGCGATCTACGATTTCTTCGTAGATCGCGAAATGCATGATGTCGCTGGAGACCCACCGGCGATCTTCTATCAAACTCTGCAGCGATGGCAGAAGTGCCATGTATATATTAATTGAAAATAGCATATACCTAACTATTCTGAAATACTCTTAATATATCATCATTGTAAATTTCTTATCATCATTCACTGTACCTGTATTGACAAGATGTCAATAAAATGATGTTATTTGTCAAGTGTCGAAGTGTATATTTTATTAATCCTCCAAACCCACGCCCTCCTTAACTAACCATAGGTCTGAGGAAGAACCCGTGACTTGAAAATTGGCTCACAGTTTGAAATAAACTCGGTACATTAGCCCCTCATCTTATTATAAATTTGAACTATTTTTGACCCGTATGTTTCATAAAAAAAAAACTATTTTCTACTATTCTTACTCCAATACTAAAATAATTATTGGTCAAAAATTAATCTAACCATAATATAGATTTTCAAATGATTATAAAAATATGTTTATATAATAATATTTACCTTTTTTTATGAAATCGAAGTCGTCAAAAGAATTTGTTTTATAATCGAAGAATGATACACTTTGGACAAATTCAAAGAAATTCGAAGTCAAAATAAACTTAATTTATTGATAAGAAAAATACTAAAATAATAGGCGGGACTGGCTCATCAGTAGTGAATACTCCCAGCGGTTTCGCTAGTTTAATCATTCTGTTTAGATTGTCTCCATAGTTCGTTTAAAATACCTCTTCCGATAGTTTATCTTCAGTATCGTTATAAAAGCAAAACAGCTCAATACAATATTACAGCGGTATCGTAGATTAAACTGGCGAAACCGCTGAGAGAGTTTACCACTTATGAGCCAGGCCTTCCAATAAGGGGACAGTAAAATATTATTTATTTTGAAATTGAGCATATTCTTCAAAAATAGTTTAGATTTCCAGTTTACTAAAAGAAACGTAAAAAGGAGGATAGGAGAATACCAATATAATATGAAAACAATAATATATTAAAATAAGTAAATATATATCCATATGTACATATTTCCCATCGAACTATGTAAATTTCTCTCTCCTTCTCTGTATCTCCCAGGAGAAGTGTCCGAATGTGACTGAAAGTTATGCTAAATTAGATAATACAACAGGGTTCTGGAGATGATTTTCTTTTCATTTTATTAAAGCAATCTTAAGCTTTCGGACATTTCTTTCCTTCTACAGGAGTACATAAATAAACGATACTTCGGCCAGTAAATCTTTTTATTATCTCGACGTTTCGACAACAAAATTTTATCATTTTCAGGAGCAAACAAAAAGAATTTTGTCGAAACGTCGAGATAATAAAAGATTTACTGGCCGAAGTATCCTTAACTTTAAGAGCCATGAATGCCGGCCAGGCAGCCTCCATCTTTACGATAAATAAACGAAAAAACGTCGTCTGATGTCAAATATCATTAGGCGGCGTTTTATTCATTTATTTATGTTCTCCTGTAGAAGGGCAGAGATTCCTGAAGGTTTGAGATTGCTTTAATAAAATGAAAATAAACTCATCTCCAGAAACCTGTTGTATTATTTAATCTATGTCAAAAATAGTACAAAAGTGGATTTATACTTGGATCAGGTAGATAAATTAAGAAAAAAAGCCATTTCCTGATGGTGCAACTAAAAGTTGCTGATGGCTTGCGCCATCTATCGGAATAAATATCAACTAATCGTTGATTAATCAAGAATGTGTATTTGGCCAATTCTGGAATAATTAAAAATCAACAATAAGTTGATATTTATTCCGATAGATGGCGCATACCATCAGCAACTTTCAGTTGCACGATCAAGAAATGCCATTTTTCTTTATTTAATCTATATACAGGAGATTTAAATGAATTGAAAGAAAGTTAAGGAAGATGGATTGATATTGTTATAAAGGTGCAACTAGATTGACAATTTTGACAACTAAAAACAGTTTATTGACATCTAGTCAACGGTCAAAAGAGAGTTTACAGAGTTTAAAATAGTATAGGAAATATGTACACCAGACGAGGCCTTCTCAAAAGGGACGTCTGGATCCTATCAGGAGCTTAGAACCGTCTTGAGTTCAGACAGGCCCTTGCGAGTTATGGAATCAGTGTCCCCAGCATGCTTGATGACAGTGTCAAGGAATTTGACAAGAGTAGTCTTGTGTTCAGACGTGATTTCCTCGAGGAGACGCTCTCTAGGGTTGGGGTACAGGACCGCATACACATCTTCGATGGCTATCCCTCGCTTATATAGGTGCCACTAGATTGGGTTGGCTTGTGTTTGAAGATTTCACTCTCGATATTTATGAGGGCAACCACGTACAAGTCTTCTAGAGGTCACGCTTTCTTCTAACTACGCTTCAACACTCTCAGTGCCTCTATACTCAACAATACTTGATAAACTAACACCTCATGTAACTTTACTATGTGTACATATCTTCGGATACTTTCATATGTAAATATTACTATGTAAAGAATGCTATGTAGTTAGATTGTAGATTGTAGACTATTAGATTGTAGACTATTAGATTGTAGGCTAATACAGCTATACAGTTTTCTTTAACACCCCAATCCATTATCAAAAAACAAATTTATTCCGATTTTTTTTCTATACATGTGTGCACTTGGTATTTAAATAACAACTACTGTATTTTTAATACTTCACGCGGTCAAATTATTTTTTTTTATCACTGATTTGGTTTAGTAACAATACTTATGGCAAGATTAAGTAATAATGTCTGAATAGAGTTTTAAAATTTAAAAAATCTTCAACTAGAGTCAGAGACAAGAGTGGATTTATCTACACACAACCAGTGATGTCTTTCAGATCCTATTGCCATATAACTACAGTGTCTATATATGGACATTTTGTCAGAAATAAATTGATCTATAAACATAAAATTGCCTCTCCTTTCAAAATAGAAACTAAAACTAAGCTACATCTATTGTCAGGCTCCGCAAACATGCGGATTCAGGTCGTTGACAAAGCCACAACACCAGCTTATAGATGGAGCTTAGTTTTATGGTCTATTTTTTCTATTGTTATCTAGAACATATACCTTTTTAGATCTGTATGCTAAATATTGTAACGTAGAAATTTAGGAAAGACAAACTTCAGAACAACACAACACAATTTATTTAATGTTAAACCAAATTAAAACTAATGAAATAGCAGAGAGGCAATGAGAAAATTTTACAGTGCATCAAAATATCAAATGCAAATATCCAATTTTTATTGAAAATAAAAATACTTCCGCCAGTAAATCTTTTTATTACCTCGACGTTTCGAAAAAAATATTTTGTCCTCGTCAGGAGCAAACAAAAATTAAAACATTTAGCAAGGCGTTAAAAATTATTCAAAGGTTCCAAGGGCGTTCTCACGCGATAAAAGATATTTGTCGAAACGTCGAGGTAATAAAAAGATTTACTAGCCGAAGTATCTTCATTTTCAAGAAATATGGATACCGGTCAGGCAGCTTCTATCTTTACGATAATTATCGAAATTAAAAATTCTTCTCATAGAATAATAAATAATCTGCTACAATATTATAACATATATAGGTGTGTGCTTTGTTTTCTTAAATATTTGTAATATTCATTCTGGTAAACTGAGGAAACCGCTGGAAGGGTTCATTACTAATGAGCGAAGCCTTCCCAATATTCACCGTTTGATTATAAAGAAATAAATTCAGTAATTATGTTTATTAATAGTAGAGAAATTGGTCAAAAATTGATATGTGAGAATTACACTAGACACTTCAAATATTCTATGAATATTTTATTAATATAATATTATTTTTAGATATATTTCTTCAATATAGATATCAGATTATATTTTAAAAATTCCAATATTGATGTTAAATATATGAGAAAATTCAACACACATAGTTTTATATCCAATATTTAAATAAAAAACGAGATCAAAAACTATAACAGATGTTATCTATTTTCTTGATCTTTTTTTAAAAGAATTCTGAAAATGTTTTATTAAATTCTTTATTTCTCAGACGAGAATGAAATACAAACAAAAGTTCGCAATAAAATAAAGCCATTTACTCCTAAATAACCGATAACAATAAATATTCAGTGATGATAAGAGAAAAAAAAGCAGCAGACAAAGAACATTTCAATTATAGTAAGAGAGATCGTCATATTTATTACCAATCCATCCAACACTTTAAATATTTATTTTAATACAAGATAGAATATATATTTATAGAAAACTTTCAAGAATGTAAAATAAAATTATGGCTGATACTAGAAATTATTGTAAACTCTGTGGTATCACGCGATCAAAAGAATTTAAATATTAATTTTGGCGGGAAAAAAAAGGGTTTAAAAATCAATTTTTTTTCCTTAACGTAGCAGAAGAATAACATTATTGACGCCTAATTGTGCCGATTCTAAATTACTCTGTGTGATCAATTGGCGGTATAATTAAAAGATAACAATAACTTAAGGACTGTTTTTGTTGCTCGAACGTTTCTTATCGTTTTTCGTTTGATCGTCTGGTGTATTCAAATAGGTTTGGGAAGCCAGATAATTACTGTATCGTTTGATAGGTTATTTCTTCTCTCTCTATAAAAGAAAGTTTATTTTCTTTAGCAACTAAAACATTTCGTTTGTTATCTAGTGTATAACGTATTAGTTCTTTAACTATCTTAGTCCTAGGCATGAAACTTGCAATATCGTCTGATATTTTCTAATTATATTTTCTAAATATTATTTATTATAATAATCTTCTTTTTCTGGGCAATTTTTTGTGTGTGGTCAAAAATAAATAAGTATATTTATCAATGAATTAATACTCCGATAAAATATTTTTTATTAAAATATTTTTATCAATAAAAAGGATACTAGTAAAATAATAAAAATATACTTTTGTGAAAAAAGGGGACACTTTGGATTTTAGCCAGAAAATATATTTTATTTTATCCAGTTTCAACCAAAATATTTTGTCTTTTTAGAATAAAAAAGTGATATATATGGCTAAACTTTTAAATATATATAAGGGGTTTTTCTTGTACGTTTTCCAGAGATGCTCTAAATTTCAAATAACATCACACATATGGAGTCAAATTATATTATTAGTCTCTCTATACTTTTCTAATAAGAGCTGTCAAAATTTCGACAAACATTTTTGTTAGCTGAGCGATAAAATGATTTATTATTTGTTTAGCGAACTATAATTTCCTATGTAATATATAAGTAGGCAAATCTAATCATGACAACATAAAACAAAATGAAATTTTATTGAAATCGAAAACAGCCTAGACAATAGGCGCAAAACAGATGATGGATCTAATTTGAGGAAAGGTCGATGTTAATCTCTCCACTTTCTGTATATAACTGCTATGTTTACTTCTGTTTACCCTTGGAAGAATGGGTAGAATCCTGTATGGGAAGAGTTTTCTTAATAAATGCTTGTTGCTGTTGAAATTGTACTGGAGTAAGATGGTTAAAGGAATTAAAAGAAACATCCTGATAGGGTAACTGAAAGATACTGATGTGTCGTTCATATGCTGTCGTAATAAATGTAAATAAAACTTTGAATTTTGGAATTTTTATTTTAGAATTAAGGCAACTATTAGCTGATATATTTACCTCGAGTGGTAACGAAAGTGATCTGTAACTTTCATTTGAAGGATCAGGAGGTGTATGTTTCTCGAAAGTAACCGTGTTCCTTTATAAATATGGTTAGAAGAACGTTTACGAAATCTTTTTGAGAGTTGTCTGGAATGGATTGAATGGTCCTCTGGAATAAACGATAGATACCAGAAATAAATAATGCAATCGGTTTCTATAGATGAGTGTGAGTTTATTTTCACGGGTTTCTACAATTTTTGCATTCTGTTCCGAGCGATATGTGTGTTTTCTTTTATTTAAGGTCCTGAAAGTGTCTATTTTGTGTTTTAATGGATAATATGATGAAAAATTGTATGTAATTGGGTCTAAATGATGGTTTGTAATGAGTTGAGGTTATAGTAATAAGTTGAGGAAAAGAAAATCAAATCTCCAGAAACCGGTTGCATCATTTTTTAATATATTCACAGGAGTTTCATATCTATTATATAGATACTAGAAATGCCTTCGTAGCGATATTTTATCTTTTTTCTAAATAAATTCTACTTCAAATTTTATTATAGAGATGAATAATTTATTGTAAGGGTTTGATTCATCACACATTGGTGAATGCTTAGAGCGTTTTGCTATAGAAGCTTATGTCCATAGTTTCATAAATGCCAATAACTAGGAGGATGCCACAATATCTCAAAGAAGAATCGTCAAATTACAATATTAGAGCTCTAAAAATCTGTATGGTGGTTTGAATTAGCTAAATCGTTGAGAGGGTTCACCACTGTTGACCCGCCCTCCAATATTTTTTATAGGAGAGTAAAGAGAGTTTATTTTTAAAAGAAAATTTCGTGCTTAATGATTTTATTTATTAAATAGAGATAGCGCCTTATTGCTATATATTTAATTAAATTATCAGAGAATACTCTAGACGTACACAACTGGACAAAACTTAAGGAATATTCATATTTTGATGTTGTGGGACACCTATTCATTTTTAAGGAGGCAGAGACAATTTTGTTCACACTTGGTTATCTCCTGTGTCTTCAATAAAGGTCACTGTAATATCTTTCAGAGTTATTGTCTGAATCCCGATATACATGCTACAACTACCTCAAGTTTTGTCTATGAGTGTATATGAAGTATTCAGTAGTTTCTTGGCCAGGATGTGTTCATTACTTTCATCAACGATATCTCAGTGAGTGACGTTTACTTCTATGGAACAGAAGCTATCAGAGACGTTAGAAAGGTGAAACTATGCAACTTTCATTATTGCATATACGTGCCGACATCCATCTTCAGTGTAGCGACTAAAGGTGAACCATGATAAGACTCATACAACACTTGTACAACCACTATATTGTTTGCTACTTTATATACATTTTAATGTTTATTAATTTCATAACATATTCTTTTTAACCAATTGTAAATTTATTTGTTCATGTAATGTCAGTTTAACATGCTGAACTGATCACTAAATTTAGATTTTAAAAATAATTATTAGTAATTTTTGAATAGTACTTTATATATGTAGTTACATTAAAATAAAATATATGAGGGAAAAAGGGAAAAAGAGGCTATCAAAGTGAAAAAAATAGAGATAATATATATGTTAAAAATTAAAAAAGGTTTTATTTAAAATAAAACAAATAAGGGCTATAACAAGGTTCACGCAAAAACTTTGACAGTTACACGTCATATATGTGAAACATAGTAAAGGAAAAAAGGAAGAACGCAGATTAGAGTTAGAGAAGAAACAGACCTAAAAACAGAACCATGATAATGTAAATTACAACTATAAAATAAGAAAAAGAAAATATAATATATAGTAAAAGTAATCCGAGTGGAATGGTTCTTCGTGAGTTTTCGGAATCTGCAGGGTTGGACATAATAGCTCCTTCCTTGGCTACTCACTACAGTCATATTGGTCATCCTGACTTCTTGGACTTTGCGGTTTTCAAAAATGCGCCGTGGAATTTTGAAATTACCACTGTAGATGCATTATCTTCTGATCACTTACCTGTGGTTTTAAGGCTGGCATGTCCTAAATATGATTTTTCTATGAAAGTAAATAAGAACACAAACTGGATATATTTTCAGCAAGATTTAATCAATAATCCATCTCCCAGATCCTCTTTAAATTCTACTATACATATTTATCTTGAAATTGGAACCCTCAACAAAACCATTCTTAATACGCATTCTAAAAATACAATAGTTTCTCCCATAGTTAAACCGCATGTGCCTATTTTTATTAAAAACATCATCAGAGAAAAGAATAAAGCTAGAAAGAAATGGCAGTCAACATGGGACCCCAGACACAGAGAAATTTATCTACATTTTCAAAAGAAAGTGAATATTCTATTACAAAAGTACAACCAGCAAAGTCAAAATGATCTTATCAACAGCGCGTTAAATCTCCAAACACCTTCTGGAGACTAGTGAAGTCAACTCGAAAAAAATCGGAAATTAAAAATATTAATGTAGATGGTGATATTCTACATTCAGATGAAGAAATTGGCAAGGCTTTGGCATTTAATTTCTCAAAACACTTTTCCATAGTTTCAAAAGAAGCCCTAACAAATCATCCAACCTTAAATGAAACTCGAATGACTCTTGATAACAACGAAAATATTTTGAAACTTACATCACCACAAGAGGTAAGACAAGAAATAACAAAACTTTCTGCAAACAAGGCGCCTGGTCACGATGAAATAACTACCAAATTAATCAAAAACCTACCTATAAAATGGGTTGTATTTTTAACTAGCATTTTCAATGCATCTATTAATCTTTGCTACTTTCCAAAGATATGGAAGCATGCTATAGTTATTCCTATACCAAAAAAGCAACTATCTAAATCCCTGGATGATTTTAGGTCAATTAGTCTCTTGCCGATATTTGGAAAAATATTTGAGCGGATCATCCTTAAAAGACTCCAGACCTATATAGATACAAGAAATGTTCTAATTCCACAGCAATTTGGGTTTAGAGCAAATCATTCAACAACTCACCAATTGATTACCGTTATTGATTTCATACAAACTCGCAAATCCCTTAACGAAGCTGTTGGAGTAGTGCTTTTAGACTTAAAAAAGGCTTTCGATATGGTTTGGCACAGAGGCCTCATCATTAAATTAACTTCTTATAATTTTCCACAGAAATTCATCAGGTTCCTGAAGAATTATCTTCAGGATAGAACGTTCTCCGTAAAAGTTGGAACATATATATCAAGTCCTCGGCAAATAGAATCTGGTGTTCCTCAAGGCTCAATATTGAGTCCTATACTTTACAATTTATATATCAATGATATTCCACATATCCCACAATGCCGACTAGCTCTTTTCGCTGATGATACTGCCCTGTTATCCAGATCGCGTTCCCCAGATATTTTAATTTCCCGCCTTCAAAACTATCTTGAAATCATTTGCAATTGGTGTGATAAATGGAAACTCAATCTGAATCCAAAGAAATCTCAAGCAATTATCTTTCCTCCACGAAATAGCTTCAAGTTCACACCTAGGACAAATCTTATAATTTACTCATCTCCTATAAATTGGACCCAGCAGGTCAAATATTTGGGAGTCACTTTCGATTCTAAACTGAAATTCACCAGCCACGTGAAGGATATAATAAGAGAATCTAAAATAGCCAAAGCCTCATCATCCAATATGTTCAGTTCAAAAAGTGGTTTATCTGTTAACCAAATATTTACTTTATACAGAAGCTGTATTCTCCCTTTAGTAACATACGCATTGCCTGTATGGTTTAAATACATAACCTTGACTGATAGGAAAAGAATAGATGCATTCATGAGAATTTGTTTAAGAAGTACTGTAAATGCCCCATTTAATCTATCAAATGCAATTTTAAAGCAGGACTTAAACCAGCCTAATATTGAAGAAATATACATATCCTCGACCCAGAAATTATATCTAAAACTCTCTACTTCCCAAAATCCAGTTATACAAGAATTGTTCCAATTTGATGGAGACCTCAATCCAAGACATAAAAGACCTGGACTTCACTCTACCTGAACTGTGACCTTCCAGTCAGTTCTGAAGGCCATTTTTTAGAAATTCTTGATGCCTAACATCTCTCCACGACAAAGTGACTCGTGAGCTTTATGCTCGAATGGTACACTGTAAATTTGAGAGGAAATAAATAAATAAATATTTATAATATTGTGTTTCAAATATATTTTTTCACGTTTTTTAAGTTATATATATATACATTTAAACCTGTCTATAGCGCCCCCTCTTGGGACTCACCAAAATAGGGTGCTATAGAGAGGGGGTGATATAGACAGATCACTTTTAATGTAAATAGCATCGTACTACGTATTTAAAATCGGGCGTTATAGAGAGGGAGGCGCTATTTAGAGGGGGCGCTATAGACAGGTTTAACTGCATATTATATGTGATGTTTTAAGTAAAAGAACGAGTTCCGCAGAACATGAGAAGATCTATGACAATAGAAACTCTAACTTTATTATTCTCTTGACCTATATTTATATATCACGCTTCTCGCGGACATGCAAATATATCATCCTTTCATAAGAGACAAAATGTAAAAATATATAAAACAAAACAATACTATGCAAATATCTCGAGGTATGCGACAGACTCCCCCTCCATGACCTCTCATCACTCCTGTGATGGGACTCCCGGTGGTCTATGATGAAATTGTCCTCCGGCCACTTGGTGATGGTTATATCCTGCGTGGATGTCTCCTCAATGAATTCAGTATGTATTTCACAAGCAGAGTTAAATTCTCGCATTTCATTATGGGTCCAAATTAGCTGAGAAACATTCTCGTAAAAAACATTCGGATTAGGACCATCATTCTCTACAAGTCGAGATATCTCAAAATCTTTCAACTTGGCAATGCAGTTGTTGGTTGGGATTTCATAATTCTCTCCTCCGATGTCGTAGTTCAAAACCCTTTGAGCAGTCGGTCGTATCGGAATATTTCTGGGACTTATTTCATTGTGAACCAACCCGATGTTTTGCTCAGCATGACTCATCAAAATACAAATCTGACAAAGAATGCTCATTAATTGTTCTGGCAAAAGTTTTCCATTTTCCAATACTTTCTTTAGAGATTTCCCTCCATATTCAGGATGAAAAAGGACAAAATGAGATAAATTCATATCATTCAAATCCAAATTATTATTTTCACTATCCTCAATAATATTTGAAAAATGTTTAGATCCCAAATCACGAACAATCCAAAAATCTTTAGGATAACAAAGATTGGCTTGAGCACTACCTTGTAAGGTCCTTAAAGCATCAAAAATATTTATTTCCTTAATAATCGTTCTAGGAGAAATATAAGACCAATTTTTTCTATGATCAATATTTGGATTCCTATATTCAGAAATCTGTTCAATTCTATAAACAGAAGATCCGCCATTATCAGTAACATCCCTCAAAAAACATTTTGGCCATGTGCCTTTTCCAACAGGGACTAACTTTCTACCCCAGAAGAGCTCGTCAAATCTCATTATGCTTCTGCTTTCATCTGCTTCAACGGATTTTTTCTCAACTTGGGTGTTAGGAACATCAATAATGCAATTAGAAAGTTCTTCCGTATTCTCTGTATCTCTATCAATTTCCCCAGTAACAGACTCCTTAGTAGGTTCTTTTTCGCCAGTACCAGACTCCTTAGTAGGTTCTTTTTCGCCAGTACCAGACTCCTTAGTAGGTTCTATTTCAGCATAATTCTTTGCCCAATCAGCAGATATATTATGAATTAAAGGAGGCAGTTTCGCAGAGAATAATTTAGATTTCTCGGAAGCACCATCAACCTCTAAATCTTTTTTAGACTCGTCCAAATATTCTGCAGACCAGTCAGTAAAAATTTCTTCAGATTCACTACTTTCTTCAGACTCAAGATTTATTTCAGACTTTTCAAGACTTACTCCAGACTTTTCAAGACTTACTCCAGACTCGAGGCTATCTCCAGACTCGAGGCTTTCTCCAGACTCAATACTTTTTACAGACTCAATACTTTCTAGATACTCAATACTTTCTAGAGACTCAAGGCTTTCTAGAGACTCAATACTTTCTAGAGACTCAAGGCTTTCTAGAGACTCAAGGCTTTCTGGAGACTCAAGTCTTTCTCCAGACTCAAGGCTTTCTAGAGACCCGAGGCTTACCAGAGACTCAAGGCTTTCCAGAGACTCAAGGCTTTCTAGAGACTCAAGACTTTCTAGAGACTCAAGGCTTTCTAGAGACTCATGGCTTTCTAGAGACTCAAGGTTTTCTTCTTCTTCCTCCTCTTCCTCTTCTTCTTCATCTTCTTCTTCTTTTTTATTTTCAAAAAGAATGTTCATCATCAAGCGTTGCTGCTCCCTCATCAAGCGCTGTTGGTACGCCATCGCCCTGATGAGGCTTTCAATGGTCGATTCTGCCGGCTGCGCCATATTGTGATGTTCTAAGTAAAAGAACGAGTTCCGCAGAACATGAGAAGATCTATGACAATAGAAACTCTAACTTTATTATTCTCTTGACCTATATTTATATATCACGCTTCTCGCGGACATGCAAATATATCATCCTTTCATAAGAGACAAAATGTAAAAATATATAAAACAAAACAATACTATGCAAATATCTCGAGGTATGCGACATTATATATGGAAATTTTTGCTGAGAGAAAATTGATCTCTAAAAGCATAGGGCGCCTCTCCTGTCAAAACTATACGTCATTTATTGACCGTCGCCGAAAACTAGCGGCCTCGGGTCGGTGACAAAGCCACAACACTAGCTCCACCTAGAGACCATAGTTTCGGGCTAATGGCCCTCGTCAGCCTAGGGCGGATTTATTTCATGAGATCTATACGGGGTCTAATGTAATCTCACAATCTGCCAAAGAGGTGTTTAGCTGGCTAAGTAGCTAGGCCAAAAATCAATAGATGACGTCTAATTTTGACGTTTAGTTTGACGGGAGAGGCGCCCTATGCTTTTATAGATCAGTTTCCTCCCTGAAAAAAAATATATTTTAATAATAGATTTAGCCCAGTTACTTTGCCTGCTAAACACCTCTTTGGAAGATTGTGAAGATTCCTTTAGATCCCGTGTTGGATCTCATGGAATAAAGTCCACCTTAGACTGACGAGGGCCATTAGCTTGAAACCATAGTCTCTAGGTGGAGCTAGTGTTGTGACTTTGTCACCGACCCGAGGCCTTTAGTTTGCGGCGACGGTCAATAGATGATGTCTAGTTTTGACGTTTATTTTGACAGGAGAGGTGCCCTAAGCTTTTATAGATCAATTTCCTTCCATCAAAATTTAAAATTATATTTTAGCCATAGATTTAGCCCAGTCACTTTGTCAGCTAAGCACATTTTTGTCAGATTGTGAAGATTCCATTAGATCCCATGTTGGGTATAATCGAATAAATTCCACCTTATGCTGACGAGGGCCATTAGCCCGAAACCATAGTATCTAGGTGGACGCTTTCCAGTCTCAGAAGAACACACACGCCCTCAGTAATTACCAGTTTAAACCAACAGACTATGTATTCACCTTTAGAAACTTCATTTCTTCAGCATATAGATGGAGACATTAGCCATGTTTACGCACAAATTGTAATTGAATTTCCAATTAGGGACTTACATAAAGAATTGGCTTCATGTCTAAATATTCACAGAAGGAGTCTTTAACCAAAATATCTCTGAAAATCAATTCTCTCTTCTATAGGGAAAGAGAGAGGTCTTTTTTTTTTACAACACCTAAAACTGGTGTCTTCTATTCGCCTATACCTTATCTAATTAAATATAATATTGCTATATATATTAATGGAAAATATATTCTCTAAACTGAATATAACATTATATATATAATTATATGGGTTTAGAAGTAGTTAGATGGAAGTTTTGCCGGGAGGATATTCATCTATAAAGATAAAGGTCACCTCTCCCGTCAAAATAGACGTCAAAACTAGACGCCAAGTCTGACGAGGGCCATTAGCCCGAAACCATGGTCTCTAGGCGGACCCTTCTCACTTTCCAAAGCTGTTTTTTTTTTTGGCTTTGTCACCGACCCGAGGCGACTAGTTTGCGGCTAGGGTCAATAGATGGCGTTTAGTTTGACGTCTATGAAACTCATCTCCAGAAACCGGTGGTATTTGTTTGATCAAAAGGAACCCATCTCCAGAAACCGGTGGTATTTGTTTGATCAAAAGGAACTCATCTCCAGAAACCGGTGGTATTTGTTTGATCAAAAGGAACTCATCTCCAGAAACCGGTGGTATTTGTTTGATCAAAAGGAACTCATCTCCAGAAACCGGTGGTATTTGTTTGATCAAAAGGAACTCATCTCCAGAAACCGGTGGTATTTGTTTGATCAAAAGGAACTCATCTCCAGAAACCGGTGGTATTTGTTTGATCAAAAGGAACTCATCTCCAGAAACCGGTGGTATTTGTTTGATCAAAAGGAACTCATCTCCAGAAACCGGTGGTATTTGTTTGATCAAAAGGAACTCATCTCCAGAAACCGGTGGTATTTGTTTGATCAAAAGGAACTCATCTCCAGAAACCGGTGGTATTTGTTTGATCAAAAGGAACTCATCTCCAGAAACCGGTGGTATTTGTTTGATCAAAAGGAACTCATCTCCAGAAACCGGTGGTATTTGTTTGATCAAAAGGAACTCATCTCCAGAAACCGGTGGTATTTGTTTGATCAAAAGGAACTCATCTCCAGAAACCGGTGGTATTTGTTTGATCAAAAGGAACTCATCTCCAGAAACCGGTGGTATTTGTTTGATCAAAAGGAACTCATCTCCAGAAACCGGTGGTATTTGTTTGATCAAAAGGAACTCATCTCCAGAAACCGGTGGTATTTGTTTGATCAAAAGGAACTCATCTCCAGAAACCGGTGGTATTTGTTTGATCAAAAGGAACTCATCTCCAGAAACCGGTGGTATTTGTTTGATCAAAAGGAACTCATCTCCAGAAACCGGTGGTATTTGTTTGATCAAAAGGAACTCATCTCCAGAAACCGGTGGTATTTGTTTGATCAAAAGGAACTCATCTCCAGAAACCGGTGGTATTTGTTTGATCAAAAGGAACTCATCTCCAGAAACCGGTGGTATTTGTTTGATCAAAAGGAACTCATCTCCAGAAACCGGTGGTATTTGTTTGATCAAAAGGAACCCATCTCCAGAAACCGGTGGTATTTGTTTGATCAAAAGGAACCCATCTCCAGAAACCGGTGGTATTTGTTTGATCAAAAGGAACCCATCTCCAGAAACCGGTGGTATTTGTTTGATCAAAAGGAACTCATCTCCAGAAACCGGTGGTATTTGTTTGATCAAAAGGAACTCATCTCCAGAAACCGGTGGTATTTGTTTGATCAAAAGGAACTCATCTCCAGAAACCGGTGGTATTTGTTTGATCAAAAGGAACTCATCTCCAGATACCGGTGGTATTTGTTTGATCAAAAGGAACTCATCTCCAGAAACCGGTGGTATTTGTTTGATCAAAAGGAACTCATCTCCAGAAACCGGTGGTATTTGTTTGATCAAAAGGAACCCATCTCCAGAAACCGGTGGTATTTGTTTGATCAAAAGGAACCCATCTCCAGAAACCGGTGGTATTTGTTTGATCAAAAGAAACCCATCTCCAGAAACCGGTGGTATTTGTTTGATCAAAAGGAACCCATCTCCAGAAACCGGTGGTATTTGTTTGATCAAAAGAAACCCATCTCCAGAAACCGGTGGTATTTGTTTGATCAAAAGGAACCCATCTCCAGAAACCGGTGGTATTTGTTTGATCAAAAGAAACCCATCTCCAGAAACCGGTGGTATTTGTTTGATCAAAAGAAACCCATCTCCAGAAACCGGTGGTATTTGTTTGATCAAAAGAAACCCATCTCCAGAAACCGGTGGTATTTGTTTGATCAAAAGAAACCCATCTCCAGAAACCGGTGGTATTTGTTTGATCAAAAGAAACCCATCTCCAGAAACCGGTGGTATTTGTTTTATCAAAAGAAACCCATCTCCAGAAACCTGTGGCATTTTTTAAATTAATAACCATGAGATTCAAATCAATTGACAATGAATATTTGAAAAAAATATTTAAATAAACATTTTTACTTTAGAAGCATTAATCATTCTGGTCAATCATTGCCACGTAGGAAGGGCATGTAGATCTAGGGACATCCTCTATGGTTATCTACCATCACAACTCTTATCAATAAAATTCTTCGATCTTCATCAGATCAGCATCTGAGATCCATGATAACTCAATGGATCAGATGCAGCGAGATAATTCATTAAAACCTCTATTGCTTGACAAGGTCAATTCTGATGTTACCAACAAAGATTCCAGTTCTCTAGGTTTCTCACCGTCAATACTGAAGCAGATTGAATCGTTTCAGAAGAGGCCAAGATGTTCCAAAGGATATTACCAATGCAGCTTCAAAGATAGTCCAAAATGGTTCTGTAGGCAATAGCAGTCAATGTCTCATATCATTGAGAACTTCCAACTCTACAAATTCCATAATTGCCTTCACTGTACTATTCCTGAAGCTACGTCATGGCTAAACTATCTCTCATTCAAATTTTAATTTGAGATATGTAAATTTTATCATATGTATTTATAGTATGAACATCAGCTATATGCTCTTCTTAGAAGTGCATAAGAATAATTAAAAGTTGAAGAATTAAGAATGTATCCTAAAATCAGTTTGATGACATCACGAGTCAACATCAACAAGACATTTATTGGGGACCTATACCATAAACAGGATTCGCCCTGGTGATAACCACGCAGAAAAGATTAGTTATTTACAGGTGATCGTTCATTTATATACCTATTTACACATGGCTGTCTTTTCTTAGTGTTTCTTACCGATTTGTCAACTTAATTAAACGTTATTATGAAGACATGACCGCTGCGGTTCGTTGGAACAATTCTATCACTGAATTCATTGAAATTCGTTCGGGGGTGCTCCAAGGTGACCCACTATTCCCATGCCTATTCCTACTCTTTATTAATGATTTGATTAAAATATTTGATGACTCGGGGTTGTCAGGAATATACTTACCCAATTTCGGAAACATACACCTCCTCCTATATGCCGACGATATTGTTTTGATAGGTGATTCTAAAATAAACCTTCAATTGAAAATCAATATACTGAAAACTTATCTAGAAACTAACTTACTAACTCTGAACGAAAACAAGTCAAGAATAATGGTTTTCCGTAATGGAGGAAAGGTGGCGCGTTCAGAAAGATGGTATTGGGGTCAAAGTCCTTTAAGTGTTACTTCAAAATATACGTACCTGGGCTACCCGCTAACCCCTTCGATTTCTTTCACTCAAGTTGCCTTAAATTATAGAGGCAGGACCATGGCCGCGATGGGTGCAGTAGGGGAGATTATTTTGAAGTCTAAGCTCAAATCCTTCCATGCAAGTACAGTGGTACCTCGACATACGAGCGCCCCAACATACGAGTTTTTCGAGATACGAGTCGACGAGCAAGTGATTTTTTGCTTTTAGTTACGAGCGAAATTCGAGATACGAGTTCGGTTCGGTTTTTAAATGTTTCTTTTTGACCAGTACTTTTGTTTTGTTTTTGCTTTTCCTAAAATGTTTCTTTCTTCTTCTTCATTATTATTTGTTCTATATGCAAAGCTTTGTTTTTTGAGACTTGAATAAACAAATTCAAGTTTATTATATTTTTGTGTGCTTTTAAAGTTAAAACACAACAGGTAGTAACACGCAGTCGCGCCATCACGATCAATTAGCAGCGTGCTTCCGCTGTGATAAGTTGTATTTTGTGTTGCGTTTACATTTACAGTTTTAGTTCATTTATTTTTATAACCATGGATCGGAAGAAAGTTTGTAAAAAGTCAAGTGCTAAGAAAAAGATGATGAGTATTGAATTAAAACGTGAAATTATAGAAAAACATGAGCAAGGTGTTCGAGTTGTTGACTTGTCGAGGCAGTATGGCCGTAGTACGTCCATGATATGTTCTGTGCTTAAACGGAAGGAGTCGATAAATAGTGTAACGCCGGCTAAGGGCCTTACGATAATTTCCAAGCTGCGAACCTCCCTTCATGAAAATATGGAGAAACTGCTGATGGTGTGGGTGACAGAAAAGCAGCTCCAAGGAGATACCTTGACGCAGACCATCATTTGTGAGAAGGCAAGAGCGATCTACGGAGATTTGCTGAAGCAAACCCCGCAGACTTCCATTGACGAGGCATCGGAAGAGTCATTTAAAGCCAGCCGGGGCTGGTTTGAGAATTTTAAAAATAGGAGCGGTATTCACTCCGTTGTCAGACATGGTGAGGCAGCTGAGGATTACATAAAAACATTTTCCGATCTAATAAAAGCCCAAGGATACATCTCTCAGCAAGTCTTCAATTGTGATGAGACAGGGCTGTTCTGGAAAAAGATGCCGAATAGAACATATATAACGGCAGAGGAGAAGATGATGCCAGGCCACAAACCTATGAAAGACAGATTGACTCTAGCACTGTGCGCCAATGCAAGTGTCGACTGCAAGATCAAGTCTCTGCTCGTGTACCATTCGGAAAACCTCAGAGCATTTAAATCACATAAGATTTTGAAAGAAAAACTGCAAGTTATGTGGAGGTCGAACCCGAAGGCATGGGTCACCAGGAAGTTCTTTGTGGATCGGATAAACCTGGTTTTCGGCCCTACTGTTAAGAAATATCTACAGGAAAATAACCTACCCGTGCAAGCCCTTCTCATCCTCGACAATGCCCCTGCTCATCCACCAAACCTCGAAGATGACATCCTCGAGGAGTTAAAATTCATAAAGGTTCTCTACTTACCACCCAACACCACTCCTATCCTGCAGCCCATGGATCAGCAAGTGATTTCTAATTTTAAAAAAATATAGACCAAGCATCTGTTTCGGCGCTGCTTTGAAGTGACGGAGAGCACAAACCTCACCCTTCGAGAGTTCTGGAAGGACCACTTTAATATAGCGATTTGCCTACAAATTATCGATCAGGCCTGGTTGAGAGTTACAACGAGGACCTTGACCCCTGCAAGGAAAAAGCTGTGGCCTGAAGCTGTAGCTGAAAGGATCTATGAAGAATTGGAACCCGATGTTTCAGTAGAGGAGGAGATTGTATCTCTGGGGAAATCCATGGGTTTAGAGGTGGAAGAGAGAGACGTGAACGAGCTCATCGAGGAGCACACCCAGGAACTGACGACTGAGGAGATACAAGAGTTACAGTCACAGCAGCATACTGAGGTTATGCAAGTAATTGGTTTTGAGGAGTCAGAGGAGGAGGTTATTTCTACAAGTGAGATAAAGGAGATCTTAGGAATGTGGGAGAGAGTTTCACAGTTCGTGGGAAAAAAAAAACACCCAGAAAAAGTTGCAACAGGTCGTGCATCTGAACTTTTTAATGACACTTGCCTAACTCATTTCCGGAACATTTTGAGAGGGAGGAAGAAACAAACCTCCTTGGACATGTTTTTTCTAAACGGCCTACAGGTGAAAGCGAGAAAAATGTAGCGAAAAAGGCAAAGACCAGTGAGGATATCTAATTTATTTCTTTACATTCTCTTTTTTGTTTTTGTGCAATAAATATTTGATATTTATAAATTCCCTTTTATTATTTTAAACCACGTAACAAAAATAACTGGGGTGACATTTTGGAGGTTGGAAAGGATTAATGGTAGTTCAATTGTTTTGTATGGGGAAATTTGCTTCGAGATACGAGTAATTCAAGATACGAGCAAGGTTGCGGAACGAATTAAACTCGTATGTCGAGTACCACTGTATGAGATTGTTGGATTCTATGATCTTGACAGTTCTACTCTATGCGGCTCCAATCTGGGCACATGATCAAGCCTTAATCCTAGATAGAATCCAGGATACCTTCCTCAGACGTTTTCTGTGCCTTCCAAGCTATACTCCGGGCTATATTTTGAGGGCCGAAACAGGAAGAAACTCTCTTGATATCACAGTGAAAAAACTAACTTTAAAATTCTGGACTAGAATTCTGAAAATGGACGGCCGCAGGCTACCTTCAATATGTTTGGTAAATTTGTGGGACATTTCAATTTCTTCAAAACAGAATATCGGACTGGTAAAAAGTATAACAGAGCTACTTAATAACACCGGCTTCTCATGGCTTGTTGGATGTACAGACTTCAATATTCTACAAAGATACATCCCCCTAATTATTAGAATGGCAACCGATCAGTCCTTGCAGCTCGATTATGTAAGAATAAGAAAATCAGTACTCTACTCTCACTATAAATACCTCCATTCATCACCTACAATGGAATGCTATCTGAATGACAATATCCCCCTAACCTTAAAGAGAATCATTGTACAAGTAAGAAGCCTTTTTGTAGTACAGAGAATTAATCATGTTTCACTATTGAAAACTAAGACCATAAAATGCACCTTATGCAACGGTGAATTTAGTCTCGATTTTCCACACTACATGTTCTACTGTACGCAATGGAAGAAGAAAGAGAAATTCTTCGTCAAGAGACCGGCTATAATAGCAATTCGCCTTATGTTTTAATGGCAAAAGTCGTAAAATCCAGACCCTTTGCATTCGCCTTTTATAAATACTGGAAATCAGCTCAATCAAAATATTTAGCACAGACACCGGATCCAACTCGATAATTGGTCGAG
This sequence comes from Cordylochernes scorpioides, assembly GCA_030710605.1. Taxonomy (NCBI): domain Eukaryota; kingdom Metazoa; phylum Arthropoda; class Arachnida; order Pseudoscorpiones; family Chernetidae; genus Cordylochernes; species Cordylochernes scorpioides. The sequence continues at coordinate 170,831,947 of CP092865.1, read as the reverse complement.
GCCAATACCCAATACTTGTATATAACTACGATGCTAATCTGTTATTCATTTATTTTGTCCTACAGAGAGAATCCTGTATGGCATGTGTGCCCAATAAAGGCTATTGTTGTTGTTGCATTGTATTTATTCTTTGTCGTCTTAGACACCAGAGCAAGATGATATGATCCAATTTGCTGTAAAAGAACTTCCCTTCCACTTCTTAACTTCAAACAGAAAAGAATGTAGTGCAATAGTTTTGAGTCAGTTTTTTTTATTACATAATACCCCTGTTGAAGGACTTACAAGTCCGAAAGCTTGAAAATAAAAATTTGAACAAGAAACTTAGCCCTGGAAGCTTTATTTATTTTATAATATTATAAATCAGGGAAGAACGGTTATTTACATAATGGACATATTCGGTCAGTTGAGCTAAATATTTAATGACATCAGAAGTCTTCAACAAAGTGAAGCCTGACTGATGACCATGTCTATCGCTCCAGACCTCAAGGTTACGATTACTCCAGGGAGATAAGGAATTGAAGTTTTGAAAATACGAGAGAATTAAAACCTGGTGTTCCAACGTTTTATGGCAATGAAGGATGAGGGAAGTGAACAAGAAGTGCTCCTGGCACGAAGAGCCTGAAATTAGCCAATATTGAATTCTGGCTGTTTGGCGCGGAATCCAATTGTGGCCAAAGATAAATAACGCGATCCTCACGCCATCACGCGAGGCAGCGTTGCCTCACGAGAGATGGGCGTTCTGGGGCAGAGTATTTGTAAATAATTAATCTGTGATAGTTTTTATTGGAGCCGCGGGATTATGATAGATGACTGGCCACCCTGTAATCCACCTTTTCTAGAAAGTCAATTAGGAATTGGTCACGTTGGTAATAATAGGGGGAGGGGGGAGACATTGATCTTTACTGAAATCTATCCATGTAAAATTTTGGTCAAATTCTTTTAAACTTGTTTTCAGTGAAATTAACAAAAATGGTAAGAATTTCGTTTTAGGCAAAGAATTACCTTGCTTCAAAATATTCACAAATAAACCTCTCTCTCAAGGAAAATATTTATTATTTTTATATTGGCTTTGTTTGTGTGTGTGAATGACAACAAATTTATTTCAAACTTCAAAGTTTCTTAGGATTTGAATATGATTTAACCAAAAATTTGAAAATTACCACAACAATTATTCTTTATTACGTGATTCAGGGGGTCACAAAAAATCTGTATAATGACGATTTTAACAAATCTTGACTAACAATTTAGTGAACTATATGTATATTATTCATGAAATAGACAGGCAGACATGATTCCCAAATTATTTATTTGTTTTATATTACGGGGGTGTGTGTGTGTGTGTGTGTGTGTGTGACAATTAAAATAGACTTTATTGACAATCTAGTCAACAATTACACTCCATCAAGAGTAAGAAATATTTACAATCTTCTTGATTCTGTCAGGAGCCCAGAGCCAGCCTGACCTCGGACAATCCCTTTTGAATAATTGGGTGGCAGTCGCGAGCATGCTCAGCGACAGTGCCGAGAAACTCGGCAAGAATGGGTTTATGTCTGCGTGAGACATACGGGAGGAGTTGCTCCCTACACTCGGGCCAAATTACCGCAAATGGGACGTCATTTTCTTCCATCCCATCCTCGAACAGGGGCTCCAGGGCCTGTTCCCAATTCAGTTTCTCTAGCAAGTCACACAATTGAGCCTCGCACTGAAACTCCAGCGCTTCCTGCTCCTCCTTGGTCAACGGGGGAGGAAGTGGAGGCGTATATGTAACGAAGTCTGGGGTTGACTCCTCCCTGTGGGGAGTAGGCGGCGTCGACTCAGCAGGCTGAGGCGCAGTGTGGGCCGTGGGGCTATTACTAGGCTTCTCCCGAGATGGGGCGGGGGTGGCTGGTACAGGAGTTGATATATCCATAGGTAGAGCAATGGGTGCCGGTGGAGGTTGTCCAAGCACAGCAGGCTGATGAGGCGCAGCTGGGGCCGCAGGAAGAACGCCAGAAACCTCCATGGTTGGAACTGGAGGCGGTGGTGCAGGAGACGCGGCTGATGCCTGTCGAGGCAGCTCAGGCGCGGTTGGTTGTGGGACATTGGTGGTAGAGGGTGGCGAAGCCCGTCTGGGGCCGGTGGACTGCCCAGTAAGCATGGGGCAGTTGGCTCTTCTGTGTCCCTGGCCGCGGCATCTAGAGCACTTGATCCCGGAGGTCAGGTACATAGGCCAGGCCTCGCCTTTTATTCTTATATCGAGGCGGGCAGGGATGGACTCGATGTTCATGCCGTCATGTGGGACAATAAACGCTTCTCGGCGGCCGTCGGTGTAGACGTATTTACCAGCTTTAAGCTGTTTAGGGACGATGGAAGTGACCCGCCCATAAGGTAGAAGGGCGTCGATGACGGAAGCATCCTTCACAAAGAAGGGGAGGTTCCCTATTGTTATTTTAGCGGCTCTTCTGTAGAAGGGGAAGGTCTTGAGGAGCATGCCCTCAACCTCGAGCCCTTCATTGATCAGGCGCTCCGCCAGGGCCTTGTTTGCCAGTCCCAACAGGTAGTGGCCATTCATCTTCGTGACCTGGACGACGTCACTGGTCCCTCCGACCATTTCATCGATTGCCTTGAGATAATGGTAAGGCTCGAGTTCAGGGCAGTGCTCAACATAGAGACACTGCTCCTCAGTAGAAGACGCCTGCCGCGCCCTGGCCTCCACGATGTGTGCTCTCGTGGTCTTAATTTCTTGTGCCCGAGGCACCCGTTCCGTCGATGATCGTTGACGGCGATTGGATCCAAAGCGTCTGGCGTTGCTGGAATGTGCGGCTGTTGCAGGCGATTCCGCCGAGCCGCGGCGTCTCTTTTTGCCTTGGACGATGGTGAAGCCGTCCTCGGATGCAGGATTCACATCCTTTGTAGAATCCACCCAGCTTCGTTGGGCCTTGATGGCGCCAATGAAAGGCGTATTAATCGCAAAGTCGGACGACGTCGGCGAATTTGCATCTTTACCGCCAGCCGGCGAATTTGCATGATTCTCAATTGTTCTTAGATTAATAGAATTTTTGCTCTGCAAATCGAAATTTGCAGATTTCTCCGCACAGGAATGAGCTTTTTGGCCGTGCCTACCAGGCATTTGTTCGGCGTTGAATGGGCTATCCGCCCATACTAAATTTGTCGCTGTCCGCGACATTTTTCTCTCGCCAGAGGCGAAAATTACGGAGCCCGCAAAAGCGTGGCCGCACGCTCGAGTGTGTGTGTGTGTGTGTGTGTGTGGGTCCAGAGAAAGAGTCCATAATGTCGAAAAATCCGAATAACTAAGTAACGTAATACAGAGAAGCATTCCTGTAATTTGAAATATTTACACCGGGAGCTTGGATATAATTCCAGAATAGTCTCAGACCCGGCTATTCTACACAGATTACATATAGAGTGGTCACACTAATAGATACCCTATGGTTGATACCTTAATCGGGAATGTAATTCCAATTACACAAAGTTTAAATTAGAATAACTACTACATACGATATAAGGTAATAATTATTGCAACATATAGAACAACAATTATATATAAAATATTCCATCGTGTTGAAGAAATTGCATAAAATATTGTAAATACTTAATCAAGTACTCCGCAAAAAATTTCTTTTCTAATTTTTTTCATTGGCAAGGTTGTCTTTCAAGAAACCATGCAGTGGTTCTGAATTTCTAGATCTAAGAGCCGCTTTCAAAAATCTAAAAACAGAAAAAATCCATGGGAACTAAGTCTGGAGTTTTGGCAGGGATGTGCTTAAAATGAATGCAAGAAATACCGGTTTCATCCATCTTTTCGTCCAGGTATTAAAGGTGAGGTATGACTCGAGAGGCATTATCTTGGTGCGGCTATCGGAATTTGAACACTTAGAAACGGGACCTTATGGTCGAATAAAGAGGAAAAGATCAGTATTCGAAGTATTTTCGAATTTATTTCGATATTTGAGTCTACTTTTTATCAGAAGCTTTACATTGTAGCAGAAACCTGCAACGATCATGGGGAACTTTAAAAACTTCCTTGAAGTGCTTGACCAGTTCTGTAAGATGTTTATTTGAGAACAAGCTTGGAAAATAGAACGAGGGTAGTTGTTATCATTGAGGTAAACCCACGCATCATCCAGTGAAATAACATTATTCCATATTTCAACTTCCATGTTCTTGAAGAGCCCTGCTGCAGGTCTTGCGTTTCTTGATATAGAGTGGCTTAAAACATGAACTTAGCCTTTTCTCGCATTTTAAGCCGTTTTTTACCTCTAATAATAAGATTAACAGTAGAGGGTCATCCTATGTGGTTATCGTGAAATGTTCCTTTGAAAAGATGAATTATTTCTTTTTCAATCTTTCGATTGGGGGATTTTTTTAACTATTAATTTCATGGATATCGGAATGTTCTTTTTTATTTTTATTCGAATTATTAAAAAAAAATTTGGTAATAGCATTTTTTTTTCTATAATTTTAATCATTTGGGTAAACGGAAAGTCTTAAAACGTGAGTTTTACAAATTCACTAATATATATATATAATTTTAGGAATTTCAAATATTCAAAAATAGTCTGTTGACTACATCTCCGCTTACAACTCTTGTGAAAGTACTGAAGAGAGAATAGCTTCATGCTCAAAATGACACCTACCTTATATCTTTTGCTAAATACGTGTGAACAGTCCATTTATTTAATCGTCTTAGCGCAACATGCGTAGATTCCGATAACTGGATACGTCAATGTTAGTGAAATAGCTCAAATATTCAACTTGTATATCATGGATTCAGTCTTTGTCGTCGATATTCCGCGCTCCAGAAACCTGAGTTATCGCTGTGTATATCCTTGCCGTCTATAGAAGAATAAATGGGCAACATGCAGAGACAATGATGTTCCTCGGATATGGAAAGTGAAGGCTCTCCTCTTCAGTGGTTTTGGGCTATGCCCTTAGATTGGTAACCCGAGCTCCAGAAATCCGGGTGTTTTCTATGTATATCGCCGTAGGCATCGATGGAAGAAACACTGGACAACACGGAGGGCAATGATGTCCTTCGGAAAAGAAAAGAAGGATCTGTTCTTCCGTGGACTTGGGCTATGCCCTATGATCGGAAATCTGAGCTCCAGAAATCGAGTGTCTTCTATGTATATAGTCGTAGTAATTAATGGAATAACAAATGGACAGCACGCAAGGGCAATGATGTCCCTTGGACAAGGAAAGTGAAGGCCCTCCTCTTCCGTGGTTTCGGACTATGCCCTATGATCGGCAACCTGAGCACCAGATATCTAGTGTTCTCTATGTATATAGTCGTAGTCATTGATGGAAGAACAAATTGACAGAACGCAGAGGATGATGTCCCTCGGTCAATATCCTTCTCCGTGGTTCAGGCTGTGTCCTGTGATCAGTAACCCGATCTCCAGACATCAGTTTTCTCTATGTATATCGTCGCATTAAATGATGGAAGAACAAATGGACAGAATGCAGGGACAAATATGTCTACCGGACAAAGAAAGCGAATGCCCTCCTCTCCCAAGGCAAATAAATTAGCCTGGAAAGGGTCATTGGAGTTGGACAATGGACACATTTTGTACTTGCCTCTTGTGAGTGTGTTTCCTTGGTACGGCCAAACAACTGGATAAACTCCTCATGGTGTCAACAGCTCTAATATTTTACTTTCCATTAGAACTATGATTACTTAGAAATAAATATAGTTAAAAGCGTCTACTTATGGAGAAATAAATATTGATCTCGTTTCCCATTTGAACCACAACTTTCACCACGAACCACACCTTCAACGGAAGTTTTGGTAGCGTTTATCGTACACGGACGGCTGTGGATGTTCTGGGGAGAGGAACAAGAGGAGCTACAACAAATCCTCTGAAAGATGTTCCAGCTATTGACACATAATTATGTCTTTCCTGTGTATTCACTTAGTCGAAGTTCCCCCCTGGTCTTCACAAGTAGGTTCGTACCTGCTATTGAATGGAGACCACAATTGTATCATTTATATCTTCAAACACATTAATTTCTTCAATCTCTCTTTTAATACGAGAAATAATTATTGTTATTTTGCTGCTTAAATAATTTTCTAGAAATTTATATTAAACAAAAGATGTCTGCACTTATAAAAGAAAAAAAAAGTTTATTTTTCTTCCTTAAGAATATTTACATGCAAACCAAGCAAAACTAAAATTAAAATTAAAAATTGAACTAACACTATTTACATATCTCTTGACAGAATGAATTTACCTTTTCTTGGTCAAAAAACAATAGAAACATAAATTAATTAATATTCAATCACTCATATTTAATTATTTTTATACGTTCATTCACATCAACTCCCCCTTTTTTAAGATAGCAATACTCATCAAGGTACATATCTATCCGGTGGTCTCCTCTCTCGTAGTGGATATCTCCGGGAAGGTGTAGATTCAGTCGGTGGTCCAGGTGTAGATTCTGCTACTATTGTAGCAGGAGTCAGGGGACTTGACGTCTGAGGCCTTGGGTAGCTTATTCCTTCTTCTGATGATGAAACATCCTTTCTCTCCATACTTCTCCTCATATAGTTAGTGTGTACTTTCTTTTCAATTCCATCAGTTTCTATCATACAGCTGTTGCTTCCCACTATTCTCTTTACAATCCCAAACATCCATTTCGGTTTTCCTCTTTCCATCCATCTGTATCTTACTCTATCATTTATTTTGTAGCTATTGTTCTGTTTTTTATTTTTCAATCTCCCCACTCTTACTGATTTCTTGCTCAACATGGAAATCTTTGTTCTAATCTCGCGATTTAAAAATATTCCAGCAGGGGATTTTTCCGTTCTAGTCAAAGGACTCAATCTATATGCATATAATGCCTTTATCAAAGCAAACTCAAGGGGTAATTCTCTTTCCTCCGAAATAATTCTTTTCATAGCTTTTTTTATCTCTCTTACAGACACTTCCGCTAGTCCGTTGCTCTCCGGATGGTAAGCGGGGCTAAACATCGCATGTATGCCATTTCTTTCGAAAAATGTCTTTATTTCATAACTTCTAAACGGGGGCCCATTATCCATTACCGCCACCTCCGGGATACCATATCTCGCTAAACATTCTCTCAAAAAGTCTATGCAGAATCCCGCCGATGTATTTGGAACTATTTGACATTCTATCCAATTAGAATGCGCATCCACTAATATCAAAAAAGTTTTTCCCGCAAAATAGAAATAGTCGAGATGAATTCTCTTCCAAACTTTGTTTGGTGGAGTCCACTCAGTGAATTCCTGGTTTGGCAGCTTTGATGTGTTTTCCATACAAGTGCTACAGCTTTTAGACAGTTTCTCAATTTGCTCATCCATTCCCGGCCAATAGACAGAACTTCTGGCCAGAGTTTTCATTTTATTTACTCCAATATGATTTTCATGGATGATTTTCAAAACATATTCTCTTAAGGAATCGGGGATGATCATTCTATTTCCGAAAAATAGGCAATTTCTTACTATTGTTATCTCGTTTTTAATTCTATTATAAGGTTTTATATCTACCTCTGAGTCAACATCATACTTATCGTACTTGACTAACTTATATAGTTTTCTAAGAGTTGGATCTTCTTGGGTTTTGTACGATACCAAGACGTAATCTAATATCGAATTTTCTATTAATAATATTTCTCCCATTTCCTCTTCCTTCTCCCCTTTTTCAGGATTTGGAAATCTTGAAAGAAAATCTGCAAGAGGTATTTCAGTTCCCTTAGTATATTTAATTTCAAAATTAAAATTTGATATTGAGAGTGACCATCTATGTAATCTATTTGCCACTAAGGCTGGTAAATTATTTTTATCGCCAAAAATGGCTAGTAATGGTTTGTGATCTGTATTAATAATAAATTTTCTTCCGTAAAGGAATTGTTTTAGCCTGTTTAAGGTAAAGAATATTGATAACCCTTCTTTTTCTATTTGGGAATATTTCTTTTCTGTGTCATTTAGTGTTCTTGAAACAAAGGTAATTGGTTTCTCAGTGCCGTTTACAATATGGGAAATATATCCTCCAATACCATAATTTGATGCATCACAAGTAACATAAAGAGGTAAATCTTGCGAATAATGCGTCAAACAAGTTTTTGTACTAATCAAATTTTTACATTTTTCGAAAGCCTGATCATGTTCATTTTTCCAATTCCAATTATAACTTCTTTTCAATAGAGAGAATAAAGGATTTGCATGTATGGATAAATTTCTAACGAATTTACTGTAGAATGACAACATGCCCAAGAAAGATTTCAATTCTGAAATGTTACTCGGTTTAGGACATTTTTTTATACTGTCCAATTTATCCTCAAGGGGATAGATTCCATTTTTATTTATTCTATGTCCCAAATAATTGATTTCATCAACAAAAAACAAAGATTTTTCTTTATTAATTGAAAAATTAAAATCCGATAATTTATTCATGACTGTTTCAATATCTGAAATATGCTCATTTACATCAGACGATGCTATAAGAATATCGTCTAAATATATTATTACATTTTTAAGACCGGAAAAAATATTGTCCATAGTTCTTTGGAAAATAGTCGCTCCGGACTTGATACCGAAGGGCAGCCTTTTATATTTAAAAAGGCCTTTATGGGTAGAAATAACTGTTAATTTTTGAGATTCCTCGTCTAGAAGTATCTGATGATATGCGCTTGAAAGATCAATTTTACTAAATATACTTTTACCAAAAAATGAATGTAAAACATTATCGATGTTCGGTATCGGATACTTAACATCCTCGATAAATGGATTTAAGGTTCTTTTAAAGTCCGCACAAATTCTAATTTTGCCGTTTTTCTCAGGGACGCATACTAGCGGTGAAGCTATTGGGCTATCCACTATATTTTCAATAATATCATTATTCAATAAAAATAATAGTTCTTCTTCAATTAAATTTCTAATAGCAAAGGGAGCAGGTCTAAATTTATAAAATTTTGGTGCAAAATTATTTTTTACATTAATGTGTACGGAAATATATTTTATTGGCAAGACTATATCTTCGAAAAGTTTATAATATTTATTAAAAATAAAATTAGTATCAAAATTATTATTTTGTTGGACATTAATTTGTACCATATCAAAATATACTATCCAGTCTTTTCCTATGAGAAATTTATTATTTTCAATATTTGTTACTATTAAGTTTAAATGGCCTATTTTATTTTTATATCTTACTTTTACTTTACATTCTCCAATAGAGGAAATGCCCTTTCCTTGATAATCGGTTAAATAACATTTAGACGGAAATAATTTAACATGTTCAAAATATTTTAACAATAGATCTTTTGACATAGTTGTTAAAGCTGCACCAGTGTCAATTTCTGCTAAGAATTTTATGTCGAAGACATACAAAATACTCTCAAATTTATTAGTCAGATATTCTATATTATTGATGGACTCACCATTCTTTCCCGAAAATGATTCTCCGTGGGCAGACGCTTCACTCTTTCTTGGTTGAAAATATCCATTCTTAGATTTTGAATGACAAACAGTCGATATATGTCCCAATTGTTTACAAGAATAGCAGAAAGAATTTCTAAAAAAACATTTGTCCGAATGATGATTCATCTTTCCACAATGTTTGCATTTAGAATGTAATTTGTTTATTTCTTTAGTTTCAGCATAAGACTTCATTTTCAACACATTACAATCTACCGATTCTATTGTGGTAGCCATATTCACTGCCATATTAAAAGTGAGCTCAGGCTCTTGGAGTAATCTTTTCAAAATAACTTGATTAGAAACTCCCGCAATGAACTTATCCCTTAGGTGTTCTTCAATATTTAAGCCAAAGTTACACCTATTAGCTTGTTTTTTTAATTTAAGGACATAGTCTCCTATTTTCTCGCCATGTTCTTGAACCAATTGGCTGAATTCATATCTTTCAAAAATGATATTTAGCTTAGGTGTAAAATGAGTGAGTAAAACACTAACAATTTCTTCGAATTCTAATGCACAAACATCTCTAGGGGAGATTAATTCTTTTAGAACACTATAAGTATTTGCTCCAATAGACATAATAAAAAAAGGAACAATCTTCTTACCTTCGATTTCATTCACAAAAATGTACTGTTTGAATCGTTGAAGATAATTTTCAAAAGATTCTTCTTTCATTACATATGGTTCGAAAGAAAGTCTCGTCGCCATTGTTATTTTGCTGCTTAAATAATTTTCTAGAAATTTATATTAAACAAAAGATGTCTGCACTTATAAAAGAAAAAAAAGTTTATTTTTCTTCCTTAAGAATATTTACATGCAAACCAAGCAAAACTAAAATTAAAATTAAAAATTGAACTAACACTATTTACATATCTCTTGACAGAATGAATTTACCTTTTCTTGGTCAAAAAACAATAGAAAAATAAATTAATTAATATTCAATCACTCATATTTAATTATTTTTATACGTTCATTCACATCAATTATATATATATATATATATATATTCTTAAAACATGTCTATAATATTGTGTGGGGAAGAAATAATTTAATTTTTAATTTAATTTAATTATTCAATGAAAATATTTGGAAACCGATTTATTATTTGTAAAATCATCATTTAGTTGCCTAGCTTGCTTGCACGATATCCTCTAGCTGTAGATAGTTTTGTTAATTTGTTAATATTTGTCGATTAATCGTGGTGACGTCATTAATAAATACGCTTGCATTTCAAGATATTACAAGACCTGATTTCTACGCTACAATATTGTCGCGCTTGTCCCCTCCGGTTCTTCGCGACAACTCCGCTTCTTCCTTCGTGGATCACCTACCCAGGCTTTGTTGCTCTCCTCTGCAGCTCTAGCCTATAGATCACCCAAAGACCTTCTCAGAACCACCACTCGAGTGGAACTCCTTTCCTCTGGCAGTATCTCTCGGCCTTACCACTGGTGGGGGGACACGAGAGACTTACCAGAAGAGTAGCTACAGTGATGTTGGCGAGAGAGTCATAACAGCAACCGACACCAAAAAGATGCCTTTTTTTCTTTTTTAATGTATGAACCTTATCCCAATACAATATCACATTTGTACTCTTTTTATTTTCACATTAGATATAGTTCCTTTGCAAAACCTTCGGATTAAATTAACAAATTCAAAATAGCTTTTTCTAATAAAATGTGCATTTCATTTAGAATAAATATATTTCTCTGTATATTTAAATATATAAAGTAATGGTATATATACATTAATTAAAATTCCGTAATTGAAATTTATATATAAAAAAGGATTAGAAAATAGAAATTGAGTTTATAATCAGATATATAAATTTAATAGTATATGTATAAATAAAAAATGGGTAAAAAAAAATCAGACGATAAAAAACAAAGAGAACCAAGATTAGATTCAATATAATTGTGTGTCTTTCTCAATTATTTCTGTTAGAAATCTTGAGAAGTCGGTGGATGAGTGGGTAAAACCCTCGATTCCAGACAGCCATGAAGTGGGATCAAATCCCGCATTGGACACTTTATTTTATTATGTGAATAATTGTGGTTACACTTGGTTATCTCATGTCTTCAATAAAGGTCACAGTATCAAAAATCTGTGTATATAATATCTTTCAGAAGTTATTTTCAGAATACCGATATACATGCTAAAAGGTACAACTTCCTTAAGTTTTGTCCATAAGTGTAACTTTCAGAGTTATTGTCATAATTCTGATATACATGCTAAAAGGTATAACTTCCTTAAATTTGTTCATAAATTTGGTCCCACTAGCTTCCTGAAAAACCAAGAAATGGGTATTTAACGCCAAACTTCGTGTGGGCTTTTCTTGATTTATCAAGAAATTGGGTTGGCCAAATATCAGCGAACAGGTTATATCAATGGATAGTTGATTTCTGTTCCATCAGATGGCACTCTGCCTTCTGAAAAGCACATGTGCTCCTGGTCAGGATATGCGTACTTTGTTTTTAATATCAACACCTGACCCACTAATTTTTTTTTTTTTTCTATTGTTTTTTCATGTGTTAAGCGTATTTACGCAAGTTTGGCCCTAAATACCCATTTATTTTTTGTTTTTTTAGGAAACCACTGGGACCAAATATCTTTTTTGGTCGCAGTGGTACAGCCTACTACACGCTGACGAGCGCCAAAAGGGCGAAACGCGTTCGTGGATGGCTTTTCTTGATTTATCAAGGAATTGGGTTGGACAAATATTAGGGAACAGGTTAAATCAATGAATAGTTGATTTCTGTTCCACCAGATGGCGCTCTGCCTTCTGAAAAGCACATGTGCTCCTGGTCAGGATATGGCTACTTTGTTTTTAATATATATATATGTATTATTCGTTATTATAAATATCATAAGCTAGGTTTCTCTCTTTAAGCGGGACATAAGAAAGATATTTTGGAACTGACTGAACTGGTCAGTAATCTGAAGGAAGATAGTTCTATCATAACTTTGATGGGGTTCAAAGCGTGTAAAAAGAGAAAAGCTGTTTAAAAATTGCTTATTGCTTAAATTCATATCAGTAAGGACTCCAGCGTAGGTAATATCGAAGTAAAAAAGCAATCACTCTTTGTAATGTTCGAATAGGAAGAAATGAAGAGTGCTAAGTAAATTCTGTGAAATAAGACAATAGAACTCTGAGGTACGATTTTACCAAACGGGTGTTTAAACTGATGAAGTAACAAAGGCCGATTTACAGGCAAGATTACAACATAAAGTAGCGGGAGGATTATATTCATATAACAAAAGAGGCACCTCTCCCTTTAAATGTGAATCATCATGAATGATGATCAACAGAAAAGACCTACATATCTTAAGAATTTAAAAAAAAATAGTTTTTAATATGAAACAATAGGAGGTTATTTAAATACCCTTTTCATGAATAAAACAAGGTTATTTTTATGCACTTATAATATGGTTTCCGAAAATTGATCATTTATATTCCTTATAATGCTCTTATTAAGTATGCATAATATTTTGAAAATTTGTTAAAAGGTTTAGAGGTAATGCAAATATGTAAATAGAAGATATTTGAAGTTATGTAATTATTTGTTTAAAAGAGAGAGAAGCGTTTATTCAGGACACTTAATTATATGAAAAGGTATTAGATTTTAAAATTTCAAATTTATCAAAATATCAATTTACCTTTCTGGAAAGGAATGTATTTATAATTTAGAGAATATTTTAACAAATTTCTGCCTTAATTATTATATAAATTCCTGTTTTTAACATACGATATTTAAGGTCTGGGTGAACAACCACGAGGGATCATCTTCTGCAATAAATCCGAATCACAAAGTTTAAAATAAAATCAGACGATGATGGCCCATTTTCGCCGTGTCGTCAGATTTACGAGAGGGATGTTTCCAAATATTTCAAATTTATTAGCATAATTTCTCAGAAGCGGGAGGTATTTTATCGCTAGGAACATTTAATTTAGGCGGGAAACCATTAGAAAAATGGCGCCGATGTATTTTATAGGAATCGTCTGATGAGACAAGCGCCATCTTTATTTAAAGTAAACATTGCAGAAGGTAATCATATTTAGAGGTTTGTGTATTTAAATATTTAGATTTGTAAATAACATAAATATGCATGGAAGAACATTTAAAAATACATTTTAGTTTTATAAAATTCGTTTTTGATTGAAAATAAATATCATTAATTTTATTTCTTCTATTGCACGCGAATTTGAAATGTTTTGATTAATATAGTTATTTAAATTTATTAAACCAGCATACTCTCTGACAGTTCATTTATTACTCTTTTTAATTAGATTTCAAAAATCGTTTCACAAGTAATAATAGGACTTTTTTAGTGTTCATATTCAATTTGAATGCATTACGATTTTTATAAAATTAGGCATCTTTCAAAAAGTTATAATCATAGAATGACGGTTTCTACTCTTTTTTACTATAAATTTAAATGTTTACAAATAAAATTAGTCAAAATATTTTTATTAATATGATGCATTAGCGCGCCCCATCTGTTATGGGAAAATTTAACTATTTTTGACCAAAAAAATACAATTTTACAGCAGTATGGTAGTTTAAATTGGCGAAACCTTTGGGAAGGTTCACCACAGATGAACCAGGCCCTCCCATTATTTTTATCATTGCAGTAAGGGTAGGAGAAAATTTATTTATTTTTAAAATAATCACATACGCATAGAAAATAGTTCAAATTATTTAAAATGTTTCTATTTAGATTTTCCCTAGATCATTCTGTTTGCTCGTATATATAAATTTGGACTGAAGTAAAACCTAATGCTTCTATATTTTAAATCATTTTTGGCATAATCTTGGTTTTTTAAACGAGCGTTATATTTTAATAGTTATACAAATAAATATTAGTATGAAAATCATTTTTTTGACGTCTATCCTAAATGAAATATAGAATTGTGAAGAGAAGTTTGGTGAACGTTTAGAAAAACAATGATTCGAAATTTGGTAGAAGATTTCGCAGTGAAGATTCGTTTTGTAGGCTGTTGCAAGGATTTTAGTCAGATCACTAAATAGCAGAAAGGAGAGGGTAAAAGTCTCCCTTAAACTAACTTTATTTAAAACATGTTAAGAGGACAGAGGAAAACACCAAACTGGTCAGCAGACCAGGCCGTGTTCTCTTCGTTTGTTGCCGGCTGGCGCCGCTGGTGGGTATGTTTGTTTGATGTCATCCGATTATTCTACAAGAATATTTAATACGAGTTCGTTCTTTTAGAAGGGGAGGGTTCAAACCAGAAGATCTCTGAAAATTTGTACACAAAGACAAAATATTTTGAGAGGAATTTGACTATCATTCTCAGACGATATAGAGATTAGCAGACAGACAACAGAGTTTGTTCTATGATTCGACACCTCCCTGTGATATTAGAATGCCTTTATCATTTTGTTTAACATGCTTTGAAAGTTTGTCGTATATTTTACAATATAGACAAAAAAAAAACAAATTTCAGCCATTGTTTTATGCTTGGAAAAATATTCTACAGATATTGGATGAGTATTTACCCGAAATCTATATATATATTTACCCGAAATTTATAAATTTTGATAGTTGCAAAGAAATAATATTTTATGGATTATTAAATCGTTTACTAATCTAGTCTTTTTATGGAAAATTACTGGGTACAAGTTTCAATATTATTTCGGTATTCAAAAGCTGTTAACTTAACAGACGAAATGTTAATATTCTTGCCAATCTCTAAAAAGAATTAATAATGAATTTATATATACGACTCTTAAATAAAAGGGAATAATAGGCCATTATCTTCTGTATTTCTATCTTATATGATTATATTAAAAATAAATACACAATATATTTCACTTACACATTGATATTTAACAACGTCAACTATTTCCCTTTTTATTTACTTTTCTTTTGTTCTATATATTATATT
>CP092865.1:170786896-170816509 GCA_030710605.1 Cordylochernes scorpioides | reverse complement strand
CGCTCGAAGGCATTTCTGTTCTCTATATAATAGATATGAAGCTCCTGTGTGTGTGTGTGTGGATAGTAAAAAATGATGCAACCGGTTTCTGGAGATTTGAGTTTCTTTTCCTCAACTTATTACTATAACCTCAACCTATTATAAACCATCATTTAGACCCAATTACATACATTTTTCATCATATTATCCATTAAAACACAAAATAAACACTTTCAGGACATTAAATAAAAGAAAACACACATATCGCTCGCAACAGAATGCAAAAATTGTAGAAACCCGTGAAAATAAACTCACACTCATCTATAGAAACCGATTGCATTATTTACTTCTGGCATCTATCGTTTATTCCAGCGGACCCTAGCTAATGTTGAGGAACAGCACAGAGGACCATTCAATCCATTCCAGACAACTCTCAAAAAGATTTCGTAAACGATCTTCTAACCACATTTATGAAGGAACACGGTTACTTTCTAGAAGCAGACACCTCCTGATCCTTCAATGAAAGTTACAGATCACTTTCGTTACCACTCGAGGTAAATATATCAGCTAATAGTTGCCTTAATTCTAAAATAAAAATTCCAAAATTCAAAGATTTATTTACATTTATTACGACAGCATATGAACGACACATCAGTATCTTTCAGTTACCCTATCAGGATGTTTCTTTTAATTCCTTTAACCATCTTACTCCAGTACAATTTCAACAGCAACAAGCATTTATTAAGAAAACTCTTCCCATACAGGATTCTACCCATTCTTCCAAGGGTAAACAGAAGTAAACATAGCAGTTATCTATAGAAAGTGGAGATCAACATCGACCTTTCCTCAAATTAGATCCATCATCTGTATTGCGCCTATTGTCTAGGCTGTTTTCGATTTCAATAAAATTTCATTTTGTTTTATGTTGTCATGATTAGATTTGCCTACTTATATATTACATAGGAAATTATAGTTCGCTAAACAAATAATAAATCATTTTATCGCTCAGCTAACAAAAATGTTTGTCGAAATTTTGACAGCTCTTATTAGAAAAGTATAGAGAGACTAATAATATAATTTGACTCCATATGTGTGATGTTATTTGAAATTTAGAACATCTCTGGAAAACGTACAAGAAAAACCCCTTATATATATTTAAAAGTTTAGCCATATATATCACTTTTTTATTCTAAAAAGACAAAATATTTTGGTTGAAACTGGATAAAATAAAATATATTTTCTGGCTAAAATCCAAAGTGCCCCCTTTTTTCACAAAAGTATATTTTTATTATTTTACTAGTATCCTTTTTATTGATAAAATATTTTAATAAAAAATATTTTATCGGAGTATTAATTCATTGATAAATATATTTATTTATTTTTGACCACACACAAAAAATGGCTCAGAAAAAGAAGATTCTTATAATAAATAATATTTAGATAATATAATTAGAAAATATCAGACGATATTGTAAGTTTCATACCTAGAACTAAGATAGTTAAAGAACTAATACGTTATACACTAGATAACAAACGAAATGTTTTAGTTGCTAAAGAAAATAAACTTTCTTTTATAGAGAGAGAAGAAATAACCTATCAAACGATACAGTAATTATCTGGCTTCCCAAACCTATTTGAATACACCAGACGATCAAACGAAAAACGATAAGAAACGTTCGAGCAACAAAAACAGTCCTTAAGTTATTGTTATCTTTTAATTATACCGCCAATTGATCACACAGAGTAATTTAGAATCGGCACAATTAGGCGTCAATAATGTTATTCTTCTGCTACGTTAAGGAAAAAAAAATTGATTTTTAAACCCTTTTTTTTCCCGCCAAAATTAATATTTAAATTCTTTTGATCGCGTGATACCACAGAGTTTACAATAATTTCTAGTATCAGCCATAATTTTATTTTACATTCTTGAAAGTTTTCTATAAATATATATTCTATCTTGTATTAAAATAAATATTTAAAGTGTTGGATGGATTGGTAATAAATATGACGATCTCTCTTACTATAATTGAAATGTTCTTTGTCTGCTGCTTTTTTTCTCTTATCATCACTGAATATTTATTGTTATCGGTTATTTAGGAGTAAATGGCTTTATTTTATTGCGAACTTTTGTTTGTATTTCATTCTCGTCTGAGAAATAAAGAATTTAATAAAACATTTTCAGAATTCTTTTAAAAAAAGATCAAGAAAATAGATAACATCTGTTATAGTTTTTTGATCTCGTTTTTTATTTAAATATTGGATATAAAACTATGTGTGTTGAATTTTCTCATATATTTAACATCAATATTGGAATTTTTAAAATATAATCTGATATCTATATTTAAGAAATATATCTAAAAATAATATTATATTAATAAAATATTCATAGAATATTTGAAGTGTCTAGTGTAATTCTCACATATACAATTTTTGACCAATTTCTCTACTATTACTAAACATAATTACTGAATTTATTTCTTTATAATCAAACGGTGAATATTGGGAAGGCTTCGCTCATCAGTAATGAACCCTTCCAGCGGTTTCCTCAGTTTACCAGAATGAATATTACAAATATTTAAGAAAACAAAGCACACACCTATATATGTTATAATATTGTAGCAGATTATTTATTATTCTATGAAAATATTTTTTAATTTCGATAATTATCGTAAAGATAGAGGCTGCCTGACCGGCATCCATATTTCTTGAAAATGAAAGATACTTCGGCTAGTAAATCTTTTTATTACCTCGACGTTTCGACAAATATCTTTTATCGCGTGAGAACGCCTTGGAACCTTAGAATAATTTTTAACGCCTTGCCAAATGTTTTAATTTTTGTTTGCTCCTGACGAGGACAAACTATTTTTTTTCGAAACGTCGAGGTAATAAAAAGATTTACAGGCCGAAGTATTTTTATTTTCAATAAAAATTGGATATTTGCATTTGATATTTTGATGCACTGTAAAATTTTCTTATTTCCTATCTGATATTTCATTAGTTTCAATTTAGTTTGATATTAAATAAATTTCTGTGTTATTCTAAATTTTGTCTTTTCTAATTTTCTACGTCACAATATTTAACATACAGATCTAAAAAGTTATATGTTCAAGGTAACAATAGACAATGTATATACAAATAAAGGTTGTCTTTCCTTTCAAAATCTATATATATAAAAATCAATGTTTGTATATTTGTTTGTTTGTATGTTTTTTATTTGTATGTCCGGTATACAAATTCGCAGTAGTTCACTAATTTAAACCAAAATTTCCATACATAGGTAAAAGAAATACGGGGAAGACGATAGGCTATTTTAAAAATATATAAATAAATTAATAAAACTATATATTCAAATTATTCTACTTAGCTCACGAACAGCGCCCTCTATCAAATATTAGATTAAATTATGCTGATGCAAACAAATAGATAATGCTAATAACAAACAATTATTTAAAAAATCTTATCTAAATATATATCACTCGGGTAGATATGCACACGGGTCAATCCCGGGGCGAAGCCCGGTCACCCGTCTAGTAGACAATAAAACAAAACGCCATTTATAAGCTGGTGTTGTGGGTTTGTCAACGACCTGAGTCAGCTAGTTTGCTGAGACAATAGACGGCGCTAAGTTTTAGCGTCTATTTTGAAAGGAGAGGACAATTTTATGTTTATAGATCAATTTCCTTCTGACAAAATGTCCATATATAGACAATGTAGTTACATGGCAATAGGATCTGAAAGACATCACTGGTTGTGTCTAGATAAATCCACTCTGGTCTCTGACTCTAGTTGAATATTTTTTAATTTTAAAACTCTTTATTCAGACATTATTACTTAGTCTTGCCATAAATAATGTTACAAAACCAAATCAGTGATAAAAATTTAATTTGACCGCGTGAAGTATTCAAAATACAGTAGTTGTTATTTTTATATCTCGTGCACACATGTTTAGAAACAAATCGGAATATATTTGTTTTTTGATAATGGATTGGGATGTTAAAGAAAACCGTATAGCTGTATTTTTTAGCCTACAATCTAATAGTCAACAATCTACAATCTAACTACATAGCATTCTTTACATAGTAATATTTACATATGAAAGTATCCATAGATATGCACACATAGTAAAGTCAGTTTTACATAAGGTGTTAGTTTAGCAAGTATTGTTGAGTATAGAGGCATTGAGAGAGTTGAAGCGTAGTTAAAAGAAAGCGTGACCTCTAGAAGGCTTGTACGTGGTTGCCCTCATAAATATCGAGAGTGAAATCTTCAAACACAAGCTTCCACGCCACGATCTAGTGGCACCTATATATAAGCGAGGGATAGGCATCGAAGATGTCGTGTATGCAGCCCTGTACCCCAACCCTAGAGAGCGTCTCCTCGAGGAAATCACGCCTGAACACAAGACTACTCTTGTCAAATTCCTTGACACAGTCATCGAGCATGCTGGGGACACTGATTCCATAACCTGCGAGGGCCTGTCTGAACTCAAGACGGTTCTAAGCTCCTGATACGGTCCAGACGTCCCTTTTGAGAAGGCCTCGTCTGGTGTATATATTTCCTATACTCATTTTAAACTGTAAACTCTCTTTTGACCGTTGACTAGATGCCAATAACCTGTTTTTAATTATCAAAATTGTCAATCTAGTGGCACCTTTCTAACAATATCAATCCATCTTCCATAACTTTCTTTCAATTCTTTAAATCTCCTGGACATAGATTAAATAAAGAAAAACGGCATTTCTTGATTGTGAAACTGAAAGTTGCTGATGGTATGCGCCATCTATCGGAATAAATATCAACTTATTGTTGATTTTTAATTATTCCAGAATTGGCCAAATACACATTCTTGATTAATCAACGATTAGCTGATATTTATTCCGATAGATGGCGCAAGCCATCAGCAACTTTCAGTTGCACGATCAGGAAATGCTTTTTTTCTTAATTTATCTACCTGATCCAAGTACAAATTCACTTTTGTACTGTTTTTGACATGTATTAAATAATACAACAGGTTTCTGGAGATGAGCTTCTTTTTATTTTATTAAAGCAGTCTCAAACCTTCAGGAATCTCTGCCCTTCTACAGGAGAACATAAATAAAGGAATATAACGCCGCCTGATGATATTTGACATCAGACCACGTTTTTTCGTTTATTTATCATTAAGATAGATACTGCCTGGCCGGCATTCATAGCTCTTAAAGTTAAAGCTACTTCGGCCAGTAAATCTTTTTATTATCTCGACGTTTCGACAATTTTTTTTGTTCGCTCCTGACAAAAGTTTTTTAAAAAAGAATATTAAGCCTCCAGGGAAAAGTTTATTTGTAAAATATTTTTTATTTAAAAATATCTCAAGCTTTCGGGCAAGAAGGCCGTTCTACGGGAGAAAATATCCTACATTATTAAAACGCCAATAAAATAAGATACAGAAATCTTATTTTATTGGCGTTTTAATGATGTAGGATATTTTCTCCCGTAGAAGGGTTTCTTGCCCGAAAGCTTGAGATATTTTTAAATAAAAAATATTAAAAAAAAACTTTTCCCTGGAGGCTTAATGTTCTTTTTTAATATTGATTCAAGTGATTATTTTATTGAACAAAAGATTTTGCCGAAACGTCGAGATAATAAAGAGATTTTCTGGCTAAAGTATCTTTTACTTATGTTCTCCTGCAGAAGAACAGAGATGTCCGAAAGCTTGTGATTGCTTTAATAAAATGAAAAGAAACTTATCTCCAGAAACCTTTTTAATTATTCAATTTAACATAACTTACTGTTTACTGCCGTTAGTCACATTCGGACACTTCTCCTGAGAGATACAGAAAAAAAGAGATAAATTTACATAGTTCGATGGGAAATATGTACATATTGTCACAGCCGACATAGACTCATGTAAATATTATCATTAGTTTTTTCACTTATTAAACAAATTAATGTTGTTTTTGTTTATTCTTTTTTTGTTGTTAACTTAGTGCAGCCACGCTCGCTCGCGTCAGCTATTCTCTTTCTTTGGAAGCTTACCAAAATAAAGCGTCAGCTTTTTAATGAGAAATAGTTCTGGTTTATTCTACAGTACAATGGAAACGGCTGAGCAAAAACCATCTACATCTCAAGGTATAACAATATGGAGACCTATTTACTTATTATATATAATGTTGTTTTCATATGTTATAGGTATTCTCCTATCCTCCTTTTATGTTTCTTTTAGTAAAATGGAAATTCAAACTATATTTGGAGAATATGCTTAATTTCAAAATAAAATTATTTTACTGCCCTTATTGCGATGATAAAATTGAATGGATGGCCTG
Organism: Cordylochernes scorpioides; assembly: GCA_030710605.1. Lineage (NCBI taxonomy): Eukaryota > Metazoa > Arthropoda > Arachnida > Pseudoscorpiones > Chernetidae > Cordylochernes > Cordylochernes scorpioides. The sequence continues at coordinate 170,810,228 of CP092865.1, read as the reverse complement.
GCTCATCAGTGGAAAACCCTCTCAGCGGTTTCGCAAGTTCAATCTACGATACCGCTGTAATACTGTATTGGGCTGTTTTGCCTTTATAACGATACTGAAGATAAACTATCGGTAGAGGTATTTTAAACGAACTATGGAAACAAGCTTAAACAGAATGATTAAACTAGCGAAACCGCTGGGTGGGTTCACTACTGATGAGCCAGTCCCGCCTATTATTTTAGTATTTTTCTTATCAATAAATTAAGTTTATTTTGACTTCGAATTTCTTTGAATTTATCCAAAGTGTATCATTCTTCGATTATGAAACAAATTCTTTTGACGACTTCGATTTCATAAAAAAAAAGGTAAATATTATTATATAAAAATATTTTTATAATCATTTGAAAATCTATATTATGGTGAGATTAATTTTTGACCAATAATTATTTTAGTATTGGAGTAAGAACAGTAGAAAATAGTTTTTTTTATGAAACATACGGGTCAAAAATATTTCAAATTTATAATAAGATGACGCGCTAATGTACTGAGTTTATTTCCAACTGTGAGCCAATTTTCAAGTCACGGGTTCTTCCTCAGACCTATGTTTAGTTAAGGAGGGCGTGAGCTTGGAGGCTTAATAAAATATACACTCCGACACTTAACAAATAACATTATTTTATTGACATCTTGTCAATACAGATGTACAATCCGCACTACTCAGTGAATTATAATGAGAAATTTACAATGATGATATATTAAGAGTATTTCAGAATAGTTAGGTATATGCTATTTTCAATTAATATATACATGGCACTTCTGCCATCGCTGCAGAGTTTGATAGAAGATCGCCGGTGGGTCTCCAGCGACATCATGCATTTCGCGATCTACGAAGAAATCGTAGATCGCGTTCAATATATATAGAGAGATTCCAAAATAACTTTATTTGGTACCATTCAAAAAGAGAAACCTAGCCTATGTTATTTACAATGAATAATATCTGTACAGGTTCTTTACATGTAAAACAAAGTGTCCAATGCGGGATTCGATCCTGCTTCATGGCTGTCGGAACTCGACAGTATATACCGCTCGGTCCACCGACTGTTTTTCTTTTTTATATATAGATAGATAATCTAGTTCATAAATAACTTTACTAGGTATCGCTCAAAAAGAGAAACCTAGCTTATGATATTTACAACAATGAAATATATATGAAGGTCATTAACATATTGAAACAAAGTGTCCAATAGGAGAATCGATCCCGGTTCATGGCTGTCGGGAATCGAGGGTTTTAACCACTCATCCACCAACTTTTTTTATATATAAAGTTATTGTATAATATACAATACATACTTGAAATTTATACTGGTGGTATGAGGGCAAAAATCTCTCGAACACGTTGTAATGAGCCCAGAAAACGAACCACATGGCTAACACAACGGTCAAAATCTTAACTATCTCTCTCTTGAAAACTACACTCGCTTGTACTTGTACTTGTACTGGTTTGTTCGGCGGTACATATACAAAAATTGGAACGATACAGAGAAGATTAGCATGGCCTCTGCGCAAGGATCACACGCAAAATTGTGAAGCATTCACTCTTGAGAACGTTTCTATTCACAGGGAGTACGAGAGGTGGTTGTGTTCTTGCTAGACAATCCTGTGGCCGATCTCTTCGCCATAATATTTCCATATTGGAGGGTCTAACCCTGCCTATACCCAATCTGGTCGTGCTGTCGTAGAAAGTCAAATACATAGACTCCCCATAAAATTATGATTCCTACAATATAGCATTCTTGTAGGCAGAATCATCAACGTTTTGTGTGGGTATTATCATGGCATGTAAGCGCTAAAGAATCATATACTAATAATATATTCTTAAACATTTTTCAAGAAAAATTGTTACTAATAAAGGAATGTTGACTGGATTATTGTTGGCTAAGAAAAACGGCATTTGGTGTGATTGGAAATGTAAAGAATTAAAATAATGGGATTGCTTTGAAGTTTCATTCTGAAAATTTATAAAGATTGCTGAGTAAATTGGCACATTGGGATGTATTTAATATATGGTATTGACTTTGGTTTTCTCTTATTGATGTCTCTTGGTGGATACAACAATGGTTGGTAAGGAAACTCGTTTTATGGAGTATTTGGTACCTAAGAGGGATTATGCCTTTCCTATGGCGTCCCTTAGTGGAAACATCAATTATTGCCATGGACATTCGTCTTGATATCTAATTAATATATAAAGGTGATTCTGGCATTCCTATGGTTCCCCTTAGTAGAAACCAATTATTGCCATGGACATTCGCCTTAATATGTAATTAATATATAAAAGTGATTCTTGTATTCATGTGGTCTCTCTTATTGGAGATATCGATTATTGCCCTGGGCATTTGGATTACACAAAGTAGGATGCTGTTACCACCATGAGCTGGTATTCTTTAAACATGCACGGGCAAAATATCGCACTTATTTAAGGGATTGTTTGAATTTGACAAACATTTCAGTGAGTCATTCCAATTTTTTTTAAAGTGAAGATGGATAAAAAGTGCAGTATCATTGTTCATTAACAAAATTAGTAGGAACGTTGGAAGATGTGTGTATCCCTTAAAGAGAAGACACTATATTGAAAAATAAATAATTCTTTGATTACGAAAAATTGTCTTTTCATTCCGAAAACGGGTATTTATAGAATCGACCTCGTATTGTGCTGAATATATCGGTAGGAAGAAAGATGAGCCAATCAAATCTCAATATGAAAACCAGAACAATTATGTAAAATAGACGGTGAGCATAGAAAAAGATATTGAAAAGCTCTAGTATTGGGCTGAATATATTAGTAAGAAAAAAGATGAACCACTCAAATCCCAAAAATGAATACCAGGAATGATGTAAAAAGGATGGTAAAGCGGAGAGAAAGATGAGATTTTCTATGAGAAAGGAAGCTATCCAAGACAAAATCAAATCGAATATGAATAGAGAAGGCATCACTAGACAGGTTTATGGGATGAAGAAGAATTTGGTGTGAATATAGATACCATATTGCACCGATATCTTTTTTACTACAGTTAAACCTGTCTATAGCGCCCCCTCTTGGGACTCACCAAAATAGGGTGCTATAGAGAGGGAAGTGCTATAGACAGATCACCTTTAATGTAAATCGCATCGTGCTACGTATTTAAAATCGGGCGCTATAGAGAGGGAGGCGCTATTTAGAGGGGGCGCTAAAGACAGGTTTAACTGTATTCTCATCTTTTGCTCATTTTGGAAGAAATTAAACAAGTTTTTATTCGACTTGATGGGTAACAGACGACATATACAAGAATTTCGATATTACAAAAAAAAAATCATTTCGTATAATCATATTGTTTGGGAGATAAATCAAGATCTTTTTGTTAAGACAGCGAAATAAACAAAATTTCAAAAAGGAATGTTTTAGGAGGCTCTTTGGTATTCCTTAGACTTTGTAAATATTGATTAAAATTCCAAGATTGTTATTGGGTGAAGAAAAAGTTTTAAATAAAATGTAGAGAGGTTTCCTTATAGTTTAATTCCATTTGACTTGGCAGGAAACTTGGCTGATTAATCTTTACCGACATATTTATTGAATAAATAGCAAATAATAAAATTCCCGCCAAAAATACGGCTGATTGTTTACTTTTCAAAACTTTTCCTCCAGCGCGCGCAAAATTAATGCCTTTTTATTTCTCAATATTTGATGGAACGGTGGGGTAATTTGATTTGTGGCACAGAACTCTTGCTAGGGGATTGCTCTCCGTGTATACAGACACCCGCGCTCACTCTGTACCTATATGCATATCCCTTATTTACATATGCTGAATCGATTCTAAGCCTAAATACCACTACACTTCTCTTAATTCCATCTATATCGATATTTACGTCTACAGAATTATTCAGGGAATAATTACATAGATTTTTTATAAAAGAAATATATGGCTTCATATTCTGGATGAAAAAGAAAAACTGCTGAAATTTAGTGATTAAAACAATACTGTGCACTTCTTTTAAACTACTTGTCTTCTGGAGCTTCTCTTTTAGATAGTCTCTCTATTATCCCTGGGAATTTGATGGTTTTTATTTGGCAATATGAGCATGCTTTCATTGTCTCTCGATCATTCTTTATATTTTCCTTCTTTGAGGCACCATGCTTTCTGAAACATCAAGTAGAAAAAGGACTATAAAGATTGTATCTATGCTAAAGAAGGAACCCTAACATTGATTTCAAGCCAAATCGCCAATATATCGATCTAAAATGAAATTCAATAATGACTTTAGACATTCATCAACCATCAACATACACAACTAAAGCGAATTAAAGAATAGAGAGTAATGGAACTCATTAAAAATCGCACAAAAAAGGTGAGAGCAGAAGCGAGTATAAAGGGGGGCAAGAGAGATCTTTAAGAAAAAGTGCTAACGAAGGTGATGAAGTGTGTGGCGCGCGGAAGTGCGTGCATCATCCCGAGTGGATCAATGACTGTCACAAGGAGAGAGAGAGAGAGGGAGGATCCTCCAAATTAGCTCGGCGGCGGTGCGGGGGTGCGATCCATCACCCCGCTCGGGTTACCATTAATTCCTCGGCGTGAGGATTAGATGATAATTGAGCCCGTCGCTCGGGGAACGCCCCAGTCGTAAAGACGACTCACGCGAGCCTGGCCCGGGAATATTAATGGGGTCGGGAACGTAAACTATTTGGATGCAATTAAACTGCCGTCGTCCGTCCACACTGACATGGTTCTGTGGGCTTCTGTCCTCGGGGTTCGACGACCAGATCTTCTTTAATACCTTGGTGAACCGTTGACATCTTAATTGGCTAACATCGGTGTCTATCCTTAATGGTTACAGCACTTTGATGATCTGTCACTCTTAATTTGTATGGATTGAACCTTCCGACTTTGGCATCTCAATTGTCTATTATCGGTGTCTATCTTAATGGTTACAACACTTTGATGATCTGTCACTGTCAATAGGTGCGGACTAAACCTTCCGTATTTGGTATATCAACTGTCTATTCACGGTGTCTGTCCCACTGGTTACAGCACTTCAATGATCTGTCACTTTTTTACGGATTAACCTTCCGTCTTTGGTATCTCAACTGTCTATTCCCGGTACACTTGTCGGTCCCCACTGGTTACAGCACTTCATGATCTGTCACTGTCAATATGTGGATTAAACAGTCCGTCTTTTACATATCAACTGTCTATCCACGGTGTCTGTCCTCACTTGTAACAGAACTTCGATGATCTACCACTGTCAGTTTGTGTGTGAATCAAACATTCCGTCTTTTACATATCAAGTGTCTATCCACGGTGTCTGTTCCTACTGGTTGCGGCACTTCGATGATCTGTCGCTGTCAATTTGTGGATTAAATCTTCCGACTTTGTGATCTTAACTGTTTTATCCTCGGTGTCTGTCCCACTGGTTACATCACTTCGATGATCTGTCACTGTCAATTTGTGGATTAAATCATCCGACTTTGTCATCTTAACTGTTTATCCTCGGTGTCTGTCCCACTGGTTACATCACTTCGATGATCTGTCGCTGTCAATTTGTGGATTAAATCTTCCGTCTTTTTCAAATCAACTGTCTATTCCCGGTGTCAGTCCCTACTAGTTGCAGCACTTTTTTTATCCGTCACTGACAGTTTATGCGGATTAAATATTACATATCAACTGTCTATCCCTCTGGTCACAGCACTTTGAAGATCTGTCACTGTCAGTTTTGTGCTGATTAAACCTTCCGTCACTTGCATCTTAACTGTCTATTCACGGTGTCTGTTCCCACTGGTCAGAGCACTTCGATGATCTGTCTTGTCAATTTATGCAGGTTAAACATTCCGTCTTTGGCATCTCAACTGTCTATTTCCAGCATCTGTCCCTAATGGTCGCAGCACTTCGATGATCTGTCACTGTCAATTTATGGATTAACCTTCCGTATTTTTACATATCAACTGGTTTTTCACGGTACAATTGTCTGGTCATTCTCTTAATATAGTTCCACCTAATTGGTCCAAGGTCAGTAGAACTTCGGTCTTTGGATATTTTCTGTATATAGATTCTATCTGATTGGTCCAAAGTCAGTAAAACCTTCGGTTTTTGGACATTCTCTGCATATAGATTCTATCTGATTGATTAAAGGTCAGTAAAACCTTCGGTTTTTGGACATTCTCTGCATATAGATTATACCATTATCTACCAACGCTTTTACTCTGTGACTGCTACCATTGATGCCATACATCTAAAGTACTGAGTACTTGAAGATTTATAAACTCTACGACAAGGTTAAACATAATGAGATTAAAATTCGTTAACATATTTTGCTTGAGAAAACCATTTTAGAAAAACTTCGCTAATTTTATATTTAATTAGGTCAAATTTGATAATAAAGTTTTAATTATTAAACATGTCGAAAAATATCTATGATATATAATGGCTTTTTAAATTTATTAGGAATATAATAATTAATAGGTAGCTTAATACATAATGATATTTGGACTTGAGAAGATATTTTCGAAATTGGTTTTTATATTGAAGTAGCTTTCACCGTGTATTTATCAACAAAGATCATAAGGTACAAACTGAGATTAAATTATTTCTACATCTTTTCGACATTTTTTATAAATTTATTGATGGAATACCACACTGGAATGTGAAAGGTTCTTTTTAAACTGTCTTCCACATACTAATTATGCCTTTTTGACATTACCTGCATATAAGATTGTTTAATAAATATTTTTAAAAAGGGCTTCTCGATGTCAATTTCGGATTAAAAAAAAAAAACAGGTTGTATACCAACAACAACAACAAAAAAGGCTTTTATTAGGGCCCATTGCCCTGTATGGATTCACCATACAGCAACAAAATAATACAGTAATTTTTCCTCCCTTTCCCCATGTGCACGTGAACCTTTGTTTGAAAAGGATTTATTTACACATCTGTTCTAAAACTTTCCTCATTACCTCTTTTGTGTATGAATCTATTTACGATTGATCTGTAGAAATTGTAGAGTTCTATTGATATATATTTTTTTCTGAAATAGTTCTCAGCGTCTGCAGTGGGTTGCTAAATCTCCAGAAGGTGTTTTTAAGAGTTTTTTTCTCTTTCTTTACCTAAATATTTGCATTCTATGATATAGAGGGAGATTTCATCAGATATCATATTTCCTGGTTGTATACCATTGATTTGGGTTTCGTCATTAGATTCTATATAGGGGCTTCTAGTTCATCAGACCGAATGAGAGGAACCAATCAAGTCCTTCCAATTTACCACAAGGAAAAAGAGCGTTTTGTAAGAGAAGTACTATAAACTAATATTATAGCAATGTGGATTTATCTCCCTTTTTTTGGATAAATAATTTTATTCGCGATCGAACGTTGTGGCCCATTGTACGTATTACATCCCAAACACGATGCGATACCAGCCATCTCTGTCTTGAGCTCGATGTCCCATCTCGGCGACCGTTAAGCCAATGAGTTCCTTTAATTGGTACACAAAGCGTGTCGGCGGGCGTCCAGGTATGTGTCGCCCAGATGTCTTTCCGGTCAGTATGGTATATTCCATTCCCCTGTGTCGCGCGATGTGACCAAGGAATCACACACACACACGCACAAAGCCTTTATTAAGACGTTAGTCTTATACAGATTCTCCGTACAAGGTTCAATAACAGGAAAAGAGCAGCACAGGAAACCAGTAGTTCCGCAACTATATACAATTATTAGTAATAAGGAAAAGTAAGATTTAATATGAAAGGTCGACGCCATCGCCTCAAGTCTTCAATTCCATAAGCGCGGAGCAGAATTAGGGACTAAGTTATTTAGTTCGTCATAAATATCGCATCCAGACACAAAAAGGAGGTTTACTCCAGCACAGCCATCCCTATCACCAGCTCCGCAATCTCGCCAAGGAGGATTCCGTTGTACACGCCGCAGAAGTCGGTCATATTTTTATTAAGCGTTCGAAAATTAATAAACTCCTCAAATAATGTACTTGGTTTTAAGCGACGTGTTGATAATTCCCTGGCAACCTTTGATGTTCTTTTTGGCCTGAAAGTTGGTCGTCTAGACTTTAACATCGGCTTTAAAACGGTCCTTTGTTTCAAAACGGATTTTTTTGCCTTTTTTACACTTACAAATAGTTAAATCAAGATCTTATCTCTTTAACTATCCTCAAAATTCACGGTCACTTCGTCAATATATCTTTTCCACGGATTTTTCTCTTGATTTATTCAATAGAATGGCACTTTTGTAAGTGACATACTAATGACTTGAAGCTGGAGTTAGTTCTGCACAAAGATATATTGACATACATAAGTACAATAAATATTGGAGTTAGATAAATATAGTACATCTTCTGTAACGCGGCTGATGATTGTAAAACGAAAATTGCAATTATACCGCGAATGTTTCTTTTAAACAAAAATCGAAATTTATTTTAAAGAGAAATAGCGATTATTTCTAACTTTAAGAATGAAGTATGATTGGATGAATTGTGAAGAGTAATGACACTGGACACTTTTATTTTTCCGTTTGTCATTACTCTTCACAAATTCATCCTATCATACTTCATTCTTAAAGTTAGAAATAATCGCTATTTCTCTTTAAAATAAATTTCGATTTTTGTTTAAAAGAAACATTCGTGGTATAATTGCAATTTTCGTTTTACAATAGTACATCTTCATTGGACTTTATAATTTGATGCATTATCTAGCCATCTGTTATAAGAATTTGAAACTATTATAGACGGGTATGATTCTTTTTAAAAATTAAACAATTTTATTTAATACTGCCCCCCTTTATTGTGCAATGAAAATTTGATAGGAGGGCTTGGCTCATCAGTGGTGAATTCTCCCAACGGTTTTCGCCAGTTTATTCTACTATACCGCTGTTATATTGACTTTTTTTCAGTTTTCCTTTTATAATTTGTTTGAACTCACAACTTACGGGTTCTAAAAAGCCAAAATAGAGTTTTATGACAATGCCCAAGACAATACACTATTTTCAGAGAGAAAAAAAGGAACAGGGAATATATATGAAGTGTCTACATATAGTGTAGCCATTGTTAAGGCTGTAGACGTCTCAGTAAAACTAACGGATTCTAACATTTTAAGGAAGAATTCGTTCAAACGAGCTCCGATCTTCTGCGAAACCTTTGCGCAAACGAACGCTACCTTATAAAACATAATTGTTAAAAATCTCACAAAAAATAATATATATTCCAGAGTCTTAATCTCTATGTTTTTCAAAGAATTTCTTAATGGAATAACACACATTGTGTTTTTATGAATTTTTTTTGTAGATTAAAGAGGGGATTTCATTAAAACATATGTAAATCGTTTTAGTATATAATATATCTCGTAGTATACTTTAATTATATATATATAAAGGAAGAGAATTATTGTGATTTTTATCCTAATATAATCCCATTATAAATTATAAACAGAATATCCATGTAAATTAGGAAGAAATGTTTTTTGTGTATGTCGTTCTATTCCGCATGATTCCCCAATATTTGACTTATCAGAATGAAACTTTGATAAGATATGAAATTAGGACTTTTCGTAGATACTGTCGTATTTTCGACATCTTGGAATATTATGATGCATTAGCGCGCCATCTGTTATGAAAATTCGAAACTATTATAAACGCGTATGATTCTTTTAAAAAATAAACAATTTCTACTGCCCTTACTGAAAGGGAAAACATTAATGGGAAGGCCTGGCTCATTCGAATCATGGAATATGCAAATATGTCATATATAAGTCAAATTTGCATATGCCATTTGTTATGTATGCGGTTCCACAATAATTTACCCATGTGGAAGAAGTAGCTGTCATCGTATAGACCTCAGCATTAGCAAATTCTTAGAATTTTCCAAAATTTTTGTTTATTCTGCCAACCTTCTTTCAATATTTGTCGTGTCTTAATAAACCGTTCATGTTACGCATGTGGTTCCACAATATTTTACCCATGAGAAAGGAATAACGGTCATTGTTTAGACCTAACAAAATGAAAGTTAGAGAGATGATGTTATTTTAACACACATCACCCTATCCCCACAATTAATACATTTTAAAATAACAACCAGATCAACATGTGGTGAGAGGTAGCATACTACAGCGTACCAGTAGGCAATTTGTTTTACTTGAGAAACTTCTTTAGCTTAATAGTTTTGAAACTGAATAAGTGAAATACGTATGAAGTTTCTGAGAATGGTTACCATCATTGGACTCTAGTGAATGCCGAAACAGCACAAATGGCTAAGGTATTTGGGGTTGGTCGTGTTTGACGGTCTCTTCGGCAAAGCATGTAGTGCGAAGGTCCCACCATCACCACAGCCAGGTTAGCTAGGTGATGCTCGGGTCCAGCTCACTCCATGCGATGACATAGACCAACACAATCAATAGACATTCTAAATGTCTCACTCGTAACCTTTATCATGATAATTCCAATTAACTTCATTTTATAAGGCCATTGAACTCAATACGATTTTGAAGGAAGCCTTATCAGTCTCTAAAATCAATAAAAAGTCATAGACGCCAAGTAGCCAGAAAAAAGTTTATATAAGCCAATAAGAGTTTATAGGAAGCCGTATTAGTCCATATGAGGCCATAGAGATCTACAGGAACCCATATGTTGTCATAAAATAACATAGTGGCGAGTATGTAATATAGGAAATTGGACAGTCCCCGCTTCATTATGACGTAGCTATGGAAATGGAAAGATCTAAGAATAATAAATTCTCACAGCGCAACTTTAGTGCCAGTTATTGGTCAGTACAATAGTGAAATAGAGGTATTTTAACGTTATCATTTATTTCTGTGAAAAATAGACATTTCGGCCAGTTAGAGTGTTTTTTATTTTCTCAACGTTTCTACAAAAATATTTTTTGTTTATTTCTTCTGACGAAAACAAAAGATTTTTGTCGAAGCGTTGAGAAAATAATAAACTCTAACTGGCCTAAGTGTCAATTTTTCACAGAAATATGAATGCTGGCCAGACAATCTCTATCTTTAGGTTACCATTTGTTGGTCGGTACAATAATTGTGTGTCGGTATAATACTGAAGTAGACATTCCAACGTTACCATTTGTGTGTCAGTACAATACTGAAGTAGACAACGCTACAACAGAACCACCCAGTCTATACATCAGTGAGTACAGCCACCAGTCTAACATATGTAGACACTACATCATTACTCCTCCAACCAGTAATTTAAATCACCTCAGTAAAAACCCCACGAAAACTAATACAATGTGCTCATTGTTAATCGGTCTATACTAATTGTTAAATCAATAATCCCCCGTTTTAATTAATTTAATTATGATTCCGCAATGTTTGTTAACTAACTGAAATTATAGTTTGTTGTTACTTTGTGATATTTTAGTTTTTTATTCATTTTGGCTATAAGCAGCCACTTTTTGCTCTCCACCTAATTTTAATTCCTAAAATAATTTAACAGAGCATTTCTCACACAATTACGGCTAACATGATGTCACCAATATGAGGGTACAAATAAAACGAACTCTTTTGTTTGTTTTTTTAATTACCATAACAATATTTATATTTATTTATTTTTTTAATGTTAAAATTCTTTTCAAATTTCTTCTTTTTGGATAAAAATAGTAGCAACAACAAACTTAAGACATTTTGTGTCAGGTGAGAGTCGTTCCTTGGAGATCAATAAAAGAAAAGTGACATCAAATTCTAAAGACTATTAACAAATAAACAGGCAATTTTTATATTCCTTTTTGATGGAGAGGTCTAACAGACACCGAGTGTCTTTTAGCTATCTTATTTTACACTTCTTAATCATATTCTTAGCTTTCCTGTCAATTCGTCTTATGTGAGACTCGTCCTAGAGTTAAAGAAATAAAGAAAAAGATAGATGAAATTCTAGAAATTATTAACAGATAAACAGGTAATTTTCTATATGCATTTGTGTTGGAGAGGTCTTACAAATACTTAAGTGTTTTTTTCCATCTTCTCTTACACTTCTTAAATATATTTTCAGCTTTCCTGTCAATTTATCTTATTTTAGACTCGTCCTATATATCAAGAAAAAAGAAAAATAGACATATAAATCTTGAAAGTATTGACAGATAAACAGGCATCTTCTATATTGTCGCAAGGAAAAATAATTAACTAGGCCTTCGAATTACTTTATATATTTATTTAATGAGTTATATGAGAGATTTTAAATATAAAATAAGAGTTACTATTTACATGAGCCAAATCGACCCAGCCGTTAGAGCAAGAGGGGAGAACTGAGATCTTTCCTCCTTTTCCGTGGCGCCACTGTTTACCCCGACCGGTAGGTCCAGTCAAGATAAGAGGGAATACTCTGTCCTCCTGACAATATATAGTTTTGGTGGAGAGATCTAACAATTACTACGTGTCTTTTAGCCATCTTCTTTAACACTTCTTAAACGTATTCTCAGATAGCCTATGCAGCTGTAGGGGTATTATAGACAAAGATCTCAACGACCCAGAACGAAGCTCATACGCTTTCTTTACTTTCTATCCGTGATTGGCGTATCAGGCTGCTATTTTTCTTTCTCGCTGAAGTCGGTATTAATGAAGAATACAATTTGATATATATACGCATATCTATTTCTTTGTGCCCGCAACGACTACCGTGTGATCAGACCTCTCCTGCGAGAGAAAGATTGATGAATGACATAATTTTAAAGACATCTTGTCAATATATGTAAAAGTTATATTTATAATTGTATGTAATTCTGCTGTCCTCAAAGCTTATGTCCATAGTTCATCTAAAATACCCCTTCAAAGAGTCTAGCATCAGTATCACTATAAAAGGAAATTCTAAAAATGCAATATAACAGCGGTATGGTAGATTAACTGGCAAAACCGCTGGGAGGGTTCACCACTGATGAGCCAGGCCCTCCCTTTAATTTTTTTCATTGCAGTAAGGGCAGTAGAAATTGTTTAATTTTCAAAAGAATCACACGCGTATATAATAGTTTCAAATATTCATATGTAAAAGTGCAGTCCGCACTATTCAAGGAATGATAATGAGTTATTTTAAATGTGGATGATGATATTAAAACTAATTTGAAATTTTCTAGGTACACTGAATATCTCATGATGCCTCTGCTATCCCTGAAACGTTTGAGAAATTATCGCCAGCGGGTCTCCAGCGACCCCACAGCAGGCATACTCCTAACGCACGCCGGAATTCGTCAAAGATGGTCTTGACTTTCTTGAACTGCCAATCCTCGTGAATCAGCAGGAGAATATTATCGGCGTACTCCAGGACGTTTCCTCTACCGAGAGCTATTTCCAGAAGGCGTAGAAGCGACAAATGCAGATGGAGAAAAGGTCTGCACTGAAGGCACCAACCCCTGCTGAAACCCTCTGGGAATTCTGAATTGGCAGGTAATATTTCCATCGACCTTGATTGTAGCATTGTCCTCCGCGTAGAGAAGGTGGAGCCATTTAACGAAGTGCAGAGGCAGGTTGATAAAGCGCAGCTGGGAGACCAGAAACTCTTGGTTCACGTTGTCAAAAGCGGACTTCAGGTCTCGGTGGCCAGCGACGACTTGTTATTGAAGGCAAGGACTACCTTTTCAGACACGCACGCGATGTTCAAGAAAGGCAATATTCCTGGAACGGTGTACGTCTGGCATTCAGGCACGATGGCTTGCAGGTGCGACGAAGACGACCCAGAAGAATGCCGGTGACAATTTTGTAGTCCGCCGCCGGTAAAGATATAGGGCGTTTCGCTTAGGACAGGGGCCACCGTTCGCTTCGGAGTGGAGGCAGACAATATTTCTCCTCGAGTATTTCGGCAGAGCCTAGCGAACCTTAAATTCGACGAGGACTCGCTGAATGACTCCTACGAAGTTCTCGAATCCTTTCACCAACTCACAAGGAACGCTATCCCAACCAGACGATTTTCCTTGTAGCAGGCCACAGATGACAGCTTCCACCTCACTAAAGGAGATATCTGCTCGATGTAGCGGTTTAATGTCTTCCAGAGTGATGCTCACTGTAGTACCCTTCTGGAGTCTAGCGATGGCCTCCGGCTGCAGGTAGAGCTGTCGGAAGCGGTCGCTAAAGGATTTGAAGACTAAGGGTTGAATACCGTCGTCAGTCCTGAGCAAAGTAGCCGGACACGCAAAGCGCGACCAAGCTCAGGTAGCAAAAGGTAGTCGGCGTCTACGGTCTCTGCCTAACTAGAGCCTGGAGCCAATGAACCGGTTTGCTCCGGCGAGCTAGTCTTCAGCGCAGGAATTAGGAGGCAATTAATCGCTTAGATCAGTTACTTTTTCAGTTTATCATTCTTATTAATCTCATGGAGGTATATTGCCAATCTTCTGCGATGCCTCCCCAAAAATCACTTTAATACTTTCGAAGACTGACACTGAGCGATGAAGCGCAGAGACCGATGGTGCAGATGGTGAAGGGGGATCCCTACTTATAGAAGGATGGCACGGTGGTCCGAACAGCGTTACTTTGGGTCCAGTAACTGGTAACGTGTCCGGAGATCTTGATGGTATTGACAGGGGGCGTCTACCCGTCTTCCGTAACTGGCAGCGTAGCAAATAGGTGGCATCTAAGATGGTGGCTCTGTCGACGAGCGTGTAAGGCGTTCCGGTCCAGGAACTCTGAGATGGTGCCGCGGCTCCAGACGCGATGTCGCTCGAGGGCTTATCGGTAAAGTTGAAGTCGCCGAGGTTCCAGGCTTATTCCATGATGACTTCCTCAGCGATAACCTACAGTTAAAGATTTCATTCTTCAGAAGTGTGGGACAGGAGGCAGTTGATGAGGCGGGTCTCGGGACTCCGGATATTGATTCTGGCGATGGCGATCTTGCCTGTCCACATGACGCGATGCCATAGAACGGAGCCTCCTGGCGCTACTATGACAGCGAGGCCGGATCCCCTGGGAGTCGACGTTGGCGCGAAGACGGCGCTGTATCCGAGGTATAGGTCCCGGACGTTGTCCTAGGTTAGCACGCTCATATCGTGCACGAAGGCGATATCAACTGCGTGCTGCTTCATTCAGGATGGTTCCTCCTCTTGAGTATCTTGAGAAGGTTGCTTCTTATGGATCTCGGAGACTGGAGGCGTGATAGACAACAATTTTGTATTAATCTCTTTTATAGGTAATGGGCGATCGGCAGCCTGTGATGTCTTTGTGGAGATGGCAGCCATTGCTGTTTGGACTGAAGGAGACTGCGCAGGAGAGAGAAATCCACGGGCAGAAGTCTCTAGAGGTTGAGGAGGTTGCACAGATGCTAATGAATTCGCGGAAGATTTGGGAGAAGGCGTTATTGAAGGAAGGTGCACTGGACCTTGGTGGGAGGTGGACTTCGGCGCTGGACGGTTGTATAAGTCTCTCATGAGGCTCGCCGATGTTTCACGCTATGAGTAATGTAGGCTGGCTTTGTCTCACCTTTAGACTTAATGTCCATTTTCCCATGAAGCTGGAGAAGCTTCATATATATATACCGTCATTAATGAAGATGAAGGTCTCCCTGTAGCCTGCGCTCAAAGAGCAGCCCTCACAGTTGATTACCTCGAAGGCCAGAGAGACACTCCAGCAGTATAGTCTCAGGGTTTCAGCAATAGCTTCTTCGTTTACCGAGATGGTTAGGTTCCCGATAAATATTTTCTACCCCTTTTCTGTACGGGAACGCTCTGAGAAATTTATCTCCGATGGTAAGTCCATCCTCTACTAGACAGTCCACCTTCTTCACACTGACCAATCAGAACAGAACCTGGCCGAACATTTTCATAAGCTGGAAGACTGAACTCTTTCCCAGAATCGCCTCCAAAGTTTTCATGTAGCATACGAGATGGAGGTCCGGGAAACACCCGATGAAACATCACTGGTCGAAAGATGCTGCCGCAGATCTGGCCTTGTTTATCTGCTGCTGCCTGGTGTTTTTGACGACTGCCGCGTGATTCCTGTTGATCATTCGTAGTTTCCCAGCTTGCTTTGGAGTGTTGGATTCTGACCTCGCAATGTTGGCTGTCTGTCTGTTAGAGTAAGACCTTTTTCTGTTTTAATTTGGATGAAATGCGTATTATTTTAATTGATTTCCGCGAGCTCTACTTGATCCGCCCAAATTGTATTTTTTTTCGATTGCTAGTTTCCTGATTGTTTAGAGTTCGACTTTCTAATTCTCCCATGGCTAATTATTCAGACGATATCTGAGCTATGGTTGTTTTTTTTTTTTTTTTGGATGGGAGTTTCACCATCACTCTTTCCATCTTCTTGGCTCTCCGCCAGTACCTCCTCAAATGCATTAGAAATCTCCATTATTCGAAAAAACGCGGAGCTCGCGCGCGTCCGCTAGTTTTCAGGAACGGTCAATAGATGGCGCTTTGTATCATCGCTTATTTTGACAGGAGAGACGAACTTTCTTTTTAAATATCAATATCCTTTTGAAAAATTTTCCATTGTCTCTATATATATTTATATAATTAAGTGAAATTATGTACTGTAATTAGGTGGATAATTAAGGAAATTACATCTCCTAATCGTGCAACTGAAAGTAGCTGATGGCTTGTGTTATCTGTCGGAATAAATGTCTCAACTATTCGTTGATTTTTAATAATTCCAAAATAGGCTAACTTCCCATTCTTGATTGATCAAGAAATATTTAGACAATTCTGGAATAAATAAAATTCAACGAATAGTTGACAAGTGGGGCAAGACAACTTTTAGTTGCACGATCAGGAGATGGTGTATTTATCTTTTTTCAACAAATATAGTTTCGAATTGATTATTTTTGGTTTCGGTTTCTTGTAAGGGGGGGACGGATTAATTTTTATATAAAATCCCACATTCGGATAATTGGAGAACAAGAAGAATCAGATATGTCTTGTGTTTCGTTTTGATAGATAGGTTTCTTCAACATTCACTCTATTGAGAGGGAACCTGGTCAAATTCTATAAAATTCCCCAATTTATCAGTGAATAAGTTGGCGGCAAACCAATCGAAGAATAATTAAGAAAGCAATAAAAACCATATTGACATAAAAAGTGTTTGCCTTCCACAAAAAGATATTAATATTTCACTAAGAGAATGATCTAATTACTAATTTTCTCTTAATTAAAAGGCAATCTTTTTTATAACTTAGTTTAATTTATTCCGCCTCATTTTTTGCAACAATGTATATTTAATGGTTTAGTAATTTTAGATTTTATGGATTGAGAATTTTCTAGAATTTCGTCTCGACTCAATTTTCATTTGTGGAATCTTTAAAAAGGATATTTCTTCTCTTTTACAGCCATATAGGCTTCAAAAAGTCTTGAAATTAGGTATAAAGCTGTTTTTGGTATAATATATATTTTTATTTGAATTAATATTCAAAAATATTTATATTTTAAAATAGTATTCTCTCTCTCTATCTTTTTTTAAGAATATTAGACTTTTATAAAAATGAAAATTCCAAGGGATATTTGTGTCAGAGACTGAAGGAAGGCCATACATTATCAACATATTTGAATCAAGGGATTGAGGTTTGAAAAGAAAGCAAACATAAAACTTATAAGAAAGAAAAAATTCAATGAAGTTTTGTCTAAAAAGGTAGGTCGTTCAGAGATAGATGATTAAGAAGGTTGATTTGAAAGTAGATAGATTGGGAATAAGAAGTATAGACGTATGAGAGAAGAGGTCGATCACAAATATGATACAAATATCTACCAGTAGATTAGATTGGATTGTAGAAGCATATCGACGTTTACGCGAGAGACGTTCTTCCATAACTGCAGGCATTGAAGGAAGGTCATACTGGGAGTTTATAAATAAATAGCAGCAGACTAATCAGTGAATCTATTCCACTATGTTATCATCATCAACAACCATGTTGATGGGATTATATAAACTGGTGTTGTCACTATAGATGTTATATTTGTCTGCTCTCATTAACTTTGCGATGTATAAATATTTTATCCTGAAGACCTTACCTGTAGGCTTTTGATTAATTGGATATACGCCATTCTTATTTAATAGATATATTAAATGGAGTGGGGGAAATCAAATTTCTATTAAAAACATGCATTTAATCTACAAATTTAATATCCCTTCAAAGTATCATCAATTGACACGAATACCTTACTCCTAACATTCGTTCCTTTATTGGAACCTTCATGGCCTGGTGTAATCTTACCATGGGATAATAAAGAAAATTCTTTATTGGAAGTACCTTATAAATTCGTCCTATTTGTCACCTTCTATATCTGATGTGACATGGCCTTACAAGTTGTCGACATAGGCAAAATAATTTCCTTCCAAGTTATTTTTTTATCATAGAGAACAGGAAGAGGAATGTCTTCGGCAGATAAATCTGACGTAATGGACGCGATGGTAGTCATGCTTTCACAATTCTCGTTGAGGAATCCGAGCACAGAATTTACTGCCACTCTTAGCATATCGAGAACAAACAAAAGGAATACGGTGAATGGTGTCTTAGAGCAACCTAGATATGTTTATAGTTTGTTGATTGTCTGTGTCGATCTACATTGGTGAGATTACGGCCCAAGTTGGCCTCAGTTCGAGCAGTTAAAGAACGACTGGATGATGGTCATTTCTTCATATTTAATTTAGAATAACATTTGTATATATACACACACTAGAATTAACACAAAGCAATAACACGACATCTATACATATAAAATGGAATGATTTAAAAACACGAATGTTTCTTTTATACATAATACAAACTTCTACTGTCCTTACTGCGATGAAAAAATATATTGGGAGGGCTTGGCTCATCAGTGGTGAACAATATATTTTTTCATCGCAGTAAGGACAGTAGAAGTTTGTATTATGTATAAAAGAAACATTCGTGCCTTTGAAATCCTTTCATTTTACACACTAGAGTGTCATATTGAGAACATAGTAAAAGAAATCTAACCTATTTTTGACGCGTTTGCTTCTTATCAATTGATTTAAATCTCCTGGATAATAAATTAACTAATACAACAAGTTTCTGGAGATGAGTTTCTTTTTATTTTATCATCGCAACCTCGAGATTTCGGAATCACTGCCCTTCTACAGGAGTATATAAAATACGAATAAATTTTTCTCGTTTTTATATACTTCAGTAGAAGAGGGGCAGAAATGCCAGAAACTCGAGGATGCGATGATGAAAAGAAAAACTTGTTGTATTTTTTAACTAAACGTATGCTACTTTTTAAAAGAAAACCATTTTCTACTGCCCTTACTCAATAACAACCAGCCCTTCTATTATCTTATTAATGCAGTAAGGGCTGTAGAAAATTGTTTAATTTCAAAAAGAATCATACATGTCGAAAATAGTTTATAATTCTTATAACAGATGGAGATTTAATGCATCATAAGAACATCGTCTCTATAAGCTGTTTGTATCATCACAACACTTTGCAGCTTTATTTTTTTATTTATATGAAAAATAGATACACTTCGGCCACAGTTAGAGTTTTTCATTTTCTCAACGTTTCAACAAAAATCATCTGTCTTGTCAGGAGAAGTAAATAAAAATAAAGTATTTGGTAAGGTGTTAAAATTTGTTCTCTTTTTAACGCCTTGCCAAATGCTTTATTTTTTTTACTTCTCTGACAAATACAAAATTTTTTGTTGAAACGTTGAGAAAATAAAAAAACTCCACTGGCCGAAGTGTCTATTTTTCATATAATATGAATTCCGGCCAGGCAGCCTCTATTTTACGATACTTTCAGCTTTGTTCTTGAGTGGAGCAAAACTTCATAGCTAAAGGTTGTTCGTGAAATGGACAATTTTTTTATGTCACGACATACTGAAGACACCTACAAACCGAACTGTCATAGGAACCTACCACACTTGTCGGGTGACAGATGTCAGACTGGTGTCTTGAACAGCTCCAGAGGTTCCAAACTAGGTTTTCCTTTTATCAATTCACCAGGCGCGATATTGAAATATTTGCGCCTATTACAGAAAAACAAACAAAAATAATAAACAAATTTGAACTTAGAATTAAGTATTTACAAATTTACACATGAATCAAGCGACATATTTATAAAATTGTGTAAACAAGTGGTTGATGTAAGAGAGTTAAATATTTAGATCAGGAACAATCGTGTCTCACTTCTGTAAAGTTCGGACAGTCGTAGATAGGTGAAGAGCAGTTTGTTCAGTTTCTCCGCAGGAATAATTTGGTGTTTCTGATAGACCTCTTTTATGTAAAGTATTGCTGAAATTTCCGTGTGATTGACAAATGAAAGACTAAAAATATGGATGGAACTTTATAGGAATTCCGTTTGGAAAAAATAGTACGAATTGTATAATACCTCGTTTTTACAAAGGTTTTATACTTTAAGACACATGCGTTTGTTGAACGGATTGTAATTGGATGCTCAATGTTTTACTTACGTCATGACATTAGTAAATCTTCCATAAATTATAAGAGAATATTTGAACTAAATATATCGTTGGTGTAAAAAATGGATGTTTATTTATTTCAACACACAAAACGCGATATTCAGGCTAGATATAATTGCGTCGATTTCATTTTAAAACAGAAAACACAAGGTAATAAGATCAAATCAAATAAATGGTGTGTGACGTTTCGGTAACAGCGTTGTTACATCTTCAAACTATCATTGATAATAATATTCCGAAACACAGAGATATTATGATAATAATGCTAATATATTTCGTTACATTATATTTTTTTTATATATAGAATATATTTTTCGAGCAAACATATCCACTCTCTTATGAAGTAGATTTTTAAAAAAGATATACATAAATAAAAATATCTAGAGATATACTAACATGATCTTAGCCAAAAGATTGAGAAACGATATTTTATATATAGAGATGACTGGCTTGGTGTGTCTTCTGCTCAAGTAAATGTTTCGCTGGTAGGAATTTTGTTCCTGCCTACTTTAAATTATTTATTGGATTCACCCGTGGTCTGCTTTAGTGAATTTTTCCTAAAGAATTTTGTTTATGGCAATCAATCATGATACAGCAATATTGTCTCATCATTTCTGACTAAAATTATTGTTGCCTCAGTATTTGGTTAATTATAATTTTTCG
This sequence comes from Cordylochernes scorpioides, assembly GCA_030710605.1. Taxonomy (NCBI): domain Eukaryota; kingdom Metazoa; phylum Arthropoda; class Arachnida; order Pseudoscorpiones; family Chernetidae; genus Cordylochernes; species Cordylochernes scorpioides. Next base: position 170,789,198 of record CP092865.1, on the reverse strand, counting down.
TGTTAAAAGTGCGACAAATAACTCTTCCAGATTTAATCTCTTTTCTGTTCAAATTTCAGCGAGATTAGTTACATATTGAGGGCGTGCACAGCGACAAAATATATATATGTTATGAATATTTGTTGTTGTTGTTAGATAAAGGCTTGCATAAGACAATGGATAGAAAAGATATAGGGTTAAAGGTTGCAGTCGTGATAAGAAAAAGATAATTATTTACCATCAAGTAGCTTTTATTTTCAATTACTTGAGGAAAGATTACACATTAGTTATTTTCACATATATAGAATTTATAAGTTAATCCTTTATTAGTGATTTAAAAGGATAGATATGTTAATACGCATATTTACAACAAAACTATACAACAAACTGAAAGTCTTTCTAAAACGATGATAACAAAAGTAAAATTATGAATGAACAAATAAAATATTTTTTTAAAATAGAGAAATATTTGAGCTTTTATATTATATAATAATTAATATGTTCCGGCTTCGCCGGTTTTTACCCGAGTAAAGTTTGCCTAACGAACATTTGTTAAAACGATTCTAGAAACATCCATAATCCCTACTGAATCTTATACTTGTCTATACTTCGCGATAATCTGAAAATTTTCCACGGTCCCTTGAAAAAACTCGATATGTCGAATAAAATCAATATTAATTGGTCCACTCGGTATATTTAAGTTGAAGGAATAGTATCTTGCCACAAACGAACATTTGTAAAAACTGTATTTAGCGAATGTACCCGGCTCGCCCGGTTTTTACCGAGTAAAAGTTTGCCCAACGAACAATTTGTTAAAACGATTCTAAAAAAACACACATCCACCTATAGATAGATATATAAACGAATATAAATATTGTTATATGCGTTTAAATATTTTTTTGAAACACATAATTTTTGAAAACATTTATTAAATTTTTATTAAGATATTTTCTTTAAATATATATAATATTGAAATTCTAAAATTTTTTACAGCGTTTCGGAATATTATATTACTAAATCTCAATTTAAATATTTGCATTTATTATTACCTGGATACATTTTAGCATTTTTTACAATTTAGAAATGTAATTTCACCAGATACCGCAAGAGGTGCTGCTTGCGACTGAAAGTAGAAAATTTGCAAATAAATTGCAACGAATATTTCTTCCAAATCAAATTAAAACCAGAAACTTTCCAGTAGTATAGTATAACTTCCTAAAGTTTCACGGCGATTGGTAATCTTAACTTTTAAAACATTCATCGTGTAAAATTATTAACCAATCAAATTCGTTTATCGTCGCGACCAGTGCTGCGCCAGCGGTAAAAGGCTGGAACTAACGCTTTTGGTTTTACATTTAAAAAAAAAGCACGTTAACCTTTTTAGTTTTTTTGAATAGCCTATATGTTAAACGAAATCTTCAGTTACCTACATGCGAAATTTCATAATGATTGATTCTGTAGATTTTTGCGCAACGCGATAACAAACATCGATTTTTGATTTCATTTTTATAGTATAAATAAAAGGAAGGATAAAGGATTAATGTAACGTATATTATTATTAATAATCTTGTGTGTTCCGGAATATAATTATCAATAATATTCGTTAGGGTAAACTTTCACTCGGATAAAACGGGGCGAAGCCGGTGTACACATCCGCTAGTGAATAATATTTCCATTTAATTTAATTTGAAAATATTACTGAATAACTAAATAAAATATTACCTTCTAAAAGAAAAAAAAAGTTATTCGAAATGCAATTTTTGCACTTTTAGTTCTAAATGCTAAACCAAAACCTCAGCTACCTACGTGCGAAATTTCACAATACAGTTTTAATTACCAGGTTCCGGGGGGCGTATAAATTTGATACCATCGATTAATATTATTTCCAAAGAGTTTATAATATATTATTTTCTGATTTGTGAATTTTTAATTTAAATATTTTTTTAACTGAATTTTTGTATATTAGTTAAAAAGTCATTTTGTTATCAACACTACAATTATATATATATTATAAACAAACGATAATAACAACAACAAAATGTAATTGCATCTTATTATTATAAAACAAAAATAAATAAATTAACAATATAAAATATATTTTACCATTACACATTTTAACATTTAACACAAAACGTTACAATATATTTAATCTTCTTTTAAAAACATCCATCGTGTAAAACTGCAATTATACTCGTATTCTAGCCAGAAGACTTGAAAATATTATTTATTTTCAATGAAAACAACAAACATAGTTAACACGATTCCACACTAAAATACGAACGTCTATGACACAAACAATTATATACATATCACACAATTATCA